>JAQISU010000208.1:197500-645000 GCA_029339505.1 Unio delphinus | reverse complement strand
TTAATTTTATCATCGACCAGAATATCGACGTCTTCTTCCTGACAGAAACAAGGCTGAAAACATCAGGCGATGAGCTCAAGTGCGCGGATTTAACATCCATAGCTTGGTCCATCAAGTCGTTCCCCCGCAACTCTCGCGGAAGTGGAATTGTTGTCATCACAAAGAATTCCATGATAAAATGTCTTAAGTACAAAACAACCTTCAATTTCTGCCACACGTCGTTTGAACCGTCCAAACAACACTCACACTGAAACAAAGGTCAGTCCATTTTATCGGTCTCTCTAGAACAACAAGCAGAATGAATCTCCGTTTTGGAGAAGTTTCCGAATCTTCCGGAGTATTAAAATTCAATAGGAGGCAACCTAATTATTTTTGGAGATTTCAACTTTCACTCTGGCTGTCCTGGAAACCCATACACATCAAAACTACTAAATTCCATTCATGTTTCAACCTTAAACGGTCAGTTAACCATCCCAACCATAAACTTGGTCACATTTTAGACTGGTTTCTTCATAGACCTGATGATAATATTCTGTAATCCACCCTTGTATCCCGCGAACTTGCATCAGATCACTTTTGCATTATTGCCATCTAGACGCATCAGTCACTAATCCTCCACTTTTATTTGCTATTAAGGGAAACCTCCATATGAAAAAAGAACCAAGTCAATGCGAGACATCAAAGAAAACCTAACAACTTGCTTATATCATACAGCGGAACAACAATAACTGCATTGCTTTAAGTCACCACATGCAGATTATCAATAGAAAATAGTGTTCTCCATGGTATATCAGTGTTAGGGACCAACTTCGCACTGCTAAAAGACAACGCCATAAAGCAGAGAGGCTTTGGCTTTCCACCAGACTCAGTATTCATAAACAAATTTATGAAGCCGCTAAGAAGAACGTCAACTGCAAAGACCTCTTCGAGATAACTAACAAATTAATGTAACGGAACAAATGTACACCACTTCCAACTACCTTCCCTCCAGTAGACCTTCCGGACATATTTGCAAATTTCTTCAGTGACAAAGTACAAACCATTAGAGATTCGCTTGTCAACACAATTTCAATTGACTCGTCACCATACAGTTATGATACAGAATTTCAGCGACAACCATTAGGAGCATTTGAACCTGTTTCTATTGATTTAGTACAGACAATCGTCATTAAGATTGCATCAAAGTCATGTGAACTTGATTCAATTCCAACATTACTGCAGCTTGAGTGCTTAGACCTAATATTGCCCTCACTAACTGATGTTATTAATCTCTCTCTCTCATTGGGGGAATTCCCATCATTTTCCAAACCTGCCATTATAACGAATCTGCTGAAGAAACCAATAATTGACCATAACGATTTAAAGAACTACCGCCAAGTTTCTAATCTCCCATTCATATAAACTCTTGTAGAAAAAGTTGATCTAACCAGTGGAAGGAAGTTATCCGTATTTCTCTCATATTGACCGAGGTTATCAGTCTATCGCATGCGATGCACCACTTGCTCCATGTTACTCCATGCTCTATGCACTCAGTTAGATAAGCTTCTTCGATGGTTCTTCTTGTTCTTCTTGTTCTTCTTCTTCTTCTTCTTCGTATTCGTATTCGTATTCGTATTAGTATTAAAGTAAAAAATAAAATGTAATATTTCCTTACTGGATCGACATGGTCTTTAATTTCATCTTCATGCATTCTACATAAACTACGTATTCCTCTTTTTGTTTGCAGTTTATCAATTCAAGATGATCTTTGTGAAATGAGGAATCAGTTAATGTTATTATGTAATACTGTCATCATATTGCTTTGACAAAGTAATTTTTGATTACTTTGGCTCTGACGTAGCAAACATTCCTGTTTGATTTTTACGTCCTTTTGCAAGGATGGCAAGTTTACAGTCGCGTGCAACAGTTCTCGTCGCGGCAGTTTGTATCGCTTAACGAAAACCTACTTTTCAATCTTTTTGCACATCTCGGGAAAACCAAGAATTGCCCAGAAAGCGCTTGTATCGAGGACGCAAATATCCAGAGATGGCAAGATGATGTAAAAATAATATTATAAAACTATAGGTTAAAACATCTCAAGAGAATGTTTCTGATTCATGTATTGATCTCTCAACACGGTTGTTTGCGGCATTTTTTTATGTATGCTGCAGCGTACTTGCAAAGTGTGTGACCCTTGTGTGAAACTCGCCAAACAATCCCGCAAACCCATAGGACCAGTATCATGGAAATGCTGCCGGTCCTATCCATAACCGACTGGTCCTACATTTCATCACAAAAGGAGATCAAATGTAGTGAATGACTCAATGTAAAGACAGCTATGTACAATATAATATACAAAATGACCCTTAAAATCTATAATCATGGACCAAAGTAAACAAGCAATACAGTATTCAATATACGGTATTTTGAAATTAAATGGGTCTATAAATAGAGTATTTTAGCAGCGCGATCTACTTTTTCATTACCTTTAACACCATTATGGCTGGTTATACTATATTGAGGGTGGTATTTAGCTTAGTAGTTTCGATAAGAATATTGCTTAATAATGGATTCTCCTATTTTCTTTTGTGGTGTGACAAATGTTCCAGATTTTCATGTTATGTTATGAACATGTTTGACTGGATTCCTTCCGTTTCTTTCTAATCCATGTCAAACAAAATATATTTTCAATGATCTACATAAGATAATGTAATTAGAGGACGGAAAAATCTTTTCTTGCGCTGAAAAAAGATGTGCTGGTTATTTCTCTACTTAGTGGAAATGGAAATGGAAATGGAAATATGTAACGATCTCAGCAAAAAGTATGTTACTTTTAATTATTCAACAAATCGTCTTATTCACAATCATTTAGGAAACTGTATACGTCACTTTCAACTGTTAGACTCATTTTTGGTTAAACCACCTTTGCTGCATTGCCGTTTAACATCAGATTGTAATATCTTAATCATCACGATCATCAATCAATTTGTTCTTCTTCGTCCTCACCGTAGTCTTTACATTGTTGTGTCTCGATGGAAGAAGTACAAAAAAAAAAAAACAAAAAAAAAAAACAACACAAAACGCATACATTTTTCTCCTTGGGATTTTTGTAATTTCAGCAAAAGAAATCGCAGATTTGCAACCATCAGACCAAACATCAAATACTATTATAAACCAATATGCTGTATTTCACTACTTCATCAAATGGGAACTACTCTGCATATTTGGTGAATAACCTTTCGTTATTTCAAACATCTCGAACGTAACCACAACCCCTATGTCAAGGCATTGCCTAAACCGTGCCCTCAACATTCTTTGAAGTAAAAAGAACATTTCCAGCGTAATTAACATTAATCTCACAATGCGCATAAAGTCCATTTTGAAATATCCTGCAATATTCTCTGCTAGATCTCCCAGTCGCCATTAAATCTAGGATTTTCAAGTGTAGATATATTTTCAAACTTTGACTACAGATATTTCTGTTTTAAGAGGCTAATTTTCCTTATCGGTTACAAATCAAAAGACTTTTTGAAGTTTGTGAATATGTATGGCATTTATCAACACAATTAATCTACATAAATCTTAACTCTGTGGGAGATTTGTTGTTGATGTGGGGTTTAACTCGATTTTTCCGCAGACGATAGGCTATGCATGGCGGCAAGTATTAATGGTGGTGGAAGAACCTCGGAAAACCCCCGAAAAGAACAACCAACCTAGGAGAAGTTACTGGCAAGCTATCTCACATACCCACATTAGTCGAATCTAAGACTCGAAACCACGCTGACAGAGGTGAGATGGCAGTGATCCGTAACGGAGAGCACTGTCGATCACTCGGCCACTCTAGGTACCTGAAGAAGACACTGTTCTATCAACCCAAAAGACTGCACTCCGGTGCCCTAGTGGTTAGAGAGTTCGCCGCGGAAGTGAGAGGTCGTGGGTTCGATTCCAGGCCGAATCGTAATAAACACTTACACAAATGTTACTAACAGCTGTCTCACTTGGCGCTCAGTATTAACAGGATACTGTTAGAGTATAGCGGAATGGTGTGAAGATAGTGTGGATGGGTGGGACATTAAGATACATATCTGCAACATGATGCCCCAGTGCTAGACATCACTATAAACTGCCTCACTGCAGACATCGAAGAGATATAACTTAAAAAGTGTTAAAGCTACGTTGAAAATTCTAATCACACAAGCACACGCACGCACACACACACACATGAACACAATAGCTTGAAAATATTACCTTAAATCTCCGTGACGAAGTATCTCAATTGAATAACAAATTCTTTTTATTTTGAGAAAAGAACATTAAATACAAAATAGTCATATGGGAGTAACATCATGTGAAAAAGATTTCTTTGCCCCTCTCTCTCTCTCTCTCTCTCTCTCTCTCTCTCTCTCTCTCTCTCTCTCTCTCTTTGAACGGGCATGTTTGAGTAATTACCGAGGCGATAAAAGGAACTATATATGGATAGCCGAAGTTGTTAATCAATGAGGTGTCTTACTGTGCACGTGTAACTTGCTGTCTGTATTTATACATGGTCGATGCACTCTTCGTTACTATAGTTAGTAATAGCAGTAGCTCACAGGGAGACATACAATTTTGATGACGATAAAGCACGTCACCAGGTTTAGTCAAAAGGTAATTCAGAGTATTTACACGTTGAGCTAACAGATCTCATTACCAAATGTGGTCTTTATCTCCGACACCGCTTTCCGTAAAAACGAATGACTTTGACGGAGCTTACTGCCACTGTGCACAAATAACTCTGCTTTAAAGCGAAGAACAAATTCGTCCTCAGATAAAAGTTAAAGAAACCAGGAAATGAACAATCCGCCACCGAAAAACTGAGTTGGATGTTGATTTTCAATTTTAGGCTTGACCTCAATTAATTTACGTCATTGATTAATGTGTCAGACGTAACTAGGTCCTTTCGCCAATTGGCGAAGTTGTTTATGTTTCCATGCGGAACGTCTCGTACATGATCCCGTAGGTTAAACATGATAGCTAGTTAAATGAAGCTATAAACTCCAGTCAAGGGATATCAGTATTGTCTTCATCAGTGATAATTTCAAAACGAGTGAATATCATTGTCTACTTAGTAATCAGAACTGAATGAAACAGTTAATTCTAAGAACGCAATCATCAGAGAGCATACAAAGAATGCTCTTCCAGTACTCAACAGTTTGGAATTTTTACAGAATATAAATTTGACTGAAAAGGAATTTGTCAGGGCTTCCACAATGGTCATAAAATAGATTTGAAAATGACTATATATTTTAATTTTTGTTTAAAGAAAATGTTTAAGTTCACTTTCATTTCTGAAGCAATTGACGTGTGCTATTGGTTATAGGGTATGCAAGTCGAAATTACTTCAGATGTGCGGGCATAAAAATAAAAAAACGTAGGGTCGCTTGGTGATTTTCGTTTCCTTTATGTCAATGGAATCTTGTACAAAACGCCAAACCGATCATAATTTGTTTATATATAATATTTTGTAACTCATTCATTGCACTATCAGAAGGTAGCCTTGCGCACTCGGGTAAGATTGATATTCCCTATTTTAAAGACTGCTAACTTGCGTCGACATTGAACAAGTTCAAGCTGATTTATCGAGTACACGTTGGAAGGCGTAATAGCCAGCAGTGTGTTGATATCATGTACAATTTGTATAAGTACAAGAAATAAAGACATTGTTGCCAAGTACAGGAAAGCAGCATTGTGGTATCAGAAGATTCTCTCCATTGTGCTTAGTGCAAATGCTCTTAATTTGACCTTGTATTCAAAAATATTAATGACGATTTCTCATGTGAATGAGATTATTGGGAAGAAGAAAAGAACAACTGAGTTTAGTTGATATTCTTTTTGAAATACTTTTATCCGTTATAGTGCCAGGTTACTAGCTTTAAAATCGACCCAAAACCTTCCAGGTGAAGGAATACATTAAACTGGAAAATATTTAAATTCCCTCTGAAAACTACAAAAAGAAGTTTTGAAGATTTCCTAAGAAAATGTAAGGTACACCAATAACATGTCGAATGAGTGGTGATCTTCTTTTGTCTTTCACATTTATCAATTTATTTGAAATTTCTGCAAATAATGTAATTGAAGAAAACATGCATTGTTCTTCGTGATAGATCATTGCAGCGTGATAAAGTAATGGAACGCTTGTAAAACGAGATTAAACTTCTCTGTTGATGACTTAGTAATGAACACAAAATGAAACAGTTAATTAAAAGAACGCAAACATCAAAGAGCATGAAACATTTGTACTACCATCACGGGGTAGCACTCTACAGTTTCATATGTTTCATAGAATATAATGTGGACTGAACCTGACTATGTCAGGGTCTCCTCAATGGTCATAGATTGCAAAATGACTGTATATTTTAAGTATTGTTTAAAGAAAACGTTTAATTTCAGTTTCATTTCTTCCGCAATCGACGTGTGCAATTGGCTATAAGGTATACAATTTGACATAACCTCCGATGTGCATGCATAAAAAAAAACATGTAGAGTCGCTTGGTGATTTTCTCTTCATTTGTATCAAAGGTATGTTGTACAGAAAGCTGCACCGATCCGATACCATAGTTTCTTTTACACATAGCAAATATATTTTAATTAATGTATTGCACTCCTCAGAAGGTGGCAGTGCACACTGGGGTTAGATTGACATTCCCTTTTTTAACGACTGAAAATGTTAGTGTATTTTCTTCCGGCTGAGTCTGATTTTACGAGCACGTTGGAGTAATCATTATGATCATTAATGTGCTGATATCATGTACAATTTCTATAAGTACAATATGTAAGGACATTTTAGCCAAGTTCATGAAAGCAGCAGATGTATGCCAACGTTCTCTCAAGTGTGCTTGGTGCAAATTCCCGTAATGAGACCTAATGCATATCAATGTTAATGCTTTGATTTTTCAAACGTTATTAATGTGAATTGTTTCTGTGAATCATATTCTTGAAACAAACCAAGATTTTATTTGAACTGCAAATTGTATCGGGATTTGGTATTTTATTTCCAAACTTCCAAACTGTCTAATAAATTTAAATTCGCTCCAACGCCTTCCAGGAAAAGGATTTCATGAATTTGAAAAACATATTTTCTTTGAAGAAAAGATCTTCAGAAGATTTCCTATAGAAAATGCAAGATAAACCATTAGAATATGCAGATGAGTATTGGGCTTCCATTGTCTTTTATTGTGTTTCTTTTACTTGTTGTATCTGCAACTTTTTTAATTGAAGACAGCATGCATTGTTCTGAGTGATACATAGATCCATACAGCAATGTGTGACAACCGACGGAATCGCTTTGAAGGCCTTAAAACGATATTAAACTTCTGTATTGATGAAGGAGGCCCATATTGAAATTGTGAGTTCAAAACGGAGATTGTATTGGATTGATCTATTTTTACGGCGCACCAGTACTATTAGGCTATTTAGCGCCGAATAAAAGGTTATACGTAGAATCATTTAGAAATAATAAAATGTTTTCGTCTCGACCAGCGATAGAAAAATCTAACGGTTAAAAGTAAAACGATAAGATGGTAAGGTGATATATGAAGCTTTGCGACCAACGTGGAATGTCAATGTTGTATGCTAATGAAGATTTAGATGTGACGTTATTGAATACAAATGAGGGTATATACACTACATAGAAACACTCAAGGTGATAGTATACAATGTATTACTTATAAATAAATGTTTAATTCTTTCAGGAATTTGGTAACACACGAGACGTTATTATATCGAAAAGTTCCTTCATGTCATGCACATAATTGTACTGATCGCGCGTAGGTTGGAAATCGAATCGCTCTTTCATAAAGTGCTTAACAGAGAATGGTTTATTGCTATAGTTCATTCGCCTTTTAGCATGTGGCATTGGGTTATATAAGTATGCAAAAGTCTAATTCTTGCAATGACTAATTCCTACCTACAGGTGGGTCTGTCGCAAGGAGTCCATTCTCCTAGAGTTGGCTTGATTTCATGAAGTCTTTTATTCGCTGTATCATTCCATGATGCATGCCAATTCTGACGAAAAGACTGTTTGATATTAGGTTTCAATTCAGTATACTTTATTTTGAAATAAATGGTTCTAGGTATAGTGTATTTTATCAGCGCGATCTGCTTTTTCAGTATCTTTAATACCAATATGGATGTGTACCCAACATTATACTATATTGAGGGTGGTATTGAGCTTAGTAGTTTTGATGAGAATATTGCTTAATATGGATTCTCCAATTTTATGTTGTGTTGTGACTGCACTGCTTATAGCGCCTGTGTCGTCCAAGCTTAGGACCTTTACATTTCATCTGTTGGCAAATTTGAATAATGACAAGATCTTTTGTAATTTCAGCAAATGAAATCACAGGTTTGTAATCATAAGACCAAACATCAAATACTAAAATAAACGAGTATGCTTTTTCTTGTATTCCCCTACCTCTTTAAATGGAGACTTCTCGGAATATTGGCTGAATAAGGTTTCTTTCTTTCAAACATCTCGAACCCACCCAAAACCCCTATTTGAAGGCGTTGCCTTAACCGTGACCTCAACATTGTTTGAAATTAAAAGAACATTTTCGTCGTATTAGACATTAATCTCACTATTCGCATAAAGTCCATTTTGAAATATCCTGCAATATTCCCTGCTGGTTCTCCCAATCGCCATGTAATCTAAGATTTTCAACTGTAGATAGGTTTTACAACTCTGACTACAGGCATTTCTGTTCGACGAGACTAATTTTCTTTAAAGAATACAAAGCAATAGTCTATTTGACGTTTGTGTATATGTCTAGCATTTATCCATATGTTAATCTACATAAATCATAACTCTGTAGGAGATTTGTTTTTGATGTAGGATTTAACGATATTGTTAAGCGAACGAGAGGCTATGCATGGCGGCCAGTATTACTGATGGAGGAAAAACCTGGGAAAACCCCCGAAATGAACAACTTGCCTACGAGAAGCTCCTGGCAAGCTTTCTCACATACCGACATTAGCCGAATCTGAGACTCAAAGCCACGCCGACAGAGGTGAGATAGCAGTGATCCGTAACGGAGATAGTGTGTCGATCACTCGGCCACTCTAGGTACCAGAAGGAGATACTGTTCTATTAACCCAAAAGACTCCACTCCGGTGGCCTTGTGGTTGGAGCGTTCGCCGCCGAATTGAAAGGTCGTGGGATCGATCCCCGGCCGAGTCGTACCAAACACTTACACAAATGGTACTAAAAGCTGCCTCACTTTGCACTCAGCATTAAGATGATACCGCCTAGGGCTGGGCGGCCTGGTGTGAGGATAGTGTGAGGTGGGACATTAAGATACATGTCTGCAACATGATGAGCAGCAGAGAGGGTGAGCCGGACAACATTTTTAGACAAGTATTCACTGAAATCACGCTTAAAATCAATGAAACCAATGACATCAGGCCCAAAAGTCAATGACATCAGGTCCCAAATGTGTGTGTGAATCATGGATTAGGTCCAAAAAAAAATTATGGAAAAATCAATGAAATTAATGAAATCAAAAACTTTTCAACTATTACATTTTTTGGGAAAAAGGGACTACAACGTCGTTGTCACTACCCTCTCTGCTGCTAGAACTTTCAGTTGGGGTTAACCGAATATTTGATCCAGTCCGATACGATATCGTGTTCGAGGGTCATGTAAATTTATTGTTACAAATCCGTGTGGGGTAGACTGAGCATGACTAAAGAAATTTCTAAATTGATTGAAATCCATATCGGAGCACCATGTCTGCCAAATATTTCGTAGCGTATGTGTATCAACGCCGTTGAATACAGCAAGCATATTACAGTTATCTCTAATCACTTTTGGAATCTGAGTGTAGCGTTGAGTGACATAGATCACGTCCGTGTTTTTATGCCTGCCTCGGGAAAATATTCTAGCAGGATTTTTTTGATTATCTAACATGACATCGTCGTATACAACTAAATTGTTGATACTTCCATCGAGGTCATTCACGGATGGCGCCTCGTCAATATCGGTTATAAATTCAATAACATCCTCGCCGGCAATCTCTGAAGCGTTTTCATTAAAATCTTTTAGCACTTCATAGCATCGTTGATCATCTACGCTAGGGGCAATTAAATACAACTTATCCCACTTCATCCATCTCATTATTAAATTGAGCAACAATTGCGTTTTACCGGATCCAGATGGCCCGATTATAATTGCGCGGATAGAGTTTGGTAGCGCTGCATGATGCTTCACTGGTTCTCTTGTTTTAGTCGCTGAAAAATCAATTATATTCATATCTCTATACATAAATTATGGATCTATATTGCGTGAAGTGTAAGGCGCGTACTGGCACAGATGACTTGACGACGATTACAACTAAAAATAACCGATCAGCGCTTTCTGGTAAATGCGTACAGTGTAGTACAAAGAAATTTAGATTTGTTTCTAAACCCAAGGAACCCAAGGAACCTTTAAAAAAAAACGAGGAGGTGATATCGCTGCCAAATTAGCAAAACTCCCTGGAACCCCATGGGGGAAATACCCCGGAGAAAAACACCTTCCAGGGTATAGTTATTGTGGACCGGGAACAAGACTTGATATCAGACTCAATGATCAAAATCAGCCCCGACCCGGTGAGGAACCAATAAACGCTATTGATAAGGCCTGTCACCTTCATGATGTTGCTTATAAAAGCAGCAATTTGCAACACAGGCATCTAGCAGATGTGAAATTAATTCATGCGTTGAATGCAATTCCTGATAAATCCTTCAAAGAAAAATTGTCTTCATTTTTGATAAAATCGGCTATGAAAAGTAAATTGATGTTAGGTGCTGGTAATTAATAACAACATGGAATCTATTTATTATTCCCCAAGAGGATACTGGAAGGGTAACGCTGCAATCAGTAAACTCGCTAGCGCCGCAAAAGTGAAAAAAACCACTGCGGCTCATTGGTTATCCAAACAGGCACTATGGCAAATTTATCTACCACCGCCTAAACAAATTCAATTCTCGCATTTTGATGTGACCTTTCCTAATGAAGTTCATCAGGCTGATCTATTATTTCTGCCACATGATCGTGGTTACAAATATGCGTTAACTGTAGTTGATATTGCAAGTCGATACAAAGAAGCAGAACCGTTAAAAACAAAATCGGCCACTGAAGTCGCTTCTGCATTTGAAAGGATTTATCGAAGGAGCCCTCTGCACTGGCCAAATCTGTTACAAGTTGATCCGGGCAAGGAATTTCAGGGTGCAGTGTTATCTACAATGAAATATCACAATGTCGCTATCAGACGAGGGCATACTGCACTGCATCGTGATCAGGCCATTGTAGAACGATTTAATCGGATTCTTGCTGAGCGGTTATTTGGATATCAATATGCAAAAGAATTCATCCAAGAAAAAAGATCCCGTGAATGGGTGAAGAGATTACCAGGTGTAGTTACCGCACTGAATAACGAGATTACTAGAACCATCAACATGAAACCTATCAACGCGATTAAAAAGAAGTCGATACCTGAAAAACCACAAAAAGATTTCAAAGAACCAATTCTTGGTAGTAATGTCATTGTGAGGTATTTATATGAACCAGGAGAGCTTGAGGGTGGTACAAAAAGGGCTACTGATCCTATTTGGAGCGTCACTACGCATAAGATATCTAGTATAACACGATCTACGGGTAGACCTCCAATCTATAAACTGGATTCAACTGCCCCTCAACGGGGTTTTACTAGACAACAATTACAAGTGATACCCGAGGATACTCAATTACCACCGCATGGTCTTAACTAGCACCCTTGCGTCTATTGCACTCAAGACAAGTCAACATCACATTATTTCTGACATGACCGAGATTGTTATTTTTTCTGTCTACGGTGAATTGGCGAGGATCCTTATCCGAATACTGCCAACGCATTATACAATTGCAACTCGCGCAGTGATTATTCTGTTGTTTCTTCAAAGTGATTATTAATTCAGCATCAATATCAAATTCTCGTTGTTTTTTTTTTGTCCTGTTGTTTGTAACCGGAGAGTTTTTTATCAATAATATCATTATCGTCACCAATGATTTCATCATCGCCAATGATTTCATCATCGCCACTGGCTTCGCCAACGACAATTCTTCGAAGTTGATTTATTTTTCGTACTCTAGACACTGCGAGATAGACTAAATTCGACCATTCTATGCGATTATCTACCATCCAAAGAGTTGTATCCGATATAGTCAATCCCTGTGAAGAATGTATCGTCGCTGCATAACCTAGCGTCCACGGGGATTTATTAGCACGCAATGCATCTTCAACAACATTGATATCAACCAGCACAATATCATTTAATACTAAATTCTGTTTTTCACTTTGTCCTGGAATATCAACTTCGATGTTCTGTTTTCGCGTATCCGATGGCCTATAACAAAGAGGCACTGGAAGTGTTGCAAATTTTTGTTTATGCAATTCAAATAACTTCATCTGAAGTGTGTCCCTGACTATTTTTCTACTTGCAATGATTAAATCATTTGGTCTCCACGCTTCCCAAAACTCATTCATGGGAGTTTCCGAAATTATTTCACGGGTTATTTCACACTGGATTCTATCCGGTTGTAATCTAATTAGTTTCTTCAATTCTTTTAATTCATTATCAAGTGATCTGTGATCGGTATCAATTTCTTCATAATAGTCTACAAAACCCTTTAGCCATTCATGGGGGGATGCACCGACAAATGGTGGTGGTTGGCCGTGATCACCGCACATGACGACTTTTGTATTCTTCAATAACAACCACTCAAGAAATATTTTTAAGACATCTTCTGACACTGTGTCTATTTCATCCCAAATCATGATTTCAGGAATAAATTTCTCTCCCATGCGCTCAGGAGTCCATTTATCTCCCTTCCATCGGAAAAAGCTGTGATAAGTGCAAGCATTTACCCCTCTCTGTATCATTTCTCTTGCAAGTCTATGAGTCGGTGTTAGCACAATCATGTTAGAAACGCTAGCGTTTCCACGACGAAATAACTCAATTGCCCGGGTTGTTTTTCCTGACCCACCACAGCCGTTTAAATAAACTGTTTTATACAGGCATATTGGATCAGAAATCGGTGGTGCACTAGAAAATTCTGAACACTGATTGCTTTCTAAGTAATTATTTTCAATGGTAACATCTGCTGATGGAATATAATCATGAATCATTTCTTTCTTAATTCTCCATGATCCCCATTTCTCGTTGCCAGTAGCCTTAAAATCAGCCATTTTGCTATTTATGTAAAATGAGTCAGTAGCAACTCTAACTGCGGTGGTAGGAAATCTATTGATCATTGAAAATAAATTAATAGAAGCATAACCAAGCATAGAAGCTCTCAAATGTGTGTACTGCGGATGGTATCCATCAGTGTAAGTAACAATTGTACCCAATTTGGTTCCATCGGACATAAATGCGTCCTTACGATTGACATATAGGCCCTTATTCGTTAAATCCGCCATTACAAAATCGTATTCAGCGTTGTCTATAATCAATCGTGAAGAATATTTCGTATTATCATCTTTGCCACCTTGGGTAAATTTACCGATTATTCTTCGTCCAAGATTTTTTGCTTCATTGTTTCTGATTTCAAATAACTGTCTGGACCAATCCATGATTTGTTGTTCATTAAAATCAGGAAACAGTTTTCGCTCTTCGCTAATTATTTTTTCTAGATCAGGTTGTGGTAACCAGACTGATTTCTGTGCCCGATAGGATATAATTGCTTCACTGACAATTAATGATTTTAACATCTTACAATCAAGCATATACCGTAACAACACTATTGGTATCCAGTGTTTTTCAGACATGTGTTTACCAATCCAAAGATAACTACACGGATGAAGTCCTTCAGCCATTTCAAATGATACCACACAAGCGAATCCGGTTAAATCAAAATCAGGAAGTGGTCCATTAATAGCAACACGGGTCATTTCGTGTGTAGGGTGTCCAAATCGTTTGAAATATTTCTCGCATTCTCCATACCCAAGAAAACTTCCTGGATAACACGCAATCATATCAACGGAAATAACGGTATCAGCGGTGTATTTTGTGTTCCATAATCCGCCGTGGCTGTATTCAAGACAGGATAATTTGACATCTGATAAAAACTCACTTCGTGTTGGTTTCCACGCGTTTTTCTTTCTAGCAAAATGTGCTGCAATGGATGGTACTGTAAAACAGTTTGCTAATAATTGATCGTCTTCTTCTCCGTCCTCAGAAAACTCACTAGCTAGTTGTTTCATTTGATTCTGCAGTTCTTCAGTACGGTATAATTCTCCGTTGGGCCTTACAAACTGATCAAATCTGCATTCCTCGTCTGAATTACTATGAAATAGCCACGCTGACACAGGATCGTTTTTACTCAAATGGTAAATAGCATCAAATAATTTCTGCTCTGAAAAAAACTCTTCGGTTCCAAACAGAGTTTGGGATAGATATTTTACGGTTCTATCCCGTAGGAATATTGTTACTGCAGATGACCACGCGTGCGCGTTATGATCAATAATTTCAATGGGGTTTCCTTTTTTTGATTGATATTTCGGTTCTTTTAATACTTCACCGGTGATTGTCCTTACCGATATTGGAAATCTTAATGATGTTTCTAATTTAGTTATATCCTGAATTGTTGCTCCATGCTCTTTTACCGTGAACTCCCACTCGGTTATTTTTTTTCGTCTTAGATCAGTGAGTTTATTCCCCCGGGACGCATTTGTGAAGTGTTCTATTATTCGTTCTGCTACACAATTGAGCCCTGTCGAATATTTCATGGGTGCTAGTTTTGAAATATCAGGTTTTTCATTGAGCGGATAGATCCCGTAAACAACTGCTGTGACAGGATGAGACCTTTCGTAGTAGGGTTTATCAATTCCAGTCAAAATTCCCGGTTTTGAATCCTGATTCACGGTGACAGTTTTTTTGCCCTTGAGAATGGGTTCAAATTTATCCTTAATAATCCATTTGCCATTCTCACGGATAATGAATTTGATTCGGAAAAAATGACTTTTTTCCCCAACACGTGAAATGATCACTGCTGCCTTTTCATCATTCATGGTAGCGTCAACAACACCATCAATTCGAAATGTTGACCAGCAATAAGATGCTCCATCACGCTTGAATTCATTAAAACAGTCTCTGATGGGTTTATCAAGAATTTTATTCTTGGGTGTATTAGAAACTATATCAAGATTGAATTGAGCATCCTTCCATGATGATCTCATGTTTCCGTCTCTTGGACGTTTGTTACGTTTTTTGGGTCTATCGCGATTAAATCTAGGATTGATTTTCAATAATCTCTTAAACTCTTTCATGTTTCCGTCTATTGTGCGTTTTGGACGTTTTTTGGGTTTATCGATATTAAATTTAGGGTTAATTTTCAATAATCTCTTAAACTCTTTCATGTTTCCGTCTCTTGGACGTTTGTTACGTTTTTTGGGTCTATCGAGATTAAATCTAGGATTGATTTTTAATAATCTCTTAAACTCCTTCATGTTTCCGTCTCTTGGACGTTTTTGACGTTTTTTTGGTCTATCGAGATTAAATCTAGGATTGATTTTCAATAATCTCTTGAACTCTCTATCAGCATTGAATTTAGCATTTTTCGAAGTCAATCTCTTGAACTCCTTCATGCTATATAAAAAACAAACATTTAAATGAAAGTTTTATGTATAATGAATCACTGCAAATGGCTCATGATGGGAAATGTAACCCCGTGTAACAAATCATGCAGAAAAAATGAATACTGTAGGTATCATATGCAAAGTTTTCGACGTGGAAGTCTTGGTCCGTTACCCTGTATTCGATGTGGGGTTGGGGTCAAAGGAAGATCACAATTGTGTATTGATTGTGGTGGTAAGCGATATAGGGAATTGAAGCGTTATTATGATAAAAGAATAAAAAATGGACAATCCATCAGAAATTATGACCCTGAAAAAGCCCTTGACCCTGACATCAAGGATAAAATCATAAGAACCCCGCAAGACTATATCGAAAGATTTTCCAGTGATGTAATTATTGAACCAAACACTGAATTAGACAAACAATAGAATAGTATATATGAACCAAGAATTCAGACCACATCCAGTGATTACAAAATATGAAGCATCCAGTGATGGTGTTGTAAGACACTGTAGAATGAAGAAACCGGTCGGTTTTGTGAGTAATCAAGGGTATTTGAGGTTTACTGTTAGGGAGGGAAAAGAAAAGAAAACTTATCTCAATCATCGTTTCGTGTATGAATGTCATTATGGATTGATCGAGAATGGTTTTGTTATTTATCACAAGGATTCTAATCCAAAGAATAATTCTGTATCAAATCTGCAGGCTATCACACTGAGTGAGAATTCCAAACGAGGAAGAGCTGGCACTTGCAAAACGGTTTGGAAGAGACCTGTGACATCTTTGAATACAATAACTAATGAAGAAAAAATATTTTCATCTATGAATGAAGCCGGTAGGCACTTCGATATTTGCCCGACTTCTGTTCAAAAAGTTGCAGGGAGGATTTATCGATCGGCTATTTCAAAAAAGACGGGGCAAAAATTTCAATTTAGTTATGTCTAATGCGTCATAATTTCCAATTAGAGATATGTCATTCTTATAGAATAATGAATTCTGAAAACATGAATAGCATCATAGTTGAAATAGCAAAATTGAAAAATCAGGATATCAAACTATCAGATGGATTAAATCCTGATCAAATTGTGTCTGATTTTCAGGATATAGAATACGGGGTTAGCACTAACAAATATATGCTACCCAAGAAATATGCACTCATCAAAAAAATTCAGAATTCTATTAAAGACTCTCTTTCATTTTCCAGTGACATCAGTGTGTTCGTTCCGTTGTATACTATCGTAGAGGGAATACGAAAAGAATTAGGTAACGAATACGAATTGAAAAAAGAAGTCAACTCTAAAATTAGAAACCTACGAGCATTAATTCAAGAAAATGAACAATTTTGATTGCCCGACCATTAATCATTTTTTGATTGCCCGACCATTTATCATTTTTTGATTGTGACCGACCATTTATCATTCCGACCATATCATTTTTTTTAGCCGACCCTCAAGGGGATGTCAAAAATCGATGGACGATGTGTCAGATTGATGTAAAAAAAGTGGAGAAACTGTGGTATTAATTATTTTATATACAATTTCCACACTTTCTCCATCAGTGATAGAAGGTGTCTCACGATGAAATAACACTTCCATGACCGTGTTAAAAATCATCCGACATGTCACTGATGTCAAAAAAGGAGTTGCACGATGGTGTTAGGTCGGGATTGAAAAAGTGTTTTACAATTGAAAAATGGTTTCTGATTTCAAATAATGGTCAATGAAGCATTAACAACCCGATTGGCTCGTGAACGATTAGATGCAATTAAGAAATTTATACCAATTCGTGACTCTGTAAGAAATAAACTGCAACAACGACAGAGTTTACAAACTGATTTTGCTCTGGGGTCTGAAGAATTGTTTAAACCAGTAACCGCAGCAACGAAGGGGGTAGAGCGTGCTATACTGGGAGATGATCCTGACGGTAAGAGAAAGGAAGAGGGTCTTATTTCTGTACTTGAAAAACTAGCAGTGAAAACTGAACAAACTGAACAAACTGATCCGAAAAAAACGACTGTTTCTCTGTTGAATAAATTTACTGATCATGCTAAAATAGTAATAAAAAAATTTGAATTATTGAAATCAAAGGATTATCAAGCCTTTGGTAATTTTGCTGCTCAAAGTTATAATTCAAAAAAAGATTTTTTAAAGGACGAGTATAAAAATGATAGAATATCAAGTAATGATTGGTTCGATTATTTGTATAAACTAAATAAAGGGATTGGTCGTTTGAATAAGGATGAGATAGGATACAAGGAATTTCAAAGGGGAATTAGTAATTATAAAAGAGAACAAATAGAAGAGCGACAACGAGAAATAGAAGAACGGCAAGAACTAAAACGTCAAACACCAACACGTAGACAAACAAGAAGACAAAAAAAAACAACAACTACCACCTGATGATGATGATGATACTCTTGATTATTTACAAACCACGGATACAGACAAACTAGATGAAGCAACTGGTTATAGCGGAAGTGGATTAGGAAATCCAAGGATTGGAAACACTTGTCCTGATAGTGTTATCAATGATATATCACGATTAGATGTTCTTGTAGGAGGATTCCGAGCTGGAAATAATTCACCGGAAATAATTAATGAAGCAGCTGATATCTGTAGACGGTTATTTGCCGGCGGTATCATGGATATCAAAACATATCGAGATTTCATTGACGAGTTAGCAAATGGGTATCATAGTGATTAAATAACAATTGAAAACACTATTGTTTTTATAATAATGATCATCCATTACAATCATGATAAACCAACCCTCGTCTATGTAGTTAATTCACGGTTTCCAGTTTATAGAGCATACTACGGAGATGGCCTCGGCAATACCATTTTAGGATTCTTTTCAAGAATGGCCCCAAAAGTGATGCCGTTAGCTAAACAGTTATCAATGAAAGCCATTGATGTTATTCGTGATAAGGGTATTAGTACTGTTGGAAATCTTGCCGGGAAAGCGTTTTCAACTGCGAAGGATAAAATAACATCATTAGTGGGGCGAAAAAAGAAACCGTTACCGTCTACAGAAGAAATGCCTGCAAGTGTTAGTAAAATAATAAATAACGCAGTAGATGAAAAATTAGCGTCGATGGTAAATCAAGGGGACCAAAGCAATATTGCAAACATGATAGCAGGAAGTGGCCTTAAAAAACTACGTCGATGAAAATGGAAAAATCGTTTACGATTTCACTATTTAGACTCTGATAAATAGAATAAAATGTTCAAAAAATCATCTGATCCAGCATTTGATATAGACGCCCCAGTCCCCAAGAATGATTCTGTACGCGATTATCAATATTACGCCTATCATGCCATAGACTCAAATAGTCGAGCAAGAATTGATCTTCAAGTCCATGATACCAGTAAATACTTTTTACCCTGTGAAGCATTTATTGAAGTAGAAGGAGAGATTATACGAACAAATGATACAGAGTATCCAGCTGGTACTCAAGTCGGTTTTGTCAATAATGGTATCATGGCGTTATTTGAGAGTGCTAGATATCTCATTGATGGAAAAGAAATTGAGTCCATAGATCGTGATGTTGATGTGGCTACAACAATAATCGGGTTAGCGAGATATTCCGATGATTACACAAGATCAGCAGGACCTTCTATGATGTTTGCAAAAGATGGTAAGAATACCGCTGGAGGAAATCCATTTGTTGTAAGACGACCAAAGAATAATGCTGGTGCTGCTAATGCTGATGTCGAGGATATGATTATAAACAACGATCCTAATTTCAATCTAGGAGCTGCAACACGAAACGCAATGTTGCAAGGAGATCGTAAATCATTTTCATGCGCGATTCCACTGCATCACATATTTGGATTCTGTAGAAACGTCAGAAAAGTTATCTACGGAGCGAAGCATACAGTATCGCTTGTACGAAAGGGTGATGATAATGACGCAATTTGGAGGATTCCAGCAAACCCGGCTGCAGATCATGTAAATGATGATGCTGGTAAAGTCAATTTAACAAAAATATCATTGTGGATGCCAGTGTTGACTCCAGCAATCACCGCAGAAGGACGATTACTATCATTTATGGACCAAGGAGGAAAGTCGTTGTTGAGTTGGCTAACCGTGAGTACAGATGTGAAACAATCAAATATCAACGGGTTATTCACTTGGAACCTAGCATCAAAACAAGGCGTTTCTGCGCCACGTCATATATTCGTTGTGTTACAGGATAACACACGAGTTGGCAATCAACAACGAAGTCATATGATATTTGATCAATTAGGTGTGAAAGACGTCTCACTGAGAATAAACGGCCAGCAGGAACCATCTGAGGATATACAACTTAATTACACAGAAAATCATATTGCACGAGTTTATCATCGTCTGTTGTCATTTATGGCACGCGATCAAAATGTGGATACTGGTTTGCAAATATCACAATTTGATTTTAAGAATCTGTATCCGATCTATTACTTCTCACTGGAACATCTCGATTTGATGAGACAGTCAGTTGTTGATATACACTTTAGAGCTAATGTTACCCGTCCTGTTGGTGTTGGTGCTATTGCTGATTATAGAGCGGTTGCTGTCATTCTCAGTGATCAATCAATGCTACTCGAAGGTGTTGGTGGAAGAATGAGAGTGGTAGATGCCCCAGTAGAAAATCTTTGAACGATTTTTCTCGATTTTTCATTGAATTAGAATCAATCAATTATATATAATGTCATATAGTGTTATTAGTGTTACGTTAACTCCTGGTCATATCAAAAAATTGCAATCAGAATCGGCTAAAAAATGTGGAACCACAATCACGTTGAAACCTAATCAAATGACTGGTGGTGCAAATAAATTATCGCTGACAACTCGTCAAGTGAAACATTTCAATGATGCTTTCAAGGATAAAAAAGGTGTTCAGATTACTCTCTCTGCGGCTGCTATTAAAAATATGATGAAAACAGGCGGTATATTTCCATTGTTAGCTGCAATACCAGCATTGATTGCAGCAGCAGCCCCAGCGGTGGCTAAAGCAGCGGCGTTAGGAGCCGTTGGTACTGCAGCAGGAATGGCACTAAAGAAGGCAGCTGGACAAGGATATAAAAAAAGAGACGATCCGTTCAAGGATTGGGTCTAAGACTACCAGGAACCCCGTATTCGTGGTACAGCGGAAAGGGTCTAAGACTACCAGGAACCCCGTATTCATGGTACAGCGGGAGATCCGTTCACGGATCAGGCCTGAGACTACCAGGAACGGTTTATTAATACAGAAATCTTCGATGGTTCCCATGTCCAATTTTGATTTAATGGATGCTGCTAAAAAACTAGTGATTAAAAATTTCAGAGGAGTTTTTATGAAAGATCAATTACCACATCAACCAAACAAAACTGAAACAGGTATTATTAATCTCGATAACAGCACCGGACCTGGAACTCACTGGGTTGCATACGCTATTGATCCACGTGGGATTGTCTATTTTGATTCATATGGATTAGCCCCACCAAAAGAGTTTATGCGGTATATAAAAACCCTTCCAATGAAGACTTGGTATTCTACGCTACCAACACAACAAATCAATGACCCACCAATATGTGGCAGTGAAGTATTAAATGTCCTTGACGCTATTTCTAACTCCTTGGGTAACCCAAGGGGAAAACCACCTCATATTGTCGTAAATGACTACACCAGCAATCGCTTTTTAGAGAGAGAAAGAGTTTTACAATAACATGATTGATATTTGGGGAAGACCTCTGAAACCCAAACCCGATGACACTGCAACCCCTGATTCTATCAAGGATATAACAAAAAAAATTAAAGATGAAATCGCTGAGACGTTGAACTTAACAAGTGTTGACCCGAATGAAATAGTTGTATTTCAAGACAAACAGGGTAAATTGATATCCAGTAATATTTCTCTGGATGATATTTTAGTTAAACAACAAAACGCAATCGAGAACACAGTTGCGTTATTTTCCGATCAGGGTAAATTGAAAACCAGTAATATCTCTCTGGATGATATTTTAGTTAAACAACAAAACGCAATCGAGAACACAGTTGCGCTATTTTCCGATCAGGGTAAATTGAAAACCAGTAATATCTCTCTGGATGATATTTTAGTTAAACAACAAAACGCAATCGAGGATACTATCGCGTTATTTTCCGATCAGGGTAAACTCAAACCGGGTGTACTTTTTTCGACGATTACAGATCGATTTAAAACTCTCAACGATTCTGCGTTAGAACTAGCAACACTTCAATCTAAAACCGAAGAACACATAAAACAGTTTACCGCATTTCGTAGAAATATCATTGATAAATTTATTGGAACTACATTCGATAAAATTGAAATAAAACTCCCTGATATTAAAATATCCATCGATGAGACGAAAACTTTCATCGAAGGCATCAAGGGGGATGCAACGAGGATGATAACAGCCATTGAAAAAACAAAAATTCCTCATGAGAAAACCAACAACGTAGTATACACGATCCAACACGGATCATTTGAGTGGACACCTACAAACAACAAATTAGATATCACTGCAACCGTTAAGGGTATTTATCGATTAACACTAGTAACACCATTGTCTCAATTTAATATATCATCGTCCAGTTCATCCGGGGTCAATAATACGATTTCAACGATCATCGACAAGGGTACAACTGAAAAGTTTACAATCACATCTACTGATAAAAATTTGGTTAGGGTCTCAACAACGTGGTATGTGGAATTCGTAGCGGATTTAAGTAAATCGTAATTGAAAACGCTAGCGTATTTAAAATAAAAATGATTTCATCATCGCAATATCGCTATGATCAGGTCAGAGAGTATCAAACTAGACTCAAAACCTTGTCTGAGGAGTATGAATTGAAAATTAAAAAATATCGCAGGAGAATTACCGCAATTGATGTTACTGTGTACGCTGTGAGTGGTGTAATCACCGGAGCCGGTATTATACTGTCTTCAGTGACAATGATGGCCCCGATAGCTGTTCCAATTTGCATTTCTGCGGCAACAACAATCGCTGGAATAATTTCAATAATCACAAAAAAAATATCATCATGCAGCCAACGGAAACTACAAGACTACATAATTCAATTTCATGTTGTGTCCACTGCATACTCGCAATTATCCTCATTGATATCGTCATCGCTCGATGATACAATTATATCAGAGAGTGAGTTTTCAGCGATGGTAGATATATATGATTCTGCGATGTCAAAATTAGAAATACATCATGAATATAATAACAATGACAACACAGATGGAATTACTTCAACAAATAGTGGAGAACACAAACCCAGTACAAACAAGCATGATCTCAATAACCTCAACGAATCCAGAATTCAGTGTGAATTTCCCCTCTCCAGTCCCAGTGAAGGAGATAGCGCTAGCAAAATTACGAGTATACCACAGTTGGCCAAATATTAGGTCAAAATCATTTGGTGGTCAACAACCCAATAATTCACTGGTATTTGCAAATAAGAATAAACCAGACGGCACCCCAGACTGGAATGTTGTTTCCATACCAACCGGATCATACCAAATTGAACAAATCAATAATGAATTCGCGCGTAGAATAAAATCGATTACTGGAGTAGAGTCAAAAATCGCTATAACAGTTCATGAACCAACACTATCATCTGCCATTGAAATAAACTCAGAAGAATACGTCGTAGATATCTATCAAAGCTCAATAAGAACAGTACTAGGATGGCCTGAATAACCACCAAGGGGGGAAACCGTTGATTTACCAGAACCTCAAAAAACCGATTATATCACAGACAGGATAAAATCTGATAATCCAGTAAAGAGTTATAGAGATTGCAGTATTGCTAGAATCTTTTTTGCTCTTGGCACTATAGATAAGGGAGGGAAATATCTTTTTGTTAACGAACTTAAAATCGCTGAAAATTTCACAGCAATGAATAATGATTTTTCACTGTTGTTAATACCCCTTAAATCCGGCTCTCTTACCCGAGATGAATTTATCAGTGTCGTAGAAACATGTAACAAAATTATCGACGATATGAAAAAATTTAATTCACAGATTATTCAAGAGATATTAGATGACAGTAATCCTACAACAAGAACAATTTTTGCAGGAGGCAAGGGCATCCCCGTCAAGGATATACCAACAGTCAAACTACCAGGATATAATATCTTAGAACTACAAAAATCTCTCAGTGATGCCATCGATATTGGTTTTAAAATAATTCATGATGCGTGGAAAAAAGCAACATCACCGGAAATAAAAATCCTGACCCATAATAATGACCCAGATGGTGGTGGCAGGCATATTGCTCCGTTCAATGTGAATATTTCAACGGTGATTGCGCTCAATTTAGTATGTGATGTGATAGAAGGAAGCTATCAAATAAATTTAGAACGATCAAATCAAGCTCAGCAGGGATATATTTTGTATTCATTTGCACCAATAGCTCCTCCAAGGTTTTTAATAATTGAATCCCCGGTGAATCCAGTCTATATGCGATGTCATAATAATTCATTAACCAGAATTAATTTCAAACTCACTGACCAGTCTAATAATCTGATTGATTTACAAGAGGAGGTTTTACAAATTAGTCTATTTGTGAAATCCTAAGAGGATTTTCGTCCCCCAGACAAAGTCTGGAACACGATATCGTATCGGACTGGATCAAATATTCGGTTAACCCCAACTGAAAGTTCTAGCAGCAGAGAGGGTAGTGACAACGACGTTGTAGTCCCTTTTTCCCAAAAAATGTAATAGTTGAAAAGTTTTTGATTTCATTAATTTCATTGATTTTTTCATAATTTTTTTTTGGACCTAATCCATGATTCACACACACATTTGGGACCTGATGTCATTGACTTTTGGGCCTGATGTCATTGGTTTCATTGATTTTAAGCGTGATTTCAGTGAATACTTGTCTAAAAATGTTGTCCGGCTCACCCTCTCTGCTGCTTGATGCCCCAGTGCTAGACATCACTATAAACTGCGTCACTGCAGACATCGAAGCGATATAACTGAAAAAGTGTTAAAGCTACGTTAAAAATTCTAATCACACAAGCACACGCACGCACACACACACACACACACACACACACACACACACATGAACACAATAGCTTGAAAATGTTACCTTAAATCTCCGTGACGAAGTATCTCAATTAAATAACAAATTCTATTTATTTTTAGAAAAGAACATTAAATACAAAATAGTCATATGGGAGTAACATCATGTGAAAAAGCTTTCTTTGCCTCTGTCTCTCTCTCTCTCTCTGTCTCTCTGTCTCTGTCTCTCTCTCTCTCTCTCTCTCTCTCTCTTTTGAACGGGCATGTTTGAGTAATTTCCGAGGCGATAAAAGGAACTATATATGGATAGCCGAAGTTGTTAATCAATGAGGTGTCTTGCTGTGCACGTGTAACTTGCTGTCTGTATTTATACATGGTCGATGCACTCTTCCTTACTATAGTTAGTAATAGCAGTAGCTCACAGGGAGACATATACAATTTTGATGACGATAAAGCACGTCACCAGGTTTAGTCAAAAGGTAATTCAGAGTATTTACACGTTGAGCTAACAGATCTCATTACCAAATGTGGTCTTTATCTCCGACACCGCTTTCCGTAAAAACGAATGACTTTGACGGAGCTTACTGCCACTGTGCACAAATAACTCTGCTTTAAAGCGAAGAACAAATTCGTCCTCAGATAAAAGTTAAAGAAACCAGGAAATGGACAATCCGCCACCGAAAAAGTGAGCTTGGATGTTGATTTTCAATTTTAGGCTTGACCTCAATTAATTTACGTCATTGGTTAATGTGTCACACGTAACTGGGTCCTTTCGCCCATTTGTGGAATGGTTTATGTTTCCATTCGGAACGTCTCGTACATGATCCCGTACGTTAAAAATGATAGCTAGTTAAATGAAGTTATACTATAGTCAAGGGATATCAGTATTGCCTTCATCAGTGATAATTACAAAATCAGTGAATACCTTTGTCTACTTAGTAATCAAAACAGTACGTTCAAAGAACGCAATCATAAGAGAGCATACAAAGTGTGCACTTCCAAGACGTAGGTAGCTCTCTACAGTTCGGATTTTTCATAGAATGTAAATTTGACTGGCTAGGATTGTCAGGGCTTACACAATGGTCATACAATAGATTTGAAAATGACTGTATATTTTAATCATTGTTTAAAGGAAATGCTTAAGTTGCCTTTCATTTCTGAAGGAATTGACGTGTGCTTTGGGCTATATGGTATACAAGTTGCAATTGCTTCCGATGTTCGCGCAGACAAAAACATGTAGAGTCGCCTTGTGATCTTCTCTTCCTTTATGTCAACGGTATATTATACAAAACGCCAAACCGAGCATAGTTGTTTTTATATATAAAATTTTGTAATATATTCATTGCACTTTCAGAAGGTAGCATTGATATTCCTTATTTTAATGACTGCTAACTTGAGCGGATATTGAACAAGTTCAAGCTGATTTTTTATCGAGTACATGTGTGAAGGCGTAATAGCCAGCAGTGTGTTGATATCATGTACAAGGTCTATATGTACAAGAAATGAAGACATTGTTGCCAAGTACATAAAAGCAGCATTGTGGTATCAGAAGATTCTCTCCATTGTTCTTGGTACAAATACTCAGAATTTGACCTTGTATTCAAAAATATTAATGACGATTCTCTTGTGAATCAGATTATTGAAGAAAAAAAACAACAACTTGATTTTAGTTGATATTCTTTTTGAAATTCTTTTGTAGCGTATAGTGCCAGGTTAATAGCTTTAAAATTGATACCAGACATTCAAGGAAAAGGAATAGATTAAATTGGAAAATAGTCAAAATACCTCTGAAAACTACAAAAAGAAGTTTCGAAGATTCCCTATGAAAAATGTAGGGTACACCATTACAATATGCAAATGTGTTGTGGGCTTGGTTCGTCCTTTACATTTTTTCATTTATTTGAAATTTCTGCAAATAATGTAATTGAAGATAATAAGCATTGTTCTTCGTGATAGATAGATCAATGCAGCAATGTGTGACAAACTCGAGCAATGTGACCTTATACATATCTCTGTGAATAATTTGATTATTAAAACGTTATTAATGTGAATTGCTCGTGTGAATCACATTCTTGAAACAACCTAGATTTTATTTCAACTTCAAATTGTATTGGGATTAGGTATTTTAGTTCCAAACTTCCAAACTGTCTAATAAATTTAAATTCGCTCCAACGCCTTCCAGGAAAAGGATTTCATGAATTTGAAAAACATATTTTCTTTGAAGAAAAGATCTTCAGAAGATTTCCTATAGAAAATGCAATATAAACCATTAGAATATGCAGATGAGTATTGGGCTTCCATTGTCTTTTATTGTGTTTCTTTTACTTGTTGTATCTGCAACTTTTTTAATTGAAGACAGCATGCATTGTTCTGAGTGATACATATATCCATGCAGCAATGTGTGACAACCGACGGAATCGCTTTGAACGCCTTAAAACGATATTAGACGTCTGTTTTGATGATGGAGGCCCATTTTGAAGTTGTGAGTTTAATACGGAGATTGTATCGGATTGATCTATTTTTACGGCGCACCAGCACTTTTAGGCTATTTTGCGCCGAATTATCGGTTATACGTAGAATCATTTAGAAATAATAAAATGTTTTCGTTTCAACCAGCGATTGAAAAATCAAACAGTTAAAATTAAATCGATAAGATGGTAATATGATATATGATGCTTTCTGATCAAAGGGGAATGTCATTGGTGTATGATAATGAAGATTTAGATGTAACGATATTGAATATAAATGAGGGTATATACATTACATAGAAACACTCAAGGCGACAGTATACAATGTATAGCTTATAAATAAATGTTTACTTCTTTCAGGAATTTGGTAACACAAGAGACGTTATTATATCGAAAAGTTCCTTCATAACATTCACATAATTGTACTGATCGCGCGTAGTTTGGAAATCGAATCGCTCTTTTATAAAGTGTTTAACAGAGAATGGTTTATTGCTATAGTTCATTTGCCTTTTAGCATGTGGCATTGTGTTATATAAGTAAGAACAATTCTAATTCTTGCAATGACTAATTCCTACCTACGGGTGGGTCTGTCGCATGGAGTCCATTCTCCTAGAGTTGGCTTGATTTCATGAAGTCTGTTATTCGCTGTATCGCTCCAGGATGCATGCCAATTCTGACGAGAAGACTCTTTGATATTAGGTTCCAATTAAGTATACTTTATTTTGAAATCAAATGGTTCTAGGGATAGTGTATTTTATCAGCGCGATCTGCTTTTTCAGTATCTTTAATACCAATATGGATGTGTACAATACATTATATTATATTGAGGGTGGTATTGAGCTTAGTAGTTTGGATGAGAATATTGCTTAATAATGGATTCTCCAATTTTATGTTGTGTTGTGACTGCACTGCTTATAGCACCTGTGTCGTCCAAGCTTAGGACCTTTACATTTCATCTGTTGGCAAATTTGAATAATGACAGGATCTTTTGTAATTTCAGCAAATGAAATCACAGGTTTGTAACCATCAGACCAAACATCAAATACTAAAATAAACGAGTATGCTTTTTGTTCTGTATTCCCCTACCTCTTTAAATGGGGACTTCTCAAAATATGGACTGAATAAGGTTTATTTCTTTCAAAGATCTCGAACTCACCCAAAACCCCTATGTCATGGCATTGCCTAAATCGTGCCCTCAACATTCTTTGAAATTAAAAGAACATTTTCATCGTATTAGACATTAATCTCACTATTCGCATAAAGTCCATTTTGAAATATCGTGCAATATTCCCTTCTATTTCTCCCAATCGCCATGTAATCTAGGATTTTCAAGTGTAGATAGGTTTTACAACTCTGACTACAGGCATTTCTGTTTGTCAAGACTAATTTTCTTTAACGGATACAATGCTAAAGTCTATTTGATGTTTGTGTATATGCCTAGCATTTATCCATATGTTAATCTACATAAATCATAATTCTGTAGGAGATTTGTTTTTGATGTAGGATTTAACGATATTGTTAAGCGAACGAGAGGCTATGCATGGCGGCCAGTATTACTGATGGAGGAAAAACCTGGGAAAACCCCCGAAATGAACAACTTGCATACGAGAAGCTACTGGCAAGCTTTCTCACATACCAACATTAGCCGAATCTGAGACTCAAAGCCACGCAGACAGAGGTGAGATAGCAGTGATCCGTAACGGAGAGAGTGTGTCGATCACTCGGCCACTCTAGGTACCAGAAGGAGATACTGTTCTATTAACCCAAAAGACTCCACTCCGGTGGCCTTGTGGTCAGAGCGTTCGCCGCCGAAGTGAGAGGTCGTGGGATCGATCCCCGGCCGAGTCGTATCAAACACTTACACAAATGTTACTAACAGCTGTCTCACTTGGCGCTCTGTATTAAGAGGATACTGTTAGGGTTTGGCGGCCTGGTGTGAAGATAGTGTGGATGGGTGGGACATTAAGATAGATGTCTGCAACATGATGCCCCAGTGCTAGACATCACTATAAACTGCCTCACTGCAGACATCGAAGCGATATAACTGAAAAAGTGTTAAAGCTACGTTAAAAATTATAATCACACAAGCACACGCACGCACACACACACACATGAACACAATAGCTTGAAAATATTACCTTAAATCTCCGTGACGAAGTATCTCAATTAAATAACAAATTCTTTTTATTTTTAGAAAAGAACATTAAATACAAAATAGTCATATGGGAGTAACATCATGTGAAAAAGCTTTCTTTGTCTCTGTCTCTGTCTCTGTCTCTGTCTCGCTCTCTCTCTCTCTCTCTCTTTTGAACGAGCATGTTTGAGTAATTACCGAGGCGATAAAAGGAACTATATATGGATAGCCGAAGTTGTTAATCAATGAGGTGTCTTGCTGTGCACGTGTAACTTGCTGTCTGTATTTATACATGGTCGATGCACTCTTCGTTACTATAGTTAGTAATAGCAGTAGCTCACAGGGAGACATATACAATTATGATGACGATAAAGCACGTCACTAGGTTTAGTCAAAAGGTAATTCAGAGTATTTACACGTTGAGCTAACAGATCTCATTACCAAATGTGGTCTTTATCTCCGACACCGCTTTCCGTAAAAACGAATGACTTTGACGGAGCTTACTGCCACTGTGCACAAATAACTCTGCTTTAAAGCGAAGAACAAATTCGTCCTCAGATAAAAGTTAAAGAAACCTGGAAATGAACAATCCGCCACCGAAAAACTGAGTTGGATGTTGATTTTCAATTTTAGGCTTGACCTCAATTACTTTACGTCATTGATTAATGTGTCAGACGTAACTAGGTCCTTTCGCCAATTGGCGAAGTTGTTTATGTTTCCATGTGGAACGTCTCGTACATGATCCCGTAGGTTAAACATGATAGCTAGTTAAATAAAGCTATAAACTCCAGTCAATGGATACCAGTATTGTCTTCATCAGTGATAATTTCAAAACGAGTGAATATCATTGTCTACTTAGTAATCAGAACTGAATGAAACAGTTAATTCTAAGATGCAATCATCAGAGAGCATACAAAGAATGCTCTTCCAGTACTCAACAGTTTGGAATTTTTACAGAATATAAATTTGCCTGAAAACGAATTTGTCAGGGCTTCCACAATGGTCATAAAATAGATTTGAAAATGACTATATATTTTAATTTTTGTTTAAAGAAAATGTTTAAGTTGACTTTCATTTCTGAAGCAATTGACGTGTGCTATTGGTTATAGGGTATGCAAGTCGAAATTACTTCAGATGTGCGGGCATAAAAATAAAAAAAAACGTAGGGTCGCTTGGTGATTTTCGTTTCCTTTATGTCAATGGAATCTTGTACAAAACGCCAAACCGATCATAATTTGTTTATATATAACATTTTGTAACTCATTCATTGCACTTTCAAAAGGTAGCCTTGCGCACTCGGGTAAGATTGATATTCCCTATTTTAAAGACTGCTAACTTGCGTCGACATTGAACAAGTTCAAGCTGATTTATCGAGTACACGTTGGAAGGCGTAATAGCCAGCAGTGTGTTGATATCATGTACAATTTGTATAAGTACAAGAAATAAAGACATTGTTGCCAAGTACAGGAAAGCAGCATTGTGGTATCAGAAGATTCTCTCCATTGTGCTTAGTGCAAATGCTCTTAATTTGACCTTGTATTCAAAAATATTAATGACGATTTCTCATGTGAATGAGATTATTGGGAAGAAGAAAAGAACAACTGAGTTTAGTTGATATTCTTTTTGAAATACTTTTATCCGTTATAGTGCCAGGTTACTAGCTTTAAAATCGACCCAAAACCTTCCAGGTGAAGGAATACATTAAACTGGAAAATATTTAAATTCCTTTTGAAAACTACAAAAAGAAGTTTTGAAGATTTCCTAAGAAAATGTAAGGTACACCAATAACATGTCGAATGAGTGGTGATCTTCTTTTGTCTTTCACATTTATAAATTTATTTGAAATTTCTGCAAATAATGTAATTGAAGACAACATGCATTGTTTTTCGTGATAGATCATTGCAGCGTGATAAAGTAATGGGACGCTTGTAAAACGAGATTAAACTTCTCTGTTGATGACTTAGTAATGAACACAAAATGAAACAGTTAATTAAAAGAACGCAAACATCAAAGAGCATGAAACATTTGTACTACCATCACGGGGTAGCACTCTACAGTTTCATATGTTTCATAGAATATAATGTGGACTGAACCTGACTATGTCAGGGTCTCCTCAATGGTCATAGATTGCAAAATGACTGTATATTTTAAGTATTGTTTAAAGAAAACGTTTAATTTCAGTTTCATTTCTTCCGCAATCCAACGTGTGCAATTGGCTATAAGGTATACAATTTGACATAACCTCCGATGGGCGCGCATAAAAAACATGTAGAGTCGCTTGGTGATTTTCTCTTCATTTGTACCAAATGTATGTTGTACAGAAAGCTGCACCGATCCGATACCATAGTTTCTTTTACACATAGCAAATATATTTTAATTAATGCATTGCACTCCTCAGAAGGTGGCAGTGCACACTGGGGTTAGATTGACATTCCCTTTTTTAACGACTGAAAATGTTAGTGTACTTTCTTCCGGCTGAGTCTGATTTTACGAGCACGTTGGAGTAATCATTATGATCATTAATGTGCTGATATCATGTACAATTTCTATAAATACAATATGTAAGGACATTTTAGCCAAGTTCATGAAAGCAGCAGATGTATGCCAACGTTCTCTCAAGTGTGCTTGGTGCAAATTCCCGTAATGAGACCTAATGCATATCAATGTTAATGCTTTGATTTTTCAAACGTTATTAATGTGAATTGTTTCTGTGAATCACATTCTTGAAACAAACCAAGATTTTATTTGAACTGCAAATTGTATTGGAATTTGGTATTTTATTTCCAAACTTCCAAACTGTCTAATAAATTTAAATTCGCTCCAACGCCTTCCAGGAAAAGGATTTCATGAATTTGAAAAACATATTTTCTTTGAAGAAAAGATCTTCAGAAGATTTCCTATAGAAAATGCAAGATAAACCATTAGAATATGCAGATGAGTATTGGGCTTCCATTGTCTTTTATTGTGTTTCTTTTACTTGTTGTATCTGCAACTTTTTTAATTGAAGACAGCATGCATTGTTCTGAGTGATACATAGATCCATACAGCAATGTGTGACAACCGACGGAATCGCTTTGAAGGTCTTAAAACGATATTAAACTTCTGTATTGATCAAGGAGGCCCATATTGAAATTGTGAGTTCAAAACGGAGATTGTATTGGATTGATCTATTTTTACGGCGCACCAGTACTATTAGGCTATTTAGCGCCGAATTAAAGGTTATACGTAGAATCATTTAGAAATAATAAAATGTTTTCGTCTCGACCAGCGATAGAAAAATCTAACGGTTAAAAGTAAAACGATAAGATGGTAAGGTGATATATGAAGCTTTGCGACCAACGTGGGATGTCAATGTTGTATGCTAATGAAGATTTAGATGTGACGTTATTGAATATAAATGAGGGTATATACACTACATAGAAACACTCAAGGTGATAGTATACAATGTATTACTTATAAATAAATGTTTAATTCTTTCAGGAATTTGGTAACACACGAGACGTTATTATATCGAAAAGTTCCTTCACGTCATGCACATAATTGTACTGATCGCGCGTAGGTTGGAAATCGAATCGCTCTTTCATAAAGTGCTTAACAGAGAATGGTTTATTGCTATAGTTCATTCGCCTTTTAGCATGTGGCATTGGGTTATATAAGTATGCAAAAGTCTAATTCTTGCAATGACTAATTCCTACCTACAGGTGGGTCTGTCGCAAGGAGTCCATTCTCCTAGAGTTGGCTTGATTTCATGAAGTCTTTTATTCGCTGTATCATTCCAGGATGCATGCCAATTCTGACGAAAAGACTTTTATATTAGGTTTCAATTCAGTATACTTTAGTTTGAAATAAATGGTTCTAGGTATAGTGTATTTTATCAGCGCGATCTGCTTTTTCAGTATCTTTAATACCAATATGGATGTGTACCCAACATTATACTATATTGAGGGTGGTATTGAGCTTAGTAGTTTGGATGAGAATATTGCTTAATATGGATTCTCCAATTTTATGTTGTGTTGTGACTGCACTGCTTATAGCGCCTGTGTCGTCCAAGCTTAGGACCTTTACATTTCATCTGTTGGCAAATTTGAATAATGACAAGATCTTTTGTAATTTCAGCAAATGAAATCACAGGTTTGTAATCATAAGACCAAACATCAAATACTAAAATAAACGAGTATGCTTTTTCTTGTATTCACCTACCTCTTTAAATGGAGACTTCTCGGAATATTGGCTGAATAAGGTTTCTTTCTTTCAAACATCTCGAACCCACCCAAAACCCCTATTTGAAGGCATTGCCTTAACCGTGCCCTCAACATTGTTTGAAATTAAAAGAACATTTTCGTCGTATTAGACATTAATCTCACTATTCGCATAAAGGCCATTTTGAAATATCCTGCAATATTCCCTGCTGGTTCTCCCAATCGCCATGTAATCTAAGATTTTCAACTGTAGATAGGTTTTACAACTCTGACTACAGGCATTTCTGTTTGACGAGACTAATTATCTTTAAAGGATACAAAGCAATAGTCTATTTGACGTTTGTGTATATGTCTAGCATTTATCCATATGTTAATCTACATAAATCATAACTCTGTAGGAGATTTGTTTTTGATGTAGGATTTAACGATATTGTTAAGCGAACGAGAGGCTATGCATGGCGGCCAGTATTACTGATGGAGGAAAAACCTGGGAAAACCCCCGAAATGAACAACCTGCATACGAGAAGCTACTGGCAAGCTTTCTCACATGATGCCGAATCTGAGACTCGAAGCCACGCCGACAGAGGTGAGATAGCAGTGATCCGTAACGGAGAGAGTGTGTCGATCACTCGGCCACTCTAGGTACCAGAAGGAGATACTGTTCTATTAACCCAAAAGACTCCACTCCGGTGGCCTTGTGGTTGGAGCGTTCGCCGCCGAATTGAAAGGTCGTGGGATCGATCCCCGGCCGAGTCGTACCAAACACTTACACAAATGGTACTAAAAGCTGCCTCACTTTGCACTCAGCATTAAGATGATACCGCCTAGGGCTGGGCGGCCTGGTGTGAGGATAGTGTGAGGTGGGACATTAAGATACATGTCTGCAACATGATGCCCCAGTGCTAGACATCACTATAAACTGCCTCACTGCAGACATCGAAGCGATATAACTGAAAAAGTGTTAAAGCTACGTTAAAAATTCTAATCACACAAGCACACGCACGCACACAAACACACACACACACACACACACACACACACACACACACACACACACATGAATACAATAGCTTGAAAATGTTACCTTAAATCTCCGTGACGAAGTATCTCAATTAAATAACAAATTCTATTTGTTTTTAGAAAAGAACATTAAATACAAAATAGTCATATGGGAGTAACATCATGTGAAAAAGCTTTCTTTGCCTCTGTCTCTCTCTCTCTCTCTCTGTCTCTCTGTCTCTCTCTCTCTCTCTCTCTTTTGAACGGGCATGTTTGTGTAATTTCCGAGGCGATAAAAGGAACTATATATGGATAGCCGAAGTTGTTAATCAATGAGGTGTCTTGCTGTGCACGTGTAACTTGCTGTCTGTATTTATACATGGTCGATGCACTCTTCGTTACTATAGTTAGTAATAGCAGTAGCTCACAGGGAGACATATACAATTTTGATGACGATAAAGCACGTCACTAGGTTTAGTCGAAAGGTAATTCAGAGTATTTACACGTTGAGCTAACAGATCTCATTACCAAATGTGGTCTTTATCTCCGACACCGCTTTCCGTAAAAACGAATGACTTTGACGGAGCTTACTGCCACTGTGCACAAATAACTCTGCTTTAAAGCGAAGAACAAATTCGTCCTCAGATAAAAGTTAAAGAAACCAGGAAATGGACAATCCGCCACCGAAAAAGTGAGCTGGATGTTGATTTTCAATTTTAGGCTTGACCTCAATTAATTTACGTCATTGGTTAATGTGTCACACGTAACTGGGTCCTTTCGCCCATTTGTGGAATGGTTTATGTTTCCATTCGGAACGTCTCGTACATGATCCCGTACGTTAAAAATGATAGCTAGTTAAATGAAGTTATACTATAGTCAAGGGATATCAGTATTGCCTTCATCAGTGATAATTACAAAATCAGTGAATACCTTTATCTACTTAGTAATCAAAACAGTACGTTCAAAGAACGCAATCATAAGAGAGCATGCAAAGTATGCACTTCCAAGACGTAGTTAGCTCTCTACAGTTCGGATTTTTCATAGAATGTAAATTTGACTGGCCAGGATTGTCAGGGCTTACACAATGGTCATACAATAGATTTGAAAATGACTGTATATTTTAATCATTGTTTAAAGGAAATGCTTAAGTTGCCTTTCATTTCTGAAGGAATTGACGTGTGCTTTGGGCTATATGGTGTACAAGTTGGCATTGCTTCCGATGTTCTCGCAGACAAAATCATGTAGAGTCGCTTTGTGATCTTCTCTTCCTTTATGTCAACGGTATATTGTACAAAACGCCAAACCGAGCATAGTTGTTTTTATATATAATATTTTGTAATATATTCATTGCACTTTCAGAAGGTAGCATTGATATTCCTTATTTTAATGACTGCTAACTTGAGCGGATATTGAACAAGTTCAAGCTGATTTTTTATCGAGTACATGTGTGAAGGCGTAATAGCCAGCAGTGTGCTGATATCATGTACAAGGTCTATATGTACAAGAAATGAAGACATTGTTGCCAATTACATGAAAGCAGCATTGGGGTATCAGAAGATTCTCTCCATTGTTTTTGGTACAAATACTCAGAATTTGACCTTGTATTCAAAAATATTAATGACGATTCTCTTGTGAATCAGATTATTGAAGAAAAAAAACAACAACTTGATTTTAGTTGATATTTTTTTTGAAATTCTTTTGTAGCGTATAGTGCCAGGTTAATAGCTTTAAAATCGATACCAGACATTCAAGGAAAAGGAATAGATTAAATTGGAAAATAGTCAAATTACCTCTGAAAACTACAAAAAGAAGTTTCGAAGATTCCCTATGAAAAAGGTAGGGTACACCATTACAATATGCTAATGTGTTGTGGGCTTGGTTCGTCCTTTACATTTTTTCATTTATTTGAAATTTCTGCAAATAATGTGATTGAAGATAATAAGCATTGTTCTTCGTGATAGATAGATCAATGCAGCAATGTGTGACAAACTCGAGCAATGTGACCTTATACATATCTGTGAATAATTTGATTATTAAAACGTTATTAATGTGAATTGCTCGTGTGAATCACATTCTTGAAACAACCTAGATTTTATTTCAACTTCAAATTGTATTGGGATTTGGTATTTTATTTACAAACTTCCAAACTGTCTAATAAATTTAAATTCGCTCCAACGCCTTCCAGGAAAAGGATTTCATGAATTTGAAAAACATATTTTCTTTGAAGAAAAGATCTTCAGAAGATTTCCTATAGAAAATGCAAGAAAAACCATTAGAATATGCAGATGAGTATTGGGCTTCCATTGTCTTTTATTGTGTTTCTTTTACTTGTTGTATCTGCAACTTTTTTAATTGAAGACAGCATGCATTGTTCTGAGTGATACATATATCCATGCAGCAATGTGTGACAACCGACGGAATCGCTTTGAACGCCTTAAAACGATATTAGACGTCTGTTTTGATGATGGAGGCTCATTTTGAAATTGTGAGTTTAATACGGAGATTGTATCGGATTGATCTATTTCTACGGCGCACCAGCACTTTTAGGCTATTTTGCGCCGAAATATCGGTTATACGTATAATCATTTAGAAATAATAAAATGTTTCGTTTCAACCAGCGATTGAAAAATCAAACAGTTAAAATTAAATCGATAAGATGGTAATATGATATATGATGCTCTCTGATCAAAGGGGAATGTCATTGGTGTATGATAATGAAGATTTAGATGTAACGATATTGAATATAAATGAGGGTATATACATTACATAGAAATACTCAAGGCGACAGTATACAATGTATTACTTATAAATAAATGTTTACTTCTTTCAGGAATTTGGTAACACAAGAGACGTTATTATATCGAAAAGTTCCTTCATAACATTCACATAATTGTACTGATCGCGCGTAGGCTGGAAATCGAATCGCTCTTTTATAAAGTGCTTAACAGAGAATGGTTTATTGCTATAGTTCATTTGCCTTTTAGCATGTGGCATTGTGTTATATAAGTAAGAACAATTCTAATTCTTGCAATGACTAATTCCTACCTACGGGTGGGTCTGTCGCATGGAGTCCATTCTCCTAGAGTTGGCTTGATTTCATGAAGTCCGTTATTCGCTGTATCGCTCCAGGATGCATGCCAATTCTGACGAGAAGACTCTTTGATATTAGGTTCCAATTAAGTATACTTTATTTTGAAATCAAATGGTTCTAGGGATAGTGTATTTTATCAGCGCGATCTGCTTTTTCAGTATCTTTAATACCAATATGGATGGGTACCCAACATTATATTATATTGAGGGTGGTATTGAGCTTAGTAGTTTGGATGAGAATATTGCTTAATAATGGATTCTCCAATTTTATGTTGTGTTGTGACTGCACTGCTTATAGCACCTGTGTCGTCCAAGCTTAGGACCTTTACATTTCATCTGTTGGCAAATTTGAATAATGACAGGATCGTTTGTAATTTCAGCAAATGAAATCACAGGTTTATAACCATCAGACCAAACATCAAATACTAAAATAAACGAGTATGCTTTTTGTTCTGTATTCCCCTACCTCTTTAAATGGGGACTTCTCAGAATATGGACTGAATAAGGTTTCTTCCTTTCAAAGATCTCGAACCCACCCAAAACCCCTATGTCATGGCATTGCCTAAATCGTGCCCTCAACATTCTTTGAAATCAAAAGAACATTTTCATCGTATTAGACATTAATCTCACTATTCGCATAAAGTCCATTTTGAAATATCGTGCAATATTCCCTTCTATTTCTCCCAATCGCCATGTAATCTAGGATTTTCAAGTGTAGATAGGTTTTACAACTCTGACTACAGGCATTTCCGTTTGTCAAGACTAATTTTCTTTAACGGATACTAAGCAAAAGTCTATTTGATGTTTGTGTATATGTCTAGCATTTATCCATATGTTAATCTACATAAATCATAATTCTGTAGGAGATTTGTTTTTGATGTAGGATTTAACGATATTTTTAAGCGAACGAGAGGCTATGCATGGTGGCCAGTATTACTGATGGAGGAAAAACCTGGGAAAACCCCCGAAATGAACAACTTGCATACGAGAAGCTACTGGCAAGCTTTCTCACATACCACATTAGCCGAATCTGAGACTCGAAGCCACGCAGACAGAGGTGAGATAGCAGTGATCCGTAACGGAGAGAGTGTGTCGATCACTCGGCCACTCTAGGTACCAGAAGGATATACTGTTCTATTAACCCAAAAGACTCCACTCCGGTGGCCTTGTGGTTGGAGCGTTCGCCGCCGAAGTGAGAGGTCGTGGGATCGATCCCCGGCCGAGTCGTACCAAACACTTACACAAATGGTACTAAAAGCTGCCTCACTTTGCACTCAGCATTAAGATGATACCGCCTAGGGCTGGGCGGCCTGGTGTGAGGATAGTGTGAGGTGGGACATTAATATACATGTCTGCAACATGATGACCCAGTGCTAGACATCACTATAAACTGCCTCACTGCAGACATCGAAGCGATATAACTGAAAAAGTGTTAAAGCTACGTTAAAAATTATAATCACACAAGCACACGCACGCACACACACACACACACACACATGAACACAATAGCTTGAAAATATTACCTTAAATCTCCGTGACGAAGTATCTCAATTAAATAACAAATTCTTTTTATTTTTAGAAAAGAACAATAAATACAAAATAGTCATATGGGAGTAACATCATGTGAAAAAGCTTTCTTTGCCTCTGTCTGTCTCTCTCTCTCTCTCTCTCTCTCTCTCTCTCTCTCTCTCTCTCTCTCTCTATTTTGAACCGGCATGTTTGAGTAATTACCGAGGCGATAAAAGGAACTATATATGGATAGCCGAAGTTGTTAATCAATGAGGTGTCTTGCTGTGCACGTGTAACTTGCTGTCTGTATTTATACATGGTCGATGCACTCTTCGTTACTATAGTTAGTAATAACAGTAGCTCACAGGGAGACATATACAATTTTGATGACGATAAAGCACGTCACTAGGTTTAGTCAAAAGGTAATTCAGAGTATTTACACGTTGAGCTAACAGATCTCATTACCAAATGTGGTCTTTATCTCCGACACCGCTTTCCGTAAAAACGAATGACTATGACGGAGCTTACTGCCACTGTGCACAAATAACTCTGCTTTAAAGCGAAGAACAAATTTGTCCTCAGATAAAAGTTAAAGAAACCAGGAAATGGACAATCCGCCACCGAAAAAGTGAGCTGGATATTGATTTTCAATTTTAGGCTTGACCTCAATTAATTTACGTCATTGGTTAATGTGTCACACGTAACTGGGTCCTTTCGCCCGTTTGTGGAATGGTTTATGTTTCCATTCGGAACGTCTCGTACATGATCCCGTACGTTAAAAATGATAGCTAGTTAAATGAAGTTATGCTATAGTCAAGGGATATCAGTATTGCCTTCATCAGTGATAATTACAAAATCAGTGAATACATCTGTCTACTTAGTAATCAAAACAGTACGTTCAAAGAACGCAATCATAAGAGAGCATACAAAGTATGCACTTCCAAGACGTAGGTCTTTCTCTACAGATCGGATTTGTCATAGAATGTAAATTTGACTGGCCAGGATTGTCAGGGCTTACACAATGGTCATACAGTAGATTTGAAAATGACTGTATATTTTAATCATTGTTTAAAGGAAATGCTTAAGTTGCCTTTCATTTCTGAAGGAATTGACGTGTGCTTTGGGCTATATGGTATACAAGTTGCAATTGCTTCCGATGTTCGCGCAGACAAAAACATGTAGAGTCGCTTTGTGATCTTCTCTTCCTTTATGTCAACGGTATATTGTACAAAACGCCAAACCGAGCATAGTTGTTTTTATATATAAAATTTTGTAATATATTCATTGCACTTTCAGAAGGTAGCATTGATATTCCTTATTTTAATGACTGCTAACTTGAGCGGATATTGAACAAGTTCAAGCTGATTTTTTATCGAGTACATGTGTGAAGGCGTAATAGCCAGCAGTGTGCTGATATCATGTACAAGGTCTATATGTACAAGAAATGAAGACATTGTTGCCAATTACATGAAAGCAGCATTTTGGTATCAGAAGATTCTCTCCATTGTGCTTAGTGCAAATGCTCTTAATTTGACCTTGTATTCAAAAATATTAATGACGATTTCTCATGTGAATGAGATTATTGGGAAGAAGAAAAGAACAACTGAGTTTAGTTGATATTCTTTTTGAAATACTTTTATCCGTTATAGTGCCAGGTTACTAGCTTTAAAATCGACCCAAAACCTTCCAGGTGAAGGAATACATTAAACTGGAAAATATTTAAATTCCCTCTGAAAACTACAAAAAGAAGTTTTGAAGATTTCCTAAGAAAATGTAAGGTACACCAATAACATGTCGAATGAGTGGTGATCTTCTTTTGTCTTTCACATTTATAAATTTATTTGAAATTTCTGCAAATAATGTAATTGAAGACAACATGCATTGTTCTTCGTGATAGATCATTGCAGCGTGATAAAGTAATGGGACGCTTGTAAAACGAGATTAAACTTCTCTGTTGATGACTTAGTAATGAACACAAATGAAACAGTTAATTAAAAGAACGCAAACATCAAAGAGTATGAAACATTTGTACTACCATCACGGGGTAGCACTCTACAGTTTCATATGTTTCATAGAATATAATGTGGACTGAACCTGACTATGTCAGGGTCTCCTCAATGGTCATAGATTGCAAAATGACTGTATATTTTAAGTATTGTTTAAAGAAAACGTTTAATTTCAGTTTCATTTCTTCCGCAATCGACGTGTGCAATTGGCTATAAGGTATACAATTTGACATAACCTCCGATGTGCGCGCATAAAAAAACATGTAGAGTCGCTTGGTGATTTTCTCTTCATTTGTATCAAAGGTATGTTGTACAGAAAGCTACACCGATCCGATACCATAGTTTCTTTTACACATAGCAAATATATTTTAATTAATGTATTGCACTCCTCAGAAGGTGGCAGTGCACACTGGGGTTAGATTGACATTCCCTTTTTTAACGACTGAAAATGTTAGTGTACTTTCTTCCGCCTGAGTCTGATTTTACGAGAATGTTGGAGTAATCATTATGATCATTAATGTGCTGATATCATGTACAATTTCTATAAGTACATTTATATACACATTTATATATACATTTATATATACATTACATATAAGTAAGGACATTTTAGCCAAGTTCATGAAAGCAGCAGATGTATGCCAACGTTCTCTCAAGTGTGCTTGGTGCAAATTCCCGTAATGAGACCTAATGCATATCGATGTTAATGCTTTGATTTTTCAAACGTTATTAATGTGAATTGTTTCTGTGAATCACATTCTTGAAACAAACCAAGATTTTATTTGAACCTCAAATTGCATTGGGATTTGGTATTTTATTTCCAAACTTCCAAACTGTCTAATAAATTTAAATTTGCTCCAACGCCTTCCAAGAAAAGGATTTCATCAATTTGGAAAACTGATTCTCTTTGAAGAAAAGATCTTAAGAACTATTCCTATAGAAAATGCAAGATACACCATTAGAATATGCAGAAGAGTTGTGGGCTTCCTTCGTCTTTTATTTAGTTTCTTTTATTTGTTGTATCTGCAACGTTTTTAATTGAATACAGCATGCATTGTTCTGAGTGATACATAGATCCATACAGCAATGTGTGACAACCGACGGAATCGCTTTGAAGGCCTAAAAACGATATTAAACTTCTGTATTGATGAAGGAGGCCCATATTGAAATTGTGAGTTCAAAACGGAGATTGTATTGGATTGATCTATTTTTACGGCGCACCAGTACTATTAGGCTATTTAGCGCCGAATTAAAGGTTATACGTAGAATCATTCAGAAATAATAAAATGTTTTCGTCTCGACCAGCGATAGAAAAATCTAACGGTTAAAAGTAAAACGATAAGATGGTAAGGTGATATATGAAGCTTTGCGATCAACGGGGAATGTCAATGTTGTATGCTATTGAAGATTTAGATGTGACGTTATTGAATATAAATGAGGGTATATACACTACATAGAAACACTCAAGGTGATAGTATACAATGTATTACTTATAAATAAATGTTTAATTCTTTCAGGAATTTGGTAACACACGAGACGTTATTATATCGAAAAGTTCCTTGATGTCATGTACATAACTGTGCTGATTGCGCGTAGGTTGGAAATCGAATCGCTCTTTCATAAAGTGCTTAACAGAGAATGGTTTATTGCTATAGTTCATTCGTCTTTTAGCATGTGGCATTGGGTTATATAAGTATGCAAAAGTCTAATTCTTGCAATGACTAATTCCTACCTACGGGTGGGTCTGTCGCATGGAGTCCATTCTCCTAGAGTTGGTTTGATTTCATGAAGTCTTTTATTCGCTGTATCATTACAGGATGCATGCCAATTCTGACGAAAAGACTGTTTGATATTAGGTTTCAATTCAGTATACTTTATTTTGAAATAAATGGTTTTAGGTATAGTGTATTTTATCAGCGCGATCTGCTTTTTCAGTATCTTTAATACCAATATGGATGTGTACCCAACATTATACTATATTGAGGGTGGTATTGAGCTTAGTAGTTTTGATGAGAATATTGCTTAATATGGATTCTCCAATTTTATGTTGTGTTGTGACTGCACTGCTTATAGCGCCTGTGTCGTCCAAGCTTAGGACCTTTACATTTCATCTGTTGGCAAATTTGAATAATGACAAGATCTTTTGTAATTTCAGCAAATGAAATCACAGGTTTGTAATCATAAGACCAAACATCAAATACTAAAATAAACGAGTATGCTTTTTCTTGTATTCACCTACCTCTTTAAATGGAGACTTCTCGGAATATTGGCTGAATAAGGTTTCTTTCTTTCAAACATCTCGAACCCACCCAAAACCCCTATTTGAAGGCATTGCCTTAACCGTGCCCTCAACATTGTTTGAAATTAAAAGAACATTTTCGTCGTATTAGACATTAATCTCACTATTCGCATAAAGGCCATTTTGAAATATCCTGCAATATTCCCTGCTGGTTCTCCCAATCGCCATGTAATCTAAGATTTTCAACTGTAGATAGGTTTTACAACTCTGACTACAGGCATTTCTGTTTGACGAGACTAATTTTCTTTAAAGGATACAAAGCAATAGTCTATTTGACGTTTGTGTATATGTCTAGCATTTATCCATATGTTAATCTACATAAATCATAACTCTGTAGGAGATTTGTTTTTGATGTAGGATTTAACGATATTGTTAAGCGAACGAGAGGCTATGCATGGCGGCCAGTATTACTGATGGAGGAAAAACCTGGGAAAACCCCCGAAATGAACAACATGCCTACGAGAAGCTACTGGCAAGCTTTCTCACATGATGCCGAATCTGAGACTCGAAGCCACGCCGACAGAGGTGAGATAGCAGTGATCCGTAACGGAGAGAGTGTGTCGATCACTCGGCCACTCTAGGTACCAGAAGGAGATACTGTTCTATTAACCCAAAAGACTACACTCCGGTGGCCTTGTGGTTGGAGCGTTCGCCGCCGAATTGAAAGGTCGTGGGATCGATCCCCGGCCGAGTCGTACCAAACACTTACACAAATGGTACTAAAAGCTGCCTCACTTTGCACTCAGCATTAAGATGATACCGCCTAGGGCTGGGCGGCCTGGTGTGAGGATAGTGTGAGGTGGGACATTAAGATACATGTCTGCAACATGATGCCCCAGTGCTAGACATCACTATAAACTGCCTCACTGCAGACATCGAAGCGATATAACTGAAAAAGTGTTAAAGCTACGTTAAAAATTCTAATCACACAAGCACACGCACACACACACACACACACACACACACACACACATGAACACAATAGCTTGAAAATATTACCTTAAATCTCCGTGACGAAGTATCTCAATTAAATAACAAATTCTTTTTATTTTTAGAAAAGAACATTAAATACAAAATAGTCATATGGGAGTAACATCATGTGAAAAAGCTTTCTTTGCCTCTGTCTCTCTGTCTCTGTCTCTCTCTCTCTCTCTCTCTCTCTCTCTCTTTTGAACGGGCATGTTTGAGTAATTACCGAGGCGATAAAAGGAACTATATATGGATAGCCGAAGTTGTTAATGAATGAGGTGTCTTGCTGTGCACGTGTAACTTGCTGTCTGTATTTATACATGGTCGATGCACTCTTCGTTACTATAGTTAGTAATAACAGTAGCTCACAGGGAGACATATACAATTTTGATGACGATAAAGCACGTCACTAGGTTTAGTCAAAAGGTAATTCAGAGTATTTACACGTTGAGCTAGCAGATCTCATTACCAAATGTGGTCTTTATCTCCGACACCGCTTTCCGTAAAAACGAATGACTTTGACGGAGCTTACTGCCACTGTGCACAAATAACTCTGCTTTAAAGCGAAGAACAAATTCGTCCTCAGATAAAAGTTAAAGAAACCAGGAAATGGACAATCCGCCACCGAAAAAGTGAGCTGGATGTTGATTTTCAATTTTAGGCTTGACCTCAATTAATTTACGTCATTGGTTAATGTGTCACACGTAACTGGGTCCTTTCGCCCATTTGTGGAATGGTTTATGTTTCCATTCGGAACGTCTCGTACATGATCCCGTACGTTAAAAATGATAGCTAGTTAAATGAAGTTATACTATAGTCAAGGGATATCAGTATTGCCTTCATCAGTGATAATTACAAAATCAGTGAATACCTTTGTCTACTTAGTAATCAAAACAGTACGTTCAAAGAACGCAATCATAAGAGAGCATACAAAGTATGCACTTCCAAGACGTAGGTAGTTCTCTACAGTTCGGATTTGTCATAGAATGTAAATTTGACTGGCCAGGATTGTCAGGGCTTACACAATGGTCATACAGTAGATTTGAAAATGACTGTATATTTTAATCATTGTTTAAAGGAAATGCTTAAGTTGCCTTTCATTTCTGAAGGAATTGACGTGTGCTTTGGGCTATATGGTATACAAGTTGCAATTGCTTCCGATGTTCGCACAGACAAAAACATGTAGAGTCGCTTTGTGATCTTCTCTTCCTTTATGTCAATGGTATATTGTACAAAACGCCAAACCGAGCATAGTTGTTTTTATATATAAAATTTTGTAATATATTCATTGCACTTTCAGAAGGTAGCATTGATATTCCTTATTTTAATGACTGCTAACTTGAGCGGACATTGAACAAGTTCAAGCTGATTTTTTATCGAGTACATGTGTGAAGGCGTAATAGCCAGCAGTGTGCTGATATCATGTACAAGGTCTATATGTACAAGAAATGAAGACATTGTTGCCAAGTACATAAAAGCAGCATTGTGGTATCAGAAGATTCTCTCCATTGTTCTTGGTACAAATACTCAGAATTTGACCTTGTATTCAAAAATATTAATGACGATTCTCTTGTGAATCGGATTATTGGGAAGAAGAAAAGAAAAATGTAGGGTACACCATTACAATATGCAAATGTGTTGTGGGCTTGGTTCGTCCTTTACATTTTTTCATTTATTTGAAATTTCTGCAAATAATGTAATTGAAGATAATAAGCATTGTTCTTCGTGATAGATAGATCAATGCAGCAATGTGTGACAAACTCGAGCAATGTGACCTTATACATATCTCTGAATAATTTGATTATTAAAACGTTATTAATGTGAATTGCTCGTGTGAATCACATTCTTGAAACAACCTAGATTTTATTTCAACTTCAAATTGTATTGGGATTTGGTATTTTATTTCCAAACTTCCAAACTGTCTAATAAATTTAAATTCGCTCCAACGCCTTCCAGGAAAAGGATTTCATGAATTTGAAAAACATATTTTCTTTGAAGAAAAGATCTTCAGAAGATTTCCTATAGAAAATGCAAGATAAACCATTAGAATATGCAGATGAGTATTGGGCTTCCATTGTCTTTTATTGTGTTTCTTTTACTTGTTGTATCTGCAACTTTTTTAATTGAAGACAGCATGCATTGTTCTGAGTGATACATATATCCATGCAGCAATGTGTGACAACCGACGGAATCGCTTTGAACGCCTTAAAACGATATTAGACGTCTGTTTTGATGATGGAGGCCCATTTTGAAATTCTGAGTTTAATACGGAGATTGTATCGGATTGATCTATTTCTACGGCGCACCAGCACTTTTAGGCTATTTTGCGCCGAATTATCGGTTATACGTATAATCATTTAGAAATAATAAAATGTTTTCGTTTCAACCAGCGATTGAAACATCAAACAGTTAAAATTAAATCGATAAGATGGTAATATGATATATGATGCTCTCTGATCAAAGGGGAATGTCATTGGTGTATGATAATGAAGATTTAGATGTAACGATATTGAATATAAATGAGGGTATATACATTACATAGAAACACTCAAGGCGACAGTATACAATGTATTACTTAAAAATAAATGATTACTTCTTTCAGGAATTTGGTAACACAAGAGACGTTATTATATCGAAAAGTTCCTTCATAACATTCACATAATTGTACTGATCGCGCGTAGGCTGGAAATCGAATCGCTCTTTTATAAAGTGCTTAACAGAGAATGGTTTATTGCTATAGTTCATTTGCCTTTTAGCATGTGGCATTGTGTTATATAAGTAAGAACAATTCTAATTCTTGCAATGACTAATTCCTACCTACGGGTGGGTCTGTCGCATGGAGTCCATTCTCCTAGAGTTGGCTTGATTTCATGAAGTCCGTTATTCGCTGTATCGCTCCAGGATGCATGCCAATTCTGACGAGAAGACTCTTTGATATTAGGTTCCAATTAAGTATACTTTATTTTGAAATCAAATGGTTCTAGGGATAGTGTATTTTATCAGCGCGATCTGCTTTTTCAGTATCTTTAATACCAATATGGATGGGTACCCAACATTATATTATATTGAGGGTGGTATTGAGCTTAGTAGTTTGGATGAGAATATTGCTTAATAATGGATTCTCCAATTTTATGTTGTGTTGTGACTGCACTGCTTATAGCACCTGTGTCGTCCAAGCTTAGGACCTTTACATTTCATCTGTTGGCAAATTTGAATAATGACAGGATCGTTTGTAATTTCAGCAAATGAAATCACAGGTTTATAACCATCAGACCAAACATCAAATACTAAAATAAACGAGTATGCTTTTTGTTCTGTATTCCCCTACCTCTTTAAATGGGGACTTCTCAGAATATGGACTGAATAAGGTTTCTTCCTTTCAAAGATCTCGAACCCACCCAAAACCCCTATGTCATGGCATTGCCTAAATCGTGCCCTCAACATTCTTTGAAATTAAAAGAACATTTTCATCGTATTAGACATTAATCTCACTATTCGCATAAAGTCCATTTTGAAATATCGTGCAATATTCCCTTCTATTTCTCCCAATCGCCATGTAATCTAGGATTTTCAAGTGTAGATAGGTTTTACAACTCTGACTACAGGCATTTCTGTTTGTCAAGACTAATTTTCTTTAACGGATACAAAGCAAAAGTCTATTTGATGTTTGTGTATATGTCTAGCATTTATCCATATGTTAATCTACATAAATCATAATTCTGTAGGAGATTTGTTTTTGATGTAGGATTTAACGATATTGTTAAGCGAACGAGAGGCTATGCATGGCGGCCAGTATTACTGATGGAGGAAAAACCTGGGAAAACCCCCGAAATGAACAACTTGCATACGAGAAGCTACTGGCAAGCTTTCTCACCTACCACATTAGCCGAATCTGAGACTCGAAGCCACGCCGACAGAGGTGAGATAGCAGTGATCCATAACGGAGAGAGTGTGACGATCACTCGGCCACTCTAGGTACTAGAAGGAGATACTGTTCTATTAACCCAAAAGACTCCACTCCGGTGGCCTTGTGGTTGGAGCGTTCGCCGCCGAAGTTAGAGGTCGTGGGATCGATCCCCGGCCGAGTCGTACCAAACACTTACACAAATGGTACTAAAAGCTGCCTCACTTTGCACTCAGCATTAAGATGATACCGCCTAGGGCTGGGCGGCCTGGTGTGAGGATAGTGTGAGGTGGGACATTAAGATACATGTCTGCAACATGATGCCCCAGTGCTAGACATCACTATAAACTGCCTCACTGCAGACATCGAAGCGATATAACTGAAAAAGTGTTAAAGCTACGTTAAAAATTATAATCACACAAGCACACGCACGCACACACACACACACACACACACACACACATGAACACAATAGCTTGAAAATATTACCTTAAATCTCCGTGACGAAGTATCTCAATTAAATAACAAATTCTTTTTATTTTTAGAAAAGAACATTAAATACAAAATAGTCATATGGGAGTAACATCATGTGAAAAAGCTTTCTTTGCCTCTGTCTGTCTGTCTCTCTCTCTCTTTCTCTCTCTCTCTCTCTCTCTCTCTCTCTCTCTCTCTCTCTCTCTCTCTCTCTCTCTCTCTCTATTTTGAACCGGCATGTTTGAGTAATTACCGAGGCGATAAAAGGAACTATATATGGATAGCCGAAGTTGTTAATCAATGAGGTGTCTTGCTGTGCACGTGTAACTTGCTGTCTGTATTTATACATGGTCGATGCACTCTTCGTTACTATAGTTAGTAATAACAGTAGCTCACAGGGAGACATATACAATTTTGATGACGATAAAGCACGTCACTAGGTTTAGTCAAAAGGTAATTCAGAGTATTTACACGTTGAGCTAACAGATCTCATTACCAAATGTGGTCTTTATCTCCGACACCGCTTTCCGTAAAAACGAATGACTTTGACGGAGCTTACTGCCACTGTGCACAAATAACTCTGCTTTAAAGCGAAGAACAAATTCGTCCTCAGATAAAAGTTAAAAAAACCAGGAAATGGACAATCCGCCACCGAAAAAGTGAGCTGGATGTTGATTTTCAATTTTAGGCTTGACCTCAATTAATTTACGTCATTGGTTAATGTGTCACACGTAACTGGGTCCTTTCGCCCGTTTGTGGAATGGTTTATGTTTCCATTCGGAACGTCTCGTACATGATCCCGTACGTTAAAAATGATAGCTAGTTAAATGAAGTTATACTATAGTCAAGGGATATCAGTATTGCCTTCATCAGTGATAATTACAAAATCAGTGAATACATCTGTCTACTTAGTAATCAAAACAGTACGTTCAAAGAACGCAATCATAAGAGAGCATACAAAGTATGCACTTCCAAGACGTAGGTCTTTCTCTACAGTTCGGATTTGTCATAGAATGTAAATTTGACTGGCCAGGATTGTCAGGGCTTACACAATGGTCATACAGTAGATTTGAAAATGACTGTATATTTTAATCATTGTTTAAAGGAAATGCTTAAGTTGCCTTTCATTTCTGAAGGAATTGACGTGTGCTTTGGGCTATATGGTATACAAGTTACAATTGCTTCCGATGTTCGCACAGACAAAAACATGTAGAGTCGCTTTGTGATCTTCTCTTCCTTTATGTCAACGGTATATTGTACAAAACGCCAAACCGAGCATAGTTGTTTTTATATATAAAATTTTGTAATATATTCATTGCACTTTCAGAAGGTAGCATTGATATTCCTTATTTTAATGACTGCTAACTTGAGCGGATATTGAACAAGTTCAAGCTGATTTTTTATCGAGTACATGTGTGAAGGCGTAATAGCCAGCAGTGTGCTGATATCATGTACAAGGTCTATATGTACAAGAAATGAAGACATTGTTGCCAAGTACATAAAAGCAGCATTGTGGTATCAGAAGATTCTCTCCATTGTTCTTGGTACAAATACTCATAATTTGACCTTGTATTAAAAAATATTAATGACGATTCTCTTGTGAATCAGATTATTGAAGAAAAAACAACTTGATTTTAGTTGATATTCTTTTTGAAATTCTTTTGTAGCGTATAGTGCCAGGTTAATAGCTTTAAAATTGATACCAGACATTCAAGGAAAAGGAATAGATTAAATTGGAAAATAGTCAAATTACCTCTGAAAACTACAAAAAGAAGTTTCGAAGATTCCCTATGAAAAATGTAGGGTACACCATTACAATATGCAAATGTGTTGTGGGCTTGGTTCGTCCTTTACATTTTTTCATTTATTTGAAATTTCTGCAAATAATGTAATTGAAGATAATAAGCATTGTTCTTCGTGATCGAAAGATCAAAGCAGCAATGTGTGACAAACTAATGGAACGTCTGTAAAACGAGATTAAACTTCTCTATTGATGACTTAGAAATGAACACAAAATGAAACAGTTAATTAAAGGAACGCAAACATCAAAGAGCATGAAACGTGTGCACTACCAATAAGGGGTAGTTCTCTACAGTTTCATATGTTTCATAGAATATAATTTGGACTGAACCTGATTATGTCAGGGTTTCCTCAATGGTCATAAAATAGATTGCAAAATAACTGTATATTTTAAGTATTGTTTAAAGAAAACGTTTAATTTCAGTTTCATTTCTTCCGCAAACGACGTGTGCAATTGGCTATAAGGTATACAATTTGACATAACCTCCGATATGCGCGCATAAAAAAAGTAGAGTCCCTTGGTGATTTTCTCTTCATTTGTATCAAAGGTATGTTGTACAGAAAGCTGCACCGATCCGATACCATAGTTTCTTTTACACATAGCAAATATATTTTAATTAATGTATTGCATTCCTCAGAAGGTGGCAGTGTACATTGGGGTTAGATTGACATTCCCTATTTTAATGACTGAAAACGTTAGTGTAATTTGATCTGGATCAGGCCGATCTTTGGAGTAGTCATTATGGTTAACAGTGAATTGATATCATGTATATTTTCTATAAGTACAATATGTAATGATATTTTAGCCATGTTCATGAACGGAGCAGAGGTATGCCAACGTTCTCCTAATTGTGCTTGGTGCAAATTCGAGTAATGTGACCTTATACATATCTCTGTGAATGCTTTGATTATTAAAACGTTATTAATGTCAATTGCTCGTGTGAATCACATTCTTGAAACAACTTAGATTTTATTTCAACTTCAAATTGTATTGGGATTTGGTATTTTATTTCCAAACTTCCAAACTGTCTAATAAATTTAAATTCGCTCCAACGCCTTCCAGGAAAAGGATTTCATGAATTTGGAAAACAGATTTTCTTTGAAGAAAAGATCTTGAGAAGATTTCCTATAGAAAATGCAAGATAAACCATTAGAATATGCAGAAGAGTAGTGGGCTTCCTTTGTCTTTTATTTTGTTTCTTTTATTTGTTGTATCTGCAACGTTTTTAATTGAAGACAGCATGCATTGTTCTGAGTGATACATATATCCATACAGCAATGTGTGACAACCGACGGAATCGCTTTGAAGCCTTAAAACGATATTAGACGTCTGTTTTGATGATGGAAGCCCATTTTGAAATTGTGAGTTTAATACGGAGATTGTATTGGATTGATCTATTTTGACGGCGCACCAGTACTGTAAGGCTATTTTGCGCCGAACTATCGGTTATACGTAGAATCATTTAGAAATAATAAAATGTTTTCGTTTCAACCAGCGATTGAAAAATCAAACAGTTAAAAGTAAATCGATAAGATGGTAAGATGATATATGATGCTTTCTGATCAAAAGGTAATGTCATTGGTGTATTCTAATGAAGATTTAGATGTAACGATATTGAATATAAATGAGGGTATATACATTACATAGAAACACTCAAGGCGACAGTATACAATGTATAGCTTATAAATAAATGTTTACTTCTTTCAGGAATTTGGTAACACATGTACAAGAGACGTTATTATATACAAAAGTTCCTTCATGTCATGCACATAATTGTACTGATCGCGCGTAGGTTGGAAATCGAATCGCTCTTTCATAAAGTGCTTAACAGAGAATGGTTTATTGCTATAGTTCATTTGCCTTTTAGCATGTAGCATTGGGTTATATAAGTAAGAACAATTCTAATTCTTGCAATGACTAATTCCTACCTACGGGTGGGTCTGTCGCATGGAGTCCATTCTCCTAGAGTTGGCTTGATTTCATGAAGTCTGTTATTCGCTGTATCATTCCAGGATGCATGCCAATTCTGACGAGAAGACTCTTTGATATTAGGTTCCAATTAAGTATACTTTATTTTGAAATCAAATGGTTCTAGGGATAGTGTATTTTATCAGCGCGATCTGCTTTTTCAGTATCTTTAATACCAATATGGATGGGTACCCAACATTATATTATATTGAGGGTGGTATTGAGCTTAGTAGTTTGGATGAGAATATTGCTTAATAATGGATTCTCCAATTTTATGTTGTGTTGTGACTGCACTGATTATAGAACCTGTGTCGTCCAAGATTAGGACCTTTATATTTCATCTGTTGGCAAATTTGAATAATGACAAGATCGTTTGTAATTTCAGCAAATGAAATCACAGGTTTGTAACCATCATACCAAACATCAAAATGCTAAAATAAACGAGTATGCTTTTTGTACTGTATTCCCCTACCTCTTTAAATGGGGACTTCTCAGAATATGGACTGAATAAGGTTTCTTTCTTTCAAAGATCTCGAACCCACCCAAAACCCCTATGTCATGGCATTGCCTAAATCGTGCCCTCAACATTCTTTGAAATTAAAAGAACATTTTCATCGTATTAGACATTAATCTCACTATTCGCATAAAGTCCATTTTGAAATATCCTGCAATATTCCCTTCTATTTCTCCCAATCGCCATGTAATCTAGGATTTTCAAGTGTAGATAGGTTTTACAACTCTGACTACAGGCATTTCTGTTTGTCAAGACTAATTTTCTTTATCGAATACAAAGCTAAAGTATATTTGACGTTTGTGTATATGTCTAGCATTTATCCATATGTTAATCTAAATAAATCGTAACTCTGTAGGAGATTTGTTTTTGATGTAGGATTTAACGATATTTTTAAGCGAACAAGAGGCTATGCATAGCGGCCAGTATTACTGATGCAGGAAAAACCCGAGAAAACCCCCGAAATGAACAACATGCCTACGAGAAGCTACTGGCAAGCTTTCTCACATACCCACATTAGCCGAATCTGAGACTCGAAGCCACGCAGACAGAGGTGAGATAGCAGTGATCCGTAACGGAGAGAGTGTGTCGATCACTCGGCCACTCTAGGTACCAGAAGGATATACTGTTCTATCAACCCAAAAAACTCCACTCCGGTGGCCTTGTGGTTGGAGCGTTCGCCGCGGAAGTGAGAGGTCGTGGGTTCGATCCCAGGCCGAATCATACCAAACAATTACACAAATGGTACTAAAAGGTGCCTCACTTGGCACTCAGCATTAAGATAATACTGTTAGGGATAGGCGGCCTGGTGTGAGGATTGTGTGACTGGTTGGGAACATTAAGATAGATGTCTGCGCTATAATGTCCCCGTGTTAGACATCACTATAAAATGCCTCATTACAGATATCGTAGCGATATAATTGAAAAAGTGTTAAAGCACCGTTAAAAACTCTAATCACACACGCAAACGCACACACACACACATGAACACAATAGCTCGAAAATATTACATTATATCTCCGTGACGAAGTATCTCAATTGAATAGCGAATTCATTTTTCTTTTAGAAAAGAATATTAACTTCAAAATAGTCATATGCGAGCAACATGATGTGAAAAATCTCTCTCTCTCTCTCTCTCTCTCTCTCTCTCTCTCTCTCTCTCTCTCTCTCTCTCTGTCGTTTAAAAAAGTCATGTTTGAGTAATTACCTAGACGATAAAAGGAACAATAAATGGATAGCCGAAGTTGTTAATCAATGAAATGTCTTACTATGCGCATGCAACTTTCTGTCTATATTTATACATGGCCGATCAACTGTTCGCTATTATAATTAGTAATAGCAGTAGCTCACAGGGAGACATATACAAGTTTGATGACGATAAAGCACGTCATTAGGTTTAGTCAAAAGTTAGTTCAGAGTATTTACACGTTGAGCTAACAGATCTGATTACCAAACGTGGTCTTTATCTCCGACACCGCTTTCCGTAAAAACGAATGACTTTGACGGAGCTTATTTCCCCTGTGTATAATCAAATCTGCTGTAAAGCAACGAACAAATTCGTCCTCAGATAAAAGTTAAAGAAACCAGGAAATGGACAATCCGCCACCGAAAAAGTGAGCTGGGTGTTGATTTTCAACTTTAGGCATGACCTCAAGTAATTTACGTCATTGGTTAATGTGTCAGACGTAACTAGGTCAGCAGCAGAGAGGGTGAACAGACCACGTTTTCAAGCAAAAATAAGGCTTCCAGATCACGTTTTCGAACAAAATATGGCCTATAGATAACGTTTTCGAACAAAATATCAGGTTTCCAACAAATCTCATTTAACCAAAAAAAAGTCTCCATTTTTGCAAAAACGGAGATTTTACGATTTTTTAATCAATTTTGGTCGCAACGATGTGGTCATCCACCCTCTCTGCTGCTAAAGTTTTCAGTTCTGGGTTAATAATTCTTTTACGATTTTAACCGAATATTTGATCAAGTCCGATACGATATCTTGTCCGAGGATCATGTAGATTTATTGTTGCGAATCCGTGCGGAGTCGACTGAGCATGACTAAAGAAATCTCGAAATTGATTGAAGTCCATATCAGAACACTATGTCTGCCAAATATTTCTAAGAGTATGAGTATCAACTCCGTTGAATACAGAAAGAATATTGCAGTTATCTCTGATGACTTTTGGAACCTGAGTGTAGCGTTGAGTGACATATATCACGTCAGTGTTTTTGTGACGCCCACGGGAAAATATTCTAGCAGGATTTTTTTGTTTATCCAACATTATATCGTCGTATACGACTAAATTGTTAATATCTCCATCAATATCATCAATACTCGGTGCTTCATCGATATCGGTTATAAAATCAATGGCGTTCTCACCCTTAATTTCTGATGCATTCTCGTTAAAATCCTTTAACACTTCATAACATCGTTGATCATCTACGCTAGGGGCAATTAAATACAACTTATCCCACTTCATCCATCTCATTATTAAATTGAGCAACAATTGCGTTTTACCGGATCCAGATGGCCCGATTATAATCATCCGGATAGAGTTTGGTAGCGCTGCATGATGCTTAATTGGTTCTCTTGTTTTAGTCGCTGAAAAATCAATTATATCCATATTTCTATACATTAATTATGGATCTATATTGTGTGAAGTGTAAAACGCGTACTGGCACAGATGATGTGACGACGATTACAACAAAAAATAACCGATCAGCGCTTTCTGGTAAATGCGTACAATGTAGTACAAAGAAATTTAGATTTGTTTCTAAACCCAAGGAACCTTTAAAAAAAAACGAGGAGGTGATATCGCAGCCAAATTAGCAAAACTCCCTGGAACCCCATGGGCAAAATACCCCGGAGAAAAGCACCTTCCAGGATATAGCTACTGTGGACCGGGAACCAGACTTGATATCAGACTCAATAATCAAAATCAACCCAACCCCGGTGAAGAACCAATAAACGCCATTGATAAGGCCTGTCACCTTCATGATGTTGCTTATAAAAGCAGCAATCTGCAACACAGGCATCTAGCAGATGTGAAATTAATTCATGCGTTAAATGCTATTCCTGATAAATCCTTCAAAGAAAAATTGTCTTCATTTTTGATAAAATCGGCAATGAAAAGTAAATTGATGTTAGGTGCTGGTAATTAATAATATGGAATCAATTTATTATTCTCCGAGGGGATACTGGAGGGGTAACGCTGCAATCAATAAACTCGCTAGTGCTGCAAAAGTGAAAAAAACCACTGCGGCTAATTGGTTATCCAAACAGGCACTATGGCAAATTTATCTACCACCGCCTAAACAAATTCAATTCTCGCATTTTGATGTGACCGCTCCTAATGAAGTTCATCAGGCTGATATATTATTTCTGCCACATGATCGTGGTTACAAATATGCGTTAACCGTAGTTGATATTGCAAGTCGATACAAAGAAGCAGAACCGTTAAAAACAAAATCAGCCACTGAAGTCGCTTCTGCATTTGAAAGGATTTATCGACGAGGTCCTCTGCACTGGCCAAATCTATTGCAGGTTGATCCTGGCAAGGAATTTCAGGGTGCAGTGTTATCTACAATGAAACATCATAATGTCACCATACGACGAGGGCATACTGCGCTACATCGCGATCAGGCCATTGTAGAACGATTTAATCGGACGATTGCTGAGCGGTTATTTGGATATCAATACGCAAAAGAATTCATTCAAGAAAAGCGATCCAGTGAATGGGTTAAAAGATTACCATCTGTGATTACTGCACTGAATAACGAGATTACTAGAACAATCAACATGAAACCTATCAACGCGATTAAAAAGAAGTCAATACCCGTACAACCACAAAAAGATTTCAAAGAACCAATTCTTGGTAGTAGTGTCATTGTGAGGTACTTATACGAACCAGGAGAGCTTGAAGGGGGTAGAAAAAGGGCTACTGATCCTATTTGGAGCGTCACTACGCATAAGATATCTAGTATAACACGATCAACTGGTAGACCTCCAGTCTATAAACTGGATTCAACTGCCCCTCAGCGGGGTTTTCCTCGACAACAACTACAAGTGATTCCCGAGGATACTCAATTGCCACCGCATGGTCTTAACTAGCGCCGTTGCGTCTATTGCACTCAAGACAAGTCAACATCACATTATTTCTGACATGACCGAGATTGTTATTTTTTCTGTCTACGGTAAATTGGCGAGGATCCTTATCCGAATACTGCCAACGCATTATACAATTGCAACTCGCGCAGTGATTATTCTGTTGTTTCTTCAAAGTGATAATTAATTTAGCATCAATATCAAATTCTCGTTGTTTTTTTTTTGTCCTGTTGTTTGTAACCGGAGAGTTTTTTATTAATGATGCTAACATCAATATCACTTATTGTTGTGTCATTATCATCGCCTGACTCTGTCAGGACAATTCTTCGAAGTTGATTTATGTTTCGTACTCTGGATACTGCGAGATAGACTAAATTTGACCATTCAATGTGATTATCCACCATCCAAACCATTGTATTCGATATAGTCAATCCCTGTGAAGAGTGTATTGTTGCTGCGTATCCTAGCGTCCACGGGGATTTATTAGCACGCAATGCATCTTCAACGACATTCATATCAACCAGCACAATATCATTTAATACGAGAATTTGTTTTTCACTCTGTCCTGGAATATCAACTTCAATATTCTGTTTTCGTGTATCCGATGGCCTATAACAAAGGGGTACTGGAAGCGTTGCAAATTTTTCTTTATGCAATTCAAATAACTTCATCTGAAGTGTATCCCTGACTATTTTTCTACTTGCAATGATCAAATCGTTTGGTCTCCACGCTTCCCAGAAATCATTCATTGGGGTTTCTGAAATCACTTCACGCGCTATTTCGCATTGGATTCTATGCGGTTGTAATCTAATTAGCGCTTTGAACTCGCGTAATCGTTCATCAAGTGATCTATAATCAGTGGTGATTTCTTCATAGTAGTCTACAAAACCCTTTAGCCATTCATGTGGAGATGCACCGACAAATGGTGGTGGTTGGCCGTGATCCCCGCATATGACGACTTTTGTGTTTTTGTTTAACAACCACTCAAGAAATGTTTTTAATACATCTAATGACACTGTGCATATTTCATCCCAAATTATGATTTTAGGAATGAATTTATCACCCATACGCTCAGGAGTCCATTTGTCACCTTTCCATCGAAAAAAACTGTGATAAGTGCAAGCATTTACCCCTCGTTGTATCATCTCTCTGGCGAGTCTGTGAGTCGGTGTTAGCACAATCATGTTAGAAACGCTAGCGTTTCCACGACGAAATAATTCAATTGCACGAGTTGTCTTTCCTGACCCACCACAACCGTTTAAATAAACTGTCTTATATCTACATACTGGATCAGATATCGGTGGTGCATTAGAAAATTCTGATTGAATTTCAATACGGTTACAACAAAGATATTTATCATCCATGGCAACGTCTGCGGATTCACAATACTCATGTAGCATCTCCTTTTTAAATCGCCAACGCCCCCAATTTTCTTCGGGATCTGTGAATGCCGCTACAGCTGATTTGTACTTATTGTGTATATACATCGAATCAGTGGCCACTCTAACCGCGGTATTAGGAAATCTATTTATCATCGAAAATAGATTAATAGAAGCATAGGCTAGCATTGAACTTCTCAAATGTGTGTACTGGGAATTATATCCATCACAGTAGGTAACAACCGTACCTAATTTCTCACCATTGGATAGAAAAGCATCCTTACGGGATACAAGTTTTCCCTGTTTCATTAAATCCGCTACAATAAAATCGTATTCAGCGACATCTATGATCAACCGCGAAGAATATTTTGCGTTATCGTATCGTCCACCCTGGGTAAATTTACCGATTATTCTTCTTCCGAGATCTTTTGCTTGTTCTTTTTTAATTTCAAATAACTTCTTAGACCAATTTATGATTTCTTCTTCACTGAAATCTGGAAACTGTTTTCGTAGTTCGTTGATTATTCTATCTAGATCGGGTTGTGGTAGCCAAACTTCTTTCTGAGCTCGATAGCATATAATAGCCTCGGAAACAATCAACGATATTAGCATACCACAATCAATCATATATCTCAATAGCACTATTGGCATCCAGTGTTTTTCAGATAGGTGTCTACCGAGCCAAACATAACTACACGGATGTAACCCTGTAGCTAATTCGAATGATATCACACGAGCGAATCCGGTTAAATCAAAATCAGGCAATGGTCCATTAATCGCAACACGAGTCATTTCATGCGTGGGGTGTCCAAATCGTTTGAAGTGCTCAGCGCATTCCCCATATCCGAGAAAACTTCCGGGATAACACGCGGATATATCAATTGAAATCATACCATCATGTGAGTATTTCGTATTCCACAGTCCTCTATGACCCAATTTGACGCAACTCAATTTAACATCCTCGAGAAAATCACTTCGTGTTGGACGCCATGAGTTTTTTTCTCTTGCGAAGTGAGCTACCACTGATGGAATAGTTAAACTACCCGTGAGTAGTTTTTCATGGGAATTCTCCGGTGAAAAATCACTAGCGATTTTTCTCATTCTGTTATCTAATTCTTCAATGCGATATAATTCACCATTTGGTTTTACAAATTGATCGAATTCTTCATCACTTCTAAGTAACCACACTGACACAGGATCATCCTTACACAACGCATGAATAGCATCAAATAATCTCTCTTCATAGAAAACATCCCCGACGAACTCCTTAGGGATATATTTCACGGTTCTATCTCGTGGAAATATTGTTACCGCAGGTGTCCACGCGTGTTTGTTATGATCAATAATCTGTATTGGGGCTCCTCGCGATTGATATTTTGGTTCGTATAATACTTCTCCGGTTATTGTTGTTACTGATATTGGGAATTTTAATGATGCTTCTAATTTAGCTATATCAGAAATCTTTGCACCGTGCTGTTTTACCGTTAATTCCCACTCGGTTATTTTTTTTCGTCTTAGATCAGTTAGTTTATTTCCTCGGGATGCATTTGTGAAGTGTTCTATTATTCGTTCTGCTACACAATTCAGTGAACTAGAATATTTCATAGGAGCTAGTTTTGCGATATCGGGTTTATCATTTAACGGATATATCCCATAAACCATTGCTGTTACGGGATAAGATCTTTCGTAGTATGGCTTATCGATTCCGGTTAGAATTCCTGGTTTGGAATCTCTACTCACAATGACAGCTTTTTTATTCTTGAGGATTGGTTCAAATTTATCCCTAATAATCCATTTGCCATCGACTTCGATAATGAATTTGATTCGGAAAAAATGCCGTTTTTCCCCAACACGTGAAATTATCACTGCTGCTTTTTCATCACTCATGGTAGCATCAACAACACCATCAATTCGAAATGTTGACCAACAATAAGATGCTCCATCACGCTTGAATTCATTAAAACAGTCTCTGATTTTACTAATCATGGCTTTATCAAGAATTGTATTCTTTGGTGTATTAGAAACTATATCGAGATTGAATTGAGCATCTTTCCAGGGGTAATCTCTCTTGGACGTTTTTTTTGGTTTATCGAGATTAAATCTAGGATTGATTTTTAATAATCTCTTAAACTCTTTCATGTTTCCGTCTATTGGACGTTTTTTGGGTTTATCGAGATTAAATCTAGTATTGATTTTGTTACGTTTTTTGGGTTTATCGAGATTAAATCTAGGATTGATTTTTAATAATCTCTTAAACTCTTTCATGTTTCCGTCTATTGGACGTTTTTTGGGTCTATCGAGATTAAATCTAGGATTGATTTTTAATAATCTCTTAAACTCTTTCATGTTTCCGTCTATTGGACGTTTTTTGGGTCTATCGAGATTAAATCTAGGATTGATTTTTAATAATCTCTTAAACTCCTTATCAGCATTTTTCGAAGGCGTTCTCCCTAATTCCCTCATGCTATAATTAAAACAAGCATTTAAATGAAAGATTTTTATATAATGAATCACTGCAAGTGGCTTATGATTGGATCAATAACCCCGTGTAACAAATCATGCAGAAATGGTGCCGGAATAATACTAGCATCTGTTACAATGATTGCCCCGGTCGTAGTTCCAATTTGCATTTCTGCGGTGGCTACAATCGGGGGTATATCAACCGGGATAGCAAAAAAGATATCATCATGCAGCCAGAGTAAACTGCAGAATTACTTACTTCAATTTCATATTGCATCAACCGCATATTCGCAGTTATCCCTGATGATATCGTCGTCACTCGATAATACAATTATATCAGATAGTGAATTCTCAGCGATGGTCAGTATTTTTGATTCCGCGATATCGAAATTAGAGCGACAACATGAATATAATAACAATGACAACACCGATGGAATCAGAAAACACGAACCCAAAAAACAAAATGATCTCAATAATATCAACATTACCAGATTGTGAGTTCTCAGTGATGGTCAGTATTTATGATTCCTCGATACCAAAATTAGAAATAAATCATGAGTATAATAACAATGACAACACCGCAGGAATTACTTCAACGAATAGTGGAGAACACGAACCCAGTACAAACAAGCATGATATCAATAACATCAACGAATCCAGAATTCAGTGTGAATTTCCCATCTCCGGTCCCAGTGAAGGAGATAGCGCTAGCAAAACTACGAATGTATCACAGTTGGCCTAATATCAGATCAAAATCATTTGGTGGTCAACAACCCAATAATTCTTTAGTGTTTGCAAATAAGAATAAACCCGACGGTACCCCAGACTGGAACGTCGTTTCCATACCAACCGGATCATACCAAATCGAACAAATCAATAATAAATTCGCGCGTAGAATAAAATCGATTACTGGAAAAGAATCAAAAATCGCTATAACAGTTCATGAACCGACGCTATCATCCGCAATTGAGATAAGCACAGAAGGATACGTCGTAGATATCTATAACAGCTCGATAAGAACCGTACTAGGATGGCCTGAATTACCACCCGGTGGAAAAACCGTTGATTTACCAGAACCACAAAAAACTGATTATATCACCGACAGAATAAAACCTGATAATCCAATAAAGAGTTATAAAGATCACCAATTCACTATAGATTTTTTTGGTATCGGATACTACGAAACCGGAGAAGAGAAGCCGGGGGGGGGGGGAGAATAGAGGGACATCATTTTGTTGACAAACCTAAAATCGTTAAAAATTTCACAGCAATGAATAATGATTTTTCACTGTTGTTAATATCTCTTAAATCCGGCTCTCTCACCCGAGATGAATTTATCAGCGTCGTAGAAACATGCAATAAAATTATCGACGATATGGAAACATTTAACCTAAAAATTATACAGGATATATTAGATGACGATAATCCCCTATCGAGAATAAGATTTGCAACAGACTATAAAATCCCCGTTAAAGATATTCCAACATTCAAACTACCGGGATATAACGTACCAGAACTAAAAAAACTTCTCAATGGTGCCATCGATGTTGGTTTCAAAATAATTCATGATACGTGGAAAAAAACAGCATCACCGGAAATAAAAATCCTCAAACACAATAATGACCCAGATGGTGGCGGTAGGCATATCGCTCCGTTCAACGTGAATATTTCATCGGTGATTGCGCTCAATTTAGTATGTGATGTTATCGAAGGAAGCTATCAAATTAATCTCGAACGATCCAATCAAGCTCAGCAAGGATATATTCTTTATTCGTTTGCACCAACAGCTCCTCCAGGATTCATAATTATTGAAAACCCAATTAATCCTGTCTACATGCGATGCCATAATAATTCATTAACCAGAATTAATTTCAAACTCACCGACCAGTCAAATAATCTGATTGATTTACAAGAAGAGGTGTTAGCGATTAGTCTGTTTGTAAAATCATAAATGATTTTCATCCTAAAGACTTGATCAAATCATTTATTATTTTTTGTTAACCTGTAGCAGCAGAAAGGGTGGATGACCACATCGTTGCGACCAAAATTGATTAAAAAATCGTAAAATCTCCGTTTTTGCAAAAATGGAGACTTTTTTTTGGTTAAATGAGATTTGTTGGAAACCTGATATTTTGTTCGAAAACGTTATCTATAGGCCATATTTTGTTCGAAAACGTGATCTGGAAGCCTTATTTTTGCTTGAAAACGTGGTCAGTTCACCCTCTCTGCTGCTAGGTCCTTTCGCCCATTTGTGGAATGGTTTATGTTTCCATTCGGAACGTCTCGTACATGATCCCGTAGGTTAAAAATGATAGCTAGTTAAATGAAGCTATACTATAGTCAAGGGATATCAGTATTGCCTTCATCAGTGATAATTACAAAATCAGTGAATACCTCTGTCTACTTAGTAATCAAAACAGTACGTTCAAAGAACGCAATCATAAGAGAGCATACAAAGTATGCACTTCCAAGACGTAGGTAGTTCTCTACAGTTCGGATTTGTCATAGAATGTAAATTTGACTGGCCAGGATTGTCAGGGCTTACACAATGGTCATACAGTAGATTTGAAAATGACTGTATATTTTAATCATTGTTTAAAGGAAATGCTTAAGTTGCCTTTCATTTCTGAAGGAATTGACGTGTGTTTTGGGCTATATGGTATACAAGTTGCAATTGCTTCCGATGTTCGCGCAGACAAAAACATGAATAGTCGCTTTGTGATCTTCTCTTCCTTTATGTCAACGGTATATTGTACAAAACGCCAAACCGATCATAGTTGTTTTTATATATAAAATTTTGTAATATATTCAATGCACTTTCAGAAGGTACCATTGATATTCCTTATTTTAATGACTGCTAACTTGAGCGGATATTGAACAAGTTCAAGCTGATTTTTTATCGAGTACATGTGTGAAGGCGTAATAGCCAGCAGTGTGCTGATATCATGTACAAGGTCTATATGTACAAGAAATGAAGACATTGTTGCCAAGTACATAAAAGCAGCATTGTGGTATCAGAAGATTCTCTCCATTGTTCTTGGTACAAATACTCAGAATTTGACCTTGTATTCAAAAATATTAATGACGATTCTCTTGTGAATCAGATTATTGAAGAAAAAAAAACTTGATTTTAGTTGATATTCTTTTTGAAATTCTTTTGTAGCGTATAGTGCCAGGTTAATAGCTTTAAAATCGATACAAGACATTCAAGGAAAAGGAATAGATTAAATTGGAAAATAGTCAAATTACCTCTGAAAACTACAAAAAGAAGTTTCGAAGATTCCCTATGAAAAATGTAAGGTATACCGTTACAATATGCAAATGTGTTGTGGGCTTGGTTCGTCCTTTACATTTTTTCATTTATTTGAAATTTCTGCAAATAATGTAATTGAAGATAATAAGCATTGTTCTTCGTGATCGAAAGATCAAAGCAGCAATGTGTGACAAACTAATGGAACGTCTGTAAAACGAGATTAAACTTCTCTATTGATGACTTAGAAATGAACACAAAATGAAACAGTTAATTAAAGGAACGCAAACATCAAAGAGCATGAAACGTGTGCACTACCAATAAGGGGTAGTTCTCTACAGTTTCATATGTTTCATAGAATATAATTTGGACTGAACCTGACTATGTCAGGGTTTCCTCAATGGTCATAAAATAGATTGCAAAATGACTGTATATTTTAAGTATTGTTTAAAGAAAACGTTTAATTTCAGTTTCATTTCTTCCGCAATCGACTTCTGCAATTGGTTATAAGGTATAGAATTTGACATAACCTAACAAGTTCGCGCATAAAAAAAATTGTAGAGTCGCTTGGTGATTTTCTCTTCATTTGTATCAACGGTATGTTGTACAGAAAGCTGCACCGATCCGATACACATAGCAAATATATTTTAATTAATGTATTGCACTCCTCAGAAGGTGGCAGTGCGCACTGGGGCTAGATTGACATTCCCTATTTTAATGACTGAAAACGTTAGTGTAATTTGATCTGGATCAGGCTGATTTTTGGAGTAGTCATTATGGTTAGCAGTGTATTGATATCATGTACATTTTCTATAACTACAATATGTAATAATATTTTTACCAGGTTCATGAACGGTGCAGATGTATGTCAACGTTCTCTCGATTGAGCTTGGTGCAAATTCCCGTAATGTGACCTTATATATATCTCTGTGAATGCTTTGATTATTAAAACGTTATTAATGTGGATTGCTCGTGTGAATCACATTCTTGAAACAACCTAGATTTTAGTTGAACTTCAACTTGAATTGGGATTTGATATTATATTTATATAACTTCAGCGGACATTGAGCACGTTCAAGCTGATCTATCGAGTACATGTTTGAAGGCGTAATAGCCACAAGTGTGCTGATATCATGTACAAGGTCTATATGTACAAGACATTGTTGTCAAGTACATGGAAGCAGCATTGTGGTATCAGAAGATTCTCTCCACTATGCGTGGTACAAATGCCCATAATTTGACCTTATATTGAAAAATATTAACGACAATTTCTCAGATTATTGAGGAAAAAAAACCACTTGATTTTAGTCGATATTCTTTTTTAAATTCTTTTGTACCTTATTATGCCAGGTTAATAGATTTAAAATCGATCCAAAACCTGATAGCGCCTTTGTCGTCCAAGCTTAGGACCTTTACATTTCATCTGCTGGCAAATTTGAATGATGGCAAGATCGTCCAGTTTCTCTACTTAAGTTATGAACAATTTTGACTGGATTCCCTTCCACTTCTTTATGACCCAAATCAGGAAAAATATATGTTCAATGATCTGCCTAGGATGGTGTAATCTGAGGACAACATGAAAAATATCTTTTCTTGCACTGAAAAAGATGTTCGGATTATTGCTCTACTTATTTTGATTTCTCAGCCCAATTACATTTAATTATTCAGCGAATCGTCTTATTCACAATCATTTAGGAAATTGTATACGTTTTTTTCGACTTTTACACTCATGTTTCGTTAAACCACTTTTCCTGCATTGGCTTTTAATATCAGACTTTAATAACCTAATTATCACCATCATCAATCAACATGTTATTCTTCATCCTCATCACATTCTTTTCATTGTTTTTTCTCGACGGGATAAGTACAGGAAAACAACAGCACAAAACACGTACTTTCTTCTCTTTGGGATTTTTGTAATTTCAGCTAATGAAATCGTAGGATTGTAACCATCAGACGAAACATCAAATACTAATATAAAACAATATACATTTTTCTATTCCCCTACTTGTTGAAATGGGGACTACAATGCATATTGGCTGAATAAGGTGTCTTTCTTTCAAACATCTCGAACCTTCCCACGTCCCGTATGGCATTGCCTAAATCGTGCTCTCAACATTCTTTGAAGTAAAATAACATTTTCATTGTATTTCACTTTATTCTCACTATGCGCATTAAGTCCATTTTTCAATATCCTGCAATATTCCCAGCTAGTTCTCCCAATCGCCATCGAATCTAGGATTTTCAAGTGTATATATATTTTACAACTCTGACAACAGGCATTTATGTTTCATGAGGCTAATTTCCTTTTCTCGGATACAAATCAAATGTCTATTAGAAGTTTGTGTATATGTTTGGCATTTATCCATACAGTTAATCTACATAACCCTTAACTCTGTATGTGATCATTTTTTATCAATACAAAAGCTTGAAACTATTACCCTAAATCTCCGTGTGGAAGTATAACAATTTAATATCAAATCCATTTTTTCTGTTAGAAAATAACAATAACTACAAAGTAGTCATAGCAACATCATGTGAAAACGGGATCTCTCTCTCTCTCTCTCTCTCTCTCTCTCTCTCATTATTATTATTACCCGTAGCATTAGCAGTCGTAATGGAGAAAAGAGACAGTACTTCTTAGCTATACGAAGAGAGAAATAAAAATGAAAACATTCTGACGGGAGTTTTCTTTATTCAGGGGTTGCACAAACCCCGAACCACGAACGAGTTTTGTCCGGCCCTCAGGGCAAATTAAAACAACACAGAAATGTGGCACGTGAACAGCAAATATGTTAAAGAAATCAGTTTTCGGCGGTCTTCGAGTGGTCAGAGAATGTGCAATCTGGCCCTTGGCCGAAAAAGATTGTGTACCCCATCCCTATGAATACCATTGATTCAACCCTATATTAAACACTTTTTCAAACATATCATAAAAACTAAAACCGACCAGCCAAACCGAATATCTGTACCCCATGACTTCAAGTTTTCTTTCCCATAATCGTCAAAGAAGTTTTCATTTCTGATAAATGCGAGCGAATAGCCGAGCTGCCATTCGAAACTATTAGCCTTCTGTCCGTCCATCTTGAATACAACCTTACTCAGTTCTGTTTGATTGCTCCAGACTCTGGTTGACAATACAACTTCCCAAGGTTCAGTGACTTCGGATTTGAATTCGTTCTCAACGCGTGTGGGATGTAATATACCAGCAATTCTATTACACCTAAACATAAGAAAATCTCCATTTTTCGTTATTTCCATGTCTGGCATCAAAACATTTCCATATCGGCCTACATACTTGTCCAGAATTGAAACGACTGGATTGATCAGGTCAGAATCGATGCTTGCAGGTCGGTGAAAAGAGCTGGAAAACGGTTGAGGGAAAGTGCACGCAGTAGATTCGTTGATCCAAGTCCTTTCACCAAGAAGTATGTCAGACAAATGGTAGAACACCGTGTTTAGGGCTCTGTCAGGTTCACCTCTTGTGGCAGGTCCATTCGAGCTTCCGAAGATGCCTATATTCTTATCGGGAAATAGCCATACAAGGGACATGTACGCCATCAAGCTACCACCATGATATAGTTTGGTATATCCTGAAAGATATTGTTTTCAATATCAACCGATTACTTACTTATATATATATATATATATATATATATATATATATATATATATATATATATATATATATATATATATATATATATATATATATATATATATATATATATATATATATATATATATAAATATATATATATATATATATATATATATATATATATATATATATATATATATATATATATATATATATACAGAGAGACAGAGAGAGACAGAGAGAGAGATGATATAATTTGGTATATCCTGAAAGATATTGTTTTCAATATCAACCAATTACTTATATATATATATATATATATATATATATATATAGAGAGAGAGAGAGAGAGAGAGAGAGAGAGAGAGAGAGAGAGAGAGAGAGAGAGAGAGAGATTAACAGTTAAATGTCAACACAAACTTTATAGCTGACCAATGAGTATGTAATAAAAGATCCATTTAAAATGAAGATGCTAAATAGCAGTTTGAAACTTGAACAAAATGTTTATTTGACACATGCACTGACAATAATTGCTTCCATTGAATAGATTTATGTATGTCATTACGCAAACTTTGTAGTTGTAGTATTGGTTATTCTTTTTAATTAATTTACCATGCAAGGGACTCAGATATAAATTCTGGAAACTCGGATATTCGACTGGTAAGTTTAACATTTATTCAATGCATATTCATTGCGATTAACTTGTGTTTTTGGATTTTTTAAAATACTGTATCCAGTCATGCATTTAGTTTTTCTTCTTTATCTAGTTTATATTCTCATTTGTTCGGTTGTATCGCTTGCCAATTATTTCGGTACACGTGTGGTTTATTTTATGTTCAGTGCCGCCTCGTTTGTATAGATATATAGGATATCTGGAGTATGTTATCTCAAGTGGCGACTCCATTGTAAATAAGAAATATTTAAACAGGAACGCAATTTCATAAAAACCGTCTCTTTCTCTTTGCAAGCAGCTAATTATGTGATAACATCATTAGATGTTTCAATGTTTTGTTTTCCTGCATTTATTAAAAAATAACGTGTTTTTACTCGCATGGTGCGTTTTTTTCCGCCTAGATTTCAAGACTTTTGTATATATATATATATATATATATATATATATATATATATATATATATATATATATATATATATATATATATATATATATATATATATATATGACAATATAAGTATGAATTAGTCCTTATAACGTCATTCTTCTTACTTGGAATGTTGTCTACGTTATAATTGTTATTTGATGTGTCCAAATCTTACCTCTATAAAATGACGTAAACCATCCATATCCGTACCCTATCATGACATCTTCGACTGGGAAAGATGGTTTGCTTATCTGGTGATCATAAAATTGTGGATATAAGTGATTCATTGTCTGAAAACATTCCTTGAATATACTTTCTTCCACCAGGCTCAGATTCGTTTCTGTCTTTCCCTTGTTGAGGATGAACTTCATCCACTTGACCATATCAGCGCCATTCGTCATAATGGCACCTGCGGGCTCTTCTGGAACAATTCTACGAGAAACACACACACACACACACACACACACACACACACACACACACACACACACACACACACATACATACATACATACATACATACATACATACATACATACATACATATATATATATATATATATATATATATATATGGTATAGTGCGCATAAATTATCTGCATGTAAATCTAGATTGAGGTAGTGTTATTAGTTTCATGTATCTATGACAACTCTTCAAATATCAGAGTATATATAGATAAAAGGAATTTTCAAGCAAGCAAGCAAAGGTATGTTATATCCTCCCGGATTCATTTAATCATTTTTTATCTAAAGGTTTCATTAATGGAGGTTTTACTGTGCTATCAAAATGTAATTACAATTTTATATAATGTTTTTTTTTCCTCACATCAGCATTATGTTACACGGTTGGTGATAAAACGATATGTCTGTATGTATGTATGTATGTATGTATGTATGTATGTATGTATGTATGTATGTATGTATGTATGTATGTATGTATGTATGTATGTATACAATGACTATTAGAAAACGCAATAGGTTGGTGAAATTCTTATGATTTTAAAATGACACATATTTTTTTTAAAAAAAGCGAAAATAATTTAGCGGTCGCAAGACTTTAACTCTTTTCCCCGTGGTTAATATTCTCATTACTCCTAAAATACAAGTAGAAACGCATTTTTGGAGTTACATTTTAAAAATATGATTATGAGAGATCTTAGTTTAGCCCGTTGCTTATGTGTGAAAAGACGTTGCTTTCGATTAGCTATTTCGTGCATGTATGTGCAAAGCATAAGGATTGCATTTTTTTGCGGGCTGGACTCAGATTTTAGTGTTCTGGCCCCATTTTACTCTTAATATCCCATTTTTTGCAAAGGTTCTTCTGTCCATGTGCAGTTTGAACATTTCTGATTTATAATTCAAGCCAAAATGTCTATAATGGTTCCAGGACTCTAAGCAATATTCTGAAACCGAAAGATTTTGGCCTAAAAAAATCGGGTGTCTAACATTGTTTTTTTTTCGGCTTTATATTTAACGTGACTAGAAAAAGTCTACATTACTTGATATCATTGTAGAACTAAGTCATTTTCCTTTTCAGTCATACCACTCGTTTGTGTATCGTAAATGACGTTGACGTTACAACCTCAAGACGCGTAAACATCACACGCAAGTTTTGACGAGTTAAAACATACTTCGTATGAACGGCAGTATAGAACATAACGTAACTTACTGATATATGCTCCTGGTGCCATTCACAAGTTTGTCTTCCTTCTTCATGTAGGGTTTCGCGGTGTTTCCACCACTAACTTGAGAAGAATTTGTAAGAACTGTTGTGTTATGCATGCCAATTGGTTGAAAGAGCCTTGTTTTCACTAGATTTTCCCATGTGTCCCCGCCAAGTACCTCTGCCACGTGGCCGGCAAGCATGTACAATACGTTATTGTAGACAAAAGCATCTCGAAAAGGTTGCATTTCTGGTAGAAAACGTAATCGTCTGAAAGTGAGATCCATTATAAAAATGCAACTATCTGTAATGATGATGTGAAAGAACCTTTCAAATATGAATAAACAATACAGTAAATCAGAGGCGTAGCTGGGGGGGGGGGGCAGGGGGGGCAGGGGGTACATATGTCCCCGGGCACCATACTAGTGGGGGCGCCAAAATGGGCTTTGAAATAGGTTGTAACAGGTAATAGTGATTTTATTGATGAAAATAATGGGTTTCAGAGTTGAGGTGTGTGTGTGTGGGGGGGATGAATATTGTCCCTGGGCGCCAAACACTCTAGCTACGCCTCTGCAGTAAATTTCATACAAACATCTATTTTAATAATTTTCGCCTATTTGAAACCAACATGCCTTGCAAATATTACAATCGTTTCTAGATACTGACCTCATTATCTGAATGTATGATATTCCAGCTAATTTCATTTCTCTGCACCCCGCCGACCACGTTTTGCTTTGTCAAACTTTTGTTATGCATTAAAACCCTCTGTGTGTGTGTGTGTGTGTGTGTGTGTGTGTGAATGTTTAACGTATCTTTAAAAAAAATTCAGTCACATCACTACGATGTCTGCAGTGTGGCTGTTATAGTGATGTCTAGCGATTGGCATCATGCCGCAAACATATAACATACTGTCTTGTTCTTGTTGTAGTGTTTACATTAATTGTTTTGCAGCACACGATAGGGCTATACATTGCGGCCATTGGTAATGGTGGAGGAAGAATCCGGGTAAAACAACCTGAAAGAACCACCGATTCAGGAGAAGCAACTGGCACGCTTCCTCACATACCCACATATGAAACTCGAACCCAAGCAGACAGAGGTGAGATGGCAGTGATCCGTAACGGAGAACGCTTTAGACAACTGGGCCACTCGGGACCCCAACATAATGTCTGACCCTATTATCCATATTATTTGCTAATCCAGGTTACTACCATGACCCATAAAGTTTGTATCTTTTCTTAGTACAATGAACATGAATGTGAGATAAAATTATTTTTCAGCTGATTATATCATCAGAGACTAGAATAACATAAATCAGAAACAAACACAACTGACTATAAAATTATACAGCTAAAATTAAGGTGATAATGTATGGAAAACAAAATTATGTTTGATTAAGAGGGACGGTGTGTGTGTGTGTGTGTGTGTGTGTGTGTGTGTGTTATTATGATTTTTAACGTAGCTTTATCAATTATATCGCTACGATGTCTGCAGTGTGGCAGTTTATAGTGATATCTAGCACCGAGGCATCATGCCGCAGACATGTAACATTATGTCCCACCCAGTCACATTGTCTTAACACCAGGCCGACAAGTCATGCAACTAACCTCTTAATGCTGAGCGCCTAGCGAGGCAGCTGTTAGTATCATTTTTATAAGTAATTGATATAACTTGGCCGGGGTTCAAACCAACGACGCTCTAACCACTATGCTAACGGAGCGATTGAGGAAAGGAGAGAATGGAATATAAAGAGAGAACATTGTTTTATTAGACTCAAGTGCTGCTAAGTGTCGCTTATTCCTGAATTGAGAGAAAACGTGTTATATGCAATCGTAGTCGGTGTGTGATTTGGAGTTTTATCTTAGCTTTAACAATAAAAGTTTCAGTAATATCCTTCGATGTCTGCAGTGTGGCAGTTTATAGTGATGTCGAGCACTGGGGCTTCATGCCGAAGACATGTATCGTCATGTCCCACACAGTCACATTGTCATGACACCAGACCGACCAGTCCTAACACTATCATCTTAATGCTGAGAATTCTAGCGAGGCTGCTGTTAGTAGCCTTCTTTTAAATAAGTATTTGGTATGACTCGGCCGGGTTCGAATTCGTGACATCCAGCATCTGAGGAAGACGCTATACTCACTTGGCCACTGGAGTCAGTCAGTCAGTCAGTATTTCATAATTTTTCTCTTCACCGACAAAGGAATTATTAATCCTTAACTGATAAAGATCGTCAATATTCTTTTTACCTATTCGATATAGTTCGGTTTTATATATTACATGCATCAAACTTGAACACAATTGATCTGTCAAGCATAAATTAAACCAGGATGAACTTAGCCGTAGTGTTTTGATGTGTGTGTGTGTGTGTATATGTGTGTGTGTGAGAGAGAGAGAGAGAGAGAGAGAGAGAGAGAGAGAGAGAGAGAGAGAGAGAGAGAGAGAGAGAGAGAGAGAGAGAGGAGGGGGGTGGAGAGAAATGGTTATTGTTGAAAGTACGTATACGTGAGGTCATTGCCTTTTCGGTTGTATAAATCAGATTTGTTGTTTAATAAAATAATTAGTGGGATGTAAATATTTATATGACTAATTGCTTAATTAAATAGAGAGATGGTGATGCAAGCACGTTGGTCTTTACCAATAGGTAGAAAAGTGTGTTAGCCCATCGCCACTTGTGATTCTAATAGTCTACATTAATAGATTGTTTTATTTTTTTATCAATGCAGTTGATCGGTAATTTTGCAGTTAAAGTAAGTAATTGATAAAATTAAATACATCTTCAAGTCAAAAACATTCTATCCATATAAATTCTTTGTCGGATTTAAAATGTGGAGATGTTTTATCAGAGATCAAGTTGAAATACTGACCTTGTCATATCTTTTCTTGTAAGCCCGCTCGGATGTCCACATAGGGATCCTAGGGTGTTTGCTAAACCGGTCTTATGAGAAAGAATGTCCCTAAGAGTTGTCTGCGAGGTCCTTATGGGGTCAATAAACTGTATATCGTCCCCCAATATGTCGGATAACTTGCTCGTCCAAGAAATGCTGAAAGCAAATACATTTAAGCAGATGGACAATTTTAGATATTTATGTCTACTCAAAAATGTTGGTAGAGTATATTTTAGCCTATTTTCATATTAAAAAGTTTCTCATCGACCAAGTTGGAAGTATTCTTTGACAAAACATCGACCTTTACAGGAATCTTAATTCAAATATTTTCAAATTTTAGAGTGTCATTGTGTATAAAACATTAAATAAATTGAAGAAAATATGTACTTTAAATATATATATATATATATATATATATATATATATATATATATATATATATATATATATATATTTATATACTTTTTCTGAAGGTTCAAATGTTCATGTACATACCCTTTGTTATTGTTACTCAGTAGAACAGATAGTAGTGCAGATGTGAACGCCTTTGTCAATTAACCAATAACAAACAATGTTTCCTCATTGACACGTCTGTCCGTATCCAAGTCGGCCATTCCGAATCCTTTGGTCCATGTCTCGTTTCCTTTCACAACGGCGAGAGTCATGCCAGGAACAGTATTACACTTCATTGTGTTGTTTATATATTTCTCCAGCTCCAGCTCAATTGCAGTATCAAATAATCTTGCCACACACGGCCAATAAAATACGATCAGGAAAATAGAATTGATGACACGACACATCATCTTCTACGCATCTTTTCGTACAGGACTTCTTACTGTCAGGACTCAGGTAGATGAGGTCATTATATATATATTGTCACGTGCCGCAGTACAGTAGTGGAATAATATGCATGATTAAGATGTTGTTGGTTCAGTGCAACAAGGTAAGGTCCAAATTGGAATAATGTTGATATACACTACGTTGGATTGGCATTTATTCCTCGACTGGCAGGATATTTATATATACTACTAGTGTAGACCGGCATCAATTTATTATAATCACGAACTCCCACTTATGCAAGGGCGTGTTCAACTCGTACTGAATATTTTGGAGAAGTGGATGCTGTGTAGGGTTTAACGCTATTTTCAACACAAGATAGGTTATACATGGTGGCCAGTATAAATGATGAACGAAGAACTCGAGAACTCCCCAAAATGAACCACCGACCCACGAAAACCTACGGACAAGCTCTCTCACATACCCATATTGACCGAACACGAAACTCGAACCCACGCAGACAGAGGTGAGATGGCAATGATCCTTTGCGGTGAGTGCATTAAACCAATCTGCACTCAGGGCCCCTTTGGGGAAGCGGACGTAGCTATTAGAATGTACATACATAGCAGCAGAGAGGGTGAACCCTACAACTTTCCGAGCGTCGATTTGGAAATCTGAGGCTTCCACCAAATAGTAAAAAAAATGGCGTCTATTCGATAAAATAAGATTTCCTTATATACGCCAACGTCGTTGTCATTCACCCTCTCTGCTGCTGGAACTTTCAGTTCTGGGTTAATAATTCTTTTACGATTTCAACCAAATATTTGATCGAGTCCGATACGATATCGTGTCCGAGGATCATGTAAAGTTATTGTTATAAATCCGTGCGGAGTCGACTGAGCGTTACTAAAGAAATTTTTAAATTGATTGAAGTCCATATCAGAGCACCATGTCTGCCAAATATTTCGAAGCGTATGTGTATCAACGCCGTTAAATACACACAGTAAGTTACAGTTGTCTCTAATCACTTTTGGAATCTGAGTGTATCGTTGAGTGACATATATCACGTCAGTGTTTTTGTGACGCCCACGGGAAAAGATCCTAGCTGGGTTTTTTTGATTGTCTAACATCACATCGTCGTATACGACTAAATTGTTAATGTTTCCATCAAGGTCATCCACGGATGGCGCCTCGTCAATATCAGTTATAAAATCGATGGCGCTCTCACCCTTAATTTCTGATGCATTCTCGTTAAAATCCTTTAACACTTCATAGCATCGTTGATCATCTACGCTGGGAGCAACTAAATACAACTTATCCCATTTCATCCATCTCATTATTAAATTGAGCAACAATTGCGTTTTACCGGATCCAGATGGGCCGATTATAATTGCGCGGATAGAGCTTGGTAGCGCTGCATGATGCTTAACTGGTTCTTTTGTTTTAGTCGCTGAAAAATCAATTATATCCATATCTCTATACATAAATTATGGATCTATATTGTGTGAAGTGTAAAACGCGTACTAGCACAAATGATGTGACGACGATTACAACTAAAAATAACAGATCAGCACTTACTGGTAGATGTGCAACATGTGGTACAAAAAAATTTAGATTTGTTTCTATGAAACCCGGAGATGTTTTAAAAAAAAAACGAGGAGGTGATATCGCAGCCAAATTGGCAAAGCTCCCTGGAACCCCATGGGCAAAGTACCCTGGAGAAAAGCACCTTCCAGGATATAGCTACAGTGGCCCCGGAACACGATTAGATATCAGACTTGATGATCAAAATCAGCCCCGACCCGGCGAGTATCCGATAAACGCTATTGATAAGGCGTGTCATGCTCATGATGTTGCATATAAAAGCAGCAATCTGCAAAACAGGCATCTCGCGGATGTGAAATTAATTCATGCGTTAAATGCTATTCCTGATAAATCTTTTAAAGAAAAGTTGGCTTCGTGGTTGGTAAAATCAGCTATGAAAGGCAAATTGATGATGGGCGCTGGTAATTAATAATATGGAATCAATTTATTATTCCCCAAGAGGATACTGGAGAGGCAAGGCAGCAATCAATAAACTCGCCAGCGCCGCAAAAGTGAAAAAGGCTACTGCGGCTAATTGGTTATCCAAACAGGCTATATGGCAAATTTATCTACCACCGCCTAAACAAATTGATTACTCGCATTTTGATGTGACCGCTCCTAATGAAATTCATCAAGCTGATTTATTGTTTTTACCACATGACAACGGTTACAAATACGCGCTAACCGTAGTTGACGTTGCGAGTCGATACAAACAAGCAGAACCGCTAAAAACAAAATCATCACCTGAAGTTGCTTCTGCATTCGAAAAGATTTATCGACGAGGCCCACTACGCTGGCCAAATCTATTACAAGTCGATCCTGGCAAGGAATTTCAAGGTGCTGTTTTAACAACGATGAAACATCATAATACCACGTTACGACAAGGACATACTGCGTTACATCGCGATCAGGCAATTGCTGAACGATTTAATCGGACTCTTGCTGAACGGTTATTTGGATATCAATACGCGAAGGAGTTTATTCAGGATAAAAGATCCCGTGAATGGGTTAAGAGATTACCAGGTGTAGTTACCGCAATCAATAATGAGATTACTAGAACAATCAACATGAAACCTAGCAACGCTATTAGAAAGAAGTATATACCCGTACAACCACAAAAAGATTTCCGAGAACAAATTCTTGGTAGTAATGTCACTGTAAGGTATTTATACGAACCAGGAGAGCTTGAGGGTGGTAAAAAAAGAGCTACCGATCCTATTTGGAGCGTCACTACGCATAAGATATCCGGTATAACACGATCTACTGGTAGACCTCCAATCTATAAACTGGATTCAACTGCTCCTCAGCGAGGATTTACTCGACAACAACTACAGGTAATTCCCGAGGATACTCAATTACCACCGCGTGGTCTTAACTAGCACCCCTTCGTCTGTTGCACTCAAGACAAGTCAACATCACATTGTTTCTGATATGACCAATGCTGCTATTCTTTCTGTCTACGGTAAATTGGCGAGGATCTTTATCCGAATACTGCCAACGCATTATACAATTGCAACTCGCGCAGTGATTATTCTGTTGCTGCTTCAGCGTAATTATTAATTCAGCATCAATATCAAATTCTCTATTATTTTTTTTATCCTGTTGTTTATAACCAGAGAGTTTTTTTCTGATTATATCCTTGATGTTGTCGGCGCTGATTGAAGTGTCATTATCGTCACTGACATCGTCAACAACAACTCTTCGAAGTTGATTTATTCTTCGTACTCTGGATACTGCAAGATAGACTAAATTCGACCATTCGATGTGATTATCCACCATCCAAACAATTGTATCCGATATAGTAAATCCTTGTGAAGAATGTATCGTCGCTGCGTATCCTAGCGTCCATGGGGATTTATTAGCACGCAATGCATCTTCAACGACGCTGATATCAACCAGCACAATATCATTTAATACGAGAATTTGTTTTTGAAATCCTTCGGATTTTGGGCCTGGAATATCAACTTCTATATTCTGTTTTCGTGTATCCGAAGGCCTATAACACAACGGTACTGGAAGTGTTGCAAATTTTTCTTTATGCAATTCAAATAACTTCATCTGAAGTATGTCTCTGACTATTTTTCTACTTGCAATTATCAAATCGTTTGGTCTCCACGTTTCCCAAAAATCATTTATGGGAGTTTCTGAAATTATTTCACGCGCTATTTCACATTGGATTTTATCCGGCTGTAATCTAATTAGCGCTTTGAATTCTCGTAATTGTTCATCAAGTGATCTATAATCAGTGGTAATTTCTTCATAATAGTCTACAAAACCCTTTAGCCATTCATGTGGGGATGCACCGACAAATGGTGGTGGTTGGCCATGATCACCGCACATGACGACTTTTGTATTTTTCAATAACAACCACTCAAGAAAGGTTTGTAATATTTTCAACGATACTGTGCATATTTCATCCCAAATTATGATTTCAGGAATGAATTTATCGCCCATTCGATCAGGAGTCCATTCATCGCCTTTCCATCGAAAGAAACTATGATAAGTATAGGCATTTACCCCTCGTTGTTTCATCTCTCTGGCGAGTCTGTGAGTAGGTGTTAGGACAATCATGTTTGATTTTGAAACGCGGTATAATTCAATTGCACGAGTTGTCTTTCCTGACCCACCACAACCGTTTAAATAAACTGTCTTGTATCTACATATTGGATCAGATACCGGTGGTGCATTAGAAAATTCGGATTGAATCTCATCAAACTTTAAGTACTTTTCATCCATGGTAACATCTGCCGATTCACAATACTCTTGTAGCGTTTCCTTTTTAAATCGCCAACACCCCCATGCTTCCTCCGGATCTGTGAATTTAGCTACAGCTGATTTGTATTTCTCGTGGATATACATAGAATCAGTGGCTACTCTAACTGCGGTATTAGGAAATCTATTTATCATCGAAAATAAATTGATAGAAGCATAAGCTAGCATAGAACTTCTCAAATACGTATATTGTTTAATATATCCATCACAATAGGTAACAATTGTACCTAATCGTCTTCCATCGGATAGGAAAGCGTCTTTACGATTTACAAGTTTTCCCTGTTCCGTTAAATCCGTTACAATAAAATCGTATTCAGCGATGTCTATGATCAACCGCGAAGAATATTTTGCATTGTCGTATCTTTCACCCTGGGTAAATTTACCGATTATTCTTCGTCCAAAATCTTTTGCTTGTTCTTTTTTAATTTCAAATAACTTCTTAGACCAATTCATGATTTGTTCTTCACTGAAAATCTCCGATTTTCCATTCGAAGAATTTCCATCTGGAAACTGTTTTCGCTGTTCACTAATTATACGATCTAGATCGGGTTGTGGTAGCCAAACTTCTTTCTGAGCTCGATAGCATATAATAGCTTCGGAAACAATCAACGATATTAGCATACCACAATCAATCATATATCGTAGTAACACTATTGGCATCCAGTGTTTTTCAGACATATGTTTACCAAGCCAAAGATAACTACACGGATGTAACCCTGCAGCGAGTTCAAAGGATATCACACGAGCGAATCCGGTTAAATCAAAATCAGGTAATGGTCCATTAATCGCAACACGAGTCATTTCATGCGTGGGGTGTCCAAATCGTTTAAAGTACTCAGCACATTCTCCATACCCGAGGAAACTTTCAGGATAAAACGCGGATATATCAATTGAAATCATACCGCCACGATGATATTTCGTATTCCACAGTCCTCCATGACTAAATTCGACGCAACTCAATTTAACGTCCTCAAGAAAATCACTTCGTGTTGGACGCCATGAGTTTTTTTCTCTTGCGAAGTGAGCTACCACTGATGGAATAGTAAAACTATCCGTGAGTAGTTTTTCATGGAAACTCTCCGGTGAAAAATCACTAGCGATTTTTCTCATACTGTTATCTAATTTTTCAACGCGATATAATTCACCATTTGGTCTTACAAATTGATCAAATCCTATTTCTGGATCTTCATCACTTCTAAGTAACCACACTGACACAGGATCATCTTTACACAACGCATGAATAGCATCGAATAATTTTTCATTATAAAAAACATCCCCGACGAACTCCCCGGAATATTCCGGGGGGATATATCTCACGGTTCGTTCTCGTGGAAATATTGTTACCGCAGGTGTCCACGCGTGTTTGTTATGATCAATAATTTGTATTGGCGTTCCATTTTTGTTATATTTCGGTTCGTATAAAACTTCTCCGGTTATCGTCATAACGGTTATTGGGAATCTTAATGATGTTTCTAATTTAGCTATATCAGAAATCTTTGCACCGTGCTGTTTCACTGTCAGTTCCCATTCGGTTATTTTCCTACGTCGCAGATCAGTTAGTTTATTTCCTCGGGATGCATTTGTGAAGTGTTCCATTACCCGTGTTGCTATACAATTCAGTGAATTAGAATATTTCATAGGAGCTAGTTTTGCGATATCGGGTTTATTATTTAACGGATATATCCCATAAACGATTGCTGTTACAGGATAAGATCTCTCGTAGTATGGCTTGTCAATTCCAGTTAGAATTCCTGGTTTGGAATCTCTACTTACAATGACAGTCTTTTTATCCTTGAGGATTGGTTCAAATTTATCCCTAATAATCCATTTGCCTTCGACTTCGATAATGAATTTTATTCTGAAAAAATACTTCTGCTGGGAATTGATTTGTTGAAAATCTTTGATTTTCCTTGTTTGAAATCCTTTGGATTTCCATCTTCGAATTTCCCCTTTGGGTTTTACACCCTTGGATTTCCATCCCGTTGGCTCGCCAAGGTGTGAAATTATCTCAGCTGCTCTTTCATCGTTCATAGTAGCATCGATGTTGGGTATATTGACATCTTCATCAATAATTCGAAATGTCGACCAACAGTATGCTGCACCGTCTCGGTAGAATTCATTAAAACACTCCCTGATTTTACCCAGTACAGTTCTATTACCGATTAGACGTTTTGGTGTATCAGAGACTCTATCGAGATTGAATTTAGTATTTTTCCAGGGCTTAATTTTCGATAATCTCTTGAACTCCTTATCGAGATTGAATTTAGCATTTTTCCAAGGCTTAATTGTCGATAATCTCTGGAATTCTTTTATGGTATAATCAATGAATTTAGTTTTTTTCCAAGGCTTGATTTTCGATAATCTCTTGAACTCCTTATCGAAATTGAATTTAGTTTTTTTCCAAGGCTTGATTTTCGATAATCTCTTGAACTCCTCCATGTTATAATTAAAACAAGTATTTAAATAGAAAAATATAGTATAATGAATCACTGCAAGTGGCTAATGATTGGATCAACAACCCTGTGTAATAAATCATGCAGAAGCGAATTCTGTGGGTATCATTTACAAAGCGTTCGGCGAGGAAGTTTTGGCCCCCTTCCGTGCCTCCAATGTGGGGCTGGGGTAAGGGGAAAATCGCAGTTGTGTCTTGCTTGTGGGGGTAAACGATACAGGGAACTAAAACGCTATTATGACAAACGAATAAAAAATGCAGTCATTGACCCTAACGTCCTTGATAAAATCAAGGACAAAATCATCAAAACCCCTCAAGATTATATCCAGAGATTTATAATAAATTAGACAAATAGTATTATTATACAAATGAGCCAAGATTTCAGACCTCATCCAGTGCTTGTTAATTACGAAGCCTCCAGTGATGGTGTTGTCAGGAACCGCAGACTAAAAAAAAGGGTAGGATTTCTGAATAATATGGGATATTTGCTGTTTAGTGTTAGAAATAAAACATATCTCTGTCATAGAATTATTTTTGAATGTCATAACGGATTGATCAAAGATGGCTTTGTGATTGATCACATTGATGGGTTCTCTCAAAATAATAAATTGGATAATCTACGAGTCGTTACTCAGCGTCAGAATATAAAATTAGGCAGGACTGGGACATGTAAGTCAGTTGGAAAGAGACCCGTAAAATCATTTGATTTAGAAAATAACAAAGAATCAATATTTCAATCAATGAATGCGGCTGGAAAATATTTTGACATTTGTAGACCTTCAGTACAAAGAGTAGCAGAAGGAATTTATCAAACTACTCTGTCAAAAAAGACAGGTCACTGGATAAAATTCGTATACATCTGAAATGATTCAGGGGAGATAAATCCTTTATGGATAAATCCGCCGCAATTCACACTCTACCTACTAAGTTCCCTTGTATTATGACGTCAAAGGAATTTATGTCGTCTGCTATTACCTGTAGGCGCGCCCACGTGACTGTAATGGAGTAAATACATAGCTTCGGTATAGTTGTATTTTTTTAACAATTTCTAAAACGTTTTATTGTCGCTTGGGCTAAAACTGCATTACAGTTGTATTTATTTAGACCATTTAGTACAGACGTTCTTTATCGCGCTCAGCCGGAAGTGTTTTCCATTCATTGAATAGGTGGGGGGATTAAAATTCCTGTATACAGCTCTTTGTGATTTAATCGATAAAGGCATTTTGTCTAAAGAATTAGAACAGGAAATATACGCTGTTATTTAACAACTGTATTATTTTGTTTAGTGCTTCATTTAAAATATCTGTCTGTTTTAAATGTTGTGAAACAGCATCAATAAGTAATTCAAGGAAATAAAATAACACACTCGTGAAAGACGCGGCTGTATCAGTCGCCTTATATACATTACGGCTCGTAATAAGCTTGGGGCTTTCGAAAGCCAATTCCAACCAATCAAAACTAACCAACGCCATTAACACGGGCGTGTGGTTGTCTTTTGTCAATCATGCAACCGGGTTAATTTAGTTTGGTTGCTTTTGATCGATTGGATTGGCCGTAGAAAAAATGCCCGTCGTTTCATGTTTGTGCTGTCTTGTGCCGTCCCACATCATTACCATCAATCGTTTCATTGAATAATACCATCCTTATATGGAATTGTGCCGTCCCACATCAATCGTTCCATTGTAAATATCCATCCTTAATTAATATGTATGCCTAAAGTCTGCCGCAACACTCGAGCGGAGACATATATGGCATTGTGCCGTCTATTAATTAAGGTAATTAAGTACATGTATGAAGCCCCCCCCCCCCCCAAGCATATCTTCTAGGCGGTCTAAGATGATATTTGTCACCTTAGGCCTCCCGCCGGAGATGTATGTTTCGGGTCCCCTTGGGCTTACATGGATGCGAAGGCACCCAAGGAGTTCCAAAGATACGTGTTGTCACATACCTCTGGGTCTCTTTCACGTTATTTGACGCGAAAGGGGTTTCCAAATGGGGTTTTCAGTACAGCATATACATGGACTTAATTAACTTAATTAAGTAACCTCTGGGTCTCTCTGACGTCATAGGGCGCCAGCGAGATTGCCAAATGAGTGTTACATTTTATTTTTAATAATTAGAGATACAGTATACTATATTTATATAAAAATATAAATAATGGATATCAAAGATGTAAATTCTATAATTGCTGAAATTTCAATTTTAAAAAATAAAGGGGTAATATTATCTAAAGATCTCGACTGTGACAGGATTGCCTCGGAATATGAAGACATTGAGTATCAGTCTAGTAAGGGTCGTTATGTTTTACCTAAGATGTACAGACTCGTGAAAGAAATTAAAAAATCTATCTATGCTTGTTTGTATGGTAACGATATTGATGTATTTTTAACGCTATTTAGCACCGTTGAAGCAATACGTCTAAAGCTCGGCCAAGAGTATCAAAAACGAGCTGAAATTAGTTCTAAAGTTCGTAATCTTAGGAAGATATTAAACGAGGAAAAACCAGTATCCTAACCACGTGAGCGTTACTATAAAAGATAGGCCTTCAGTAATTTTCAGTAAAAAATAATTTTTTTTAGCGTTTTTTGTAACACTCACATGGGATTTTCTCCTGAAAGGATACTCAACAGTTTGGGCTTGCTTATGCAGCGATGTGCGTACTGGATGATCTGGTTGTGATAGCAAGTAATCACCGCGACGCCTCCATTTTCACGTAGTTATTGTTGTTGCCACGGAGTTAACAAAAATCGTTCATCGCCGTTTTCAGATATTACAATTTTGAAACCCTCAGCGATGTTATTTCTGAAACATTCGCGGATAGCGTCGTACAGTTTAACCTTGTCGGAGATGGATACGTTAGTTTGATGGTACATTATTTAATAACTCAGCTTTTAATTGTGATAGTTTCACATTTGAAAAATTAGTTCACAAACGATATATGGTAGGTGAATCTCTTACAACTAAATTAGCCCGAGAGCGGCTAGCAGCAATTAAAATGTTTATACCGGTTCGAGACAGACTTCGCGAGAAACTTCAACAACGACAACAAGCGCAGACTGACTTTTCTGTGTCAAGTGAACAACTGTTTACTCCGATAACAAGTGCGACCAAAGATGTGAAAACAGCAACTGAACGAGCAATATTTGCGGATATTCCTGAGGAAGGCAAGCGACGAGAAGTGCCCGTTCTTGGTGTGCTTGAAAAAATTGCAACAGAGACCGAACAAACATGCGCAGGGATACAACAGCTATCCAGTGATATAAAAACTCAACGAGAAATTGAAGAACTCGAAGAAGAACAACAAGGTGCACTTGCAGGAAGAGACTTTTCACCTAGAAATATATTTACAGTCGTAGCATTAAATAGAATTGAAAGACTCGGTACTGATTCCGAATTAGCTGATTTTGCTAGATACAATTTTCCAAGGGGTAAAAGAGAGACTATTAAAATACGGGTTTGAAGATTTTATAAAAACCAGAAGGGATTGGGCATCAAAAATATATCTAGCGAAACACGGCGGGAATAGAATCTCGGCGTTGCACCACCCTGGTTATAATGACTTTCTAGCTGCGGTTAAAGGCGATACACGACCACCACGTTATACGGAGGATCCAATCCCGGAAGAAATAGACATAAAAGCAGAAGCCGGTTCTAAGAAAACAAGCGGAAAAGGATATTCGATTAAAAATCCTTTGGATTTCAACGCTGGAGTCTTTGACTCTACCGTGACATGTCCTGGTAACATCCTCAGTGATATATCACGGTTAGAGGTTCTCATCGGAGGGAAACGAGCCGGAAATAACTCTCCGGAAATAATTAATGAAGCAGCTGATATCTGTAGACGATTATTTACCGGCGGTATCATGGACATTAATGTATATCGAGAACTCATTGCTGAATTAGTTGAAAATCACAGAGACGCCCATCGTTATGATGAAAATCCTATGGACGCTAGCGATTGATCACTAATTGAAAAACTACTAGTTTTATAACAAGATGATTATACACTACAACCATAATAAACCCGTAAGCGTCTACGTGGTGAACTCACGATTGCCTGTTTATAGAGCATATTACGGAGATGGTTTCGGCAATACCATTGCGGGGTTATTTACAAGAATGGCTCCAAAAGTGGCGCCATTAGCTAAACAATTATCAATGAAAGCCATTGATGTAATTCGTGATAAGGGAACCAGCAAAATCGGAGATTTCGTTGGAAATCTTGCCGGAAAGGCATTTTCTGCCGCGAAAGATAAAATAGCATCATTGGTGCGAAAGAAAACCAGGAATGACTAAGTCGGTGGTGAAACCACCAGTGCTGCCATCAACTACAGTGATGCCTGCAAAAATCAGCAAAGCAATAAATAGCGCAATGGAAGAAAAACTAGCGTCGTTGGCAAACAGTAACCAAGATGATATCGCAAAATGATAGCAGGAAGTGGTTTGAAACAAAAAAGAAATTCGAAGAATTTTCAACGACGATGATTACAAAGAGTTTCGCAATTGAAAACACTAGTATTTTAATAAAATGTTTAAACGAACAGCTGATCCCGCGTTTGATATGGAAGCCCCAGTGCGCAAAGATGATTCTGTCCGCGATTATCAATACTATTCCTATCATGCTATACAACCCAACCTACGATCGCGAATTGAACTTCAAGTTCAAGATACCAGTAAATACTTTTTACCATGTGAAGCATTTATTGAAGTAGAAGGAGAACTCGTAACAAATGATGCAGCTGATACCCCATATGCAGATGATCCAAATATCCGAGTTGGTTTTGTTAATAATGGCATAATGGCGTTATTTGAAAGTGCAAGATATCTCGTTGATGGAAAAGAAATTGAATCAATAGACAGTGAAGTTGATGTTGCAACAACAATAATCGGGCTAGCAAGATACTCCGATGATTATACAAGGTCGGCTGGTCCATCTATGATGTTTGCAAAGGATATTAATAATCACGCTGATCACATTAATCATACTAGGGTAAAAGCAACACGAGATACCGCAGTTGATCCAGCACCAGCCGGATATACTAGACCAGCTGGTACCTTTGATGTCGTAGACATTAATCGCAATTTCAATCTAGGGTTTGCAACACGAGTAGCGACGTTACAAGGACAACGCCGACGGTTTTCATGTGCGATTCCGTTGCATTATATTTTCGGATTCTGCAGAAATGTTAGAAAAGTTATTTATGGAGCTAAACACACAATCGCGTTAGTGCGAAAAGGCAATGACAATGATGCAATTTGGCGTACTGGTGCCGCTGATGGTAAAGTTGTTTTGAGTAAAATAGTATTGTGGATGCCAGTAATGACCCCATCAATTACCACGGAAGAGCGGCTACTTTCATTTATGGATACAGGTGGTAAATCATTGATAAGTTGGCTAACAACAACAGCTGATGCCAAAGATGATAATGTCGCTGGTACATTTACATGGCATTTGGCATCAAAACAAGGCGTTTCAGTTCCACGTCATATATTTATAGTGCTGCAGAATCGGGATCGATTAGGCTCCCAAGAACGCAGTCATATGATATTTGATCGATTAGGGGTAAGTGAGGTTTCACTGAGAATAAACGGACAACAGGAACCATCTGAGGATATACAACTTGATTACGACACTAACCATATAGCACGTGTGTATCATCGGATGTTGTCATATATGGGTCGTGATCAAAATGTTGATACTGGTTTGCAAATATCGCAACTCGATTTTAAGAACTTGTATCCGATTTATTACTTTTCGCTGGAGCATCTTAATTTAATGAGACAATCCGTCGTTGACATACATTTTAGGGCTCGTATAGATCCTGGTGGTGTTGATTATAGAGCGGTTGCTGTTATTCTCAGCGACAAATAAATGTTGTTAGAAGGTGTTGGTGGACGAATGAGGATCATTGATGCACCAGTGGAAAATCTATGATTTTCAAAAATATGTAAATGAAACTTAAAAGGGTTTCCAATTAGATCAATTGAAAGCATAAATGTGTTTTACAATAAAATGACATATAGTGTTCTTAGTGTCAATCTGACTGATGGTCAGGTCAAGAAATTGCGATCAAAATCCGCTAAAGAATGTGGAACCACAATAACGTTAAAACCAGCGCAGATGTGCGGCGGTACACATAAAATATCATTAACGGATCGTCAAATAAAACATTTCAATGATGCGCTAAAGAAACGGCGAGGGGTTCAAATTGTATTTTCAAGGGCTGCAGTCGCCAACATGATAAAATCAGGTGGTATATTTCCATTGTTAGCTGCAATACCAGCATTGATTGCAGCGGCTGCCCCAGCAGTGGCGAAAGCGGCAGCGTTGGGAGCCGTTGGGACCGCAGCAGGGATGGCGTTGAAAAAGGCAACTGGGAAAGGATATAAAAAAAGGGAAAGGGTCTAAGACTACCAGGAACCCCGTATTCATGGTACAGCGGAAAAGGCCTGAGACTAGGACCGGTTTATTAGTTGGAGAGTCTTTGATTTCCGAACCTATGGTTCCCAAATCTTCGATGGTTCCCATGTCCTATTTTGATTTACTCGATGCTGCTAAAAAAACTCGCGATTAAAAACTTCAGAGGTGTCTTTATGAAAAATCAATTACCACATCAACCAAACAGCGTTGAAACCGGAATCATTAATTTAGATAACAGCACCGGACCCGGAACTCACTGGGTTGCATACGCTATTGATCCACGTGGGATTGTCTATTTTAATTCATATGGATTAGCCCCACCAAAAGAGTTTATGCGTTATATAAAAACTTTTCCAATGAAGACTTGGTATTCTACGCTACCAACACAACAAATGAATGACCCACCAATATGTGGCAGCGAAGTATTAAATGTCCTTAACGCTATTTCTAACTCCTTGGGTAACCCAAGGGGAAAACCACCTCATATTGTCGTAAATGAATACTCTAGTAATCGCTGGCAACGACGAAGTCGTCAACAAAGATTTTAGAGAGAGAAAGAGTTTTACAATAACATGATTGATATTTGGGGAAGACCTCTGAAACCCAAACCCGATGACGTTGCAGCCCCTGATTCTATCAAGAATATAAAAAAAATAATTGAAGATGAAATCGCTGAGACGTTGAACTTAACAAGTGTTGACCCCGGGGAAATAGTTGTATTTCAAGACAAACAGGGTAAATTGAAAACCAGTGATGTGTCGTTGGATGATATTTTAGTTAAACAACGAAACGCAATCAAGAATACTATCGTGTTATTTTCCGATCAGGGTAAACTCAAACCGGGTGTACTTTTTTCGACGATTACAGATAAATTTAAAACTCTCAACGATGAGTTGAAAAATTCTGTGTTGGAACTAACACTTCAATCTAGAATTGAGGATAGCGGAAAACAGTTTTCAATTTTTTGTAGAAATATCGTGGATAAATTTCTTGGAACTACATTCGATAAACTCGACATAAAACTCCCTGATATCAAAAAATTCATCGATGAGACGAAAATCTTCATCGAAGCAATCAAAGGTGATGCAACGAGGATGATAACAATCATTGAAAAAACAAAAATCCCTCATGAGAAAACCAACAACGTAGTATACACGATCCAACACGGATCATTTGCGTGGACACCTACAAACAACAAATTAGATATCACTGCAACCGTTAAAGGTATTTATCGATTAACGCTAGTAACACCATTGACTCAATTTAATATTTCATCGTCGAGTTCATCCGGGGTCAATAATACAATTTCAACGATCATCGACAAGGATACAACTGAAAAGTTCACTATAACATCTACTGATAAAAATTTGGTTAGGGTTTCAACAACGTGGTATGTGGAATTCGTAGCGGATTTAAGTTGAAAATTGCAAAGCAATTTCACTAACGGCTTCAATTGAAAGGAAAATCCTTCGGATTTCACAATTGAAAACGCTACGTTTTTAAAATAAAAATGATTTCATCATCGCAATATCGCTATAATCAGGTCAGAGAATTTCAAACTAGACTCAAAACTCTCGCTGAGGAGTATCAAATAAAAATAAAAAAATACCGACGAAGAATCACCGCAATTGATGTTACTATGTACTCGGTGTCAGGCGTTCTCGCTGGCGCCGGAATAATACTTGCATCGGTTGTAGTTCCAATTTGCATTTCTGCGGGGGCTACAATCGCGGGTATATCACCCGGGATAACAAAAAGGATATCATCATGCAGCCAGAGTAAACTGCAAGATTACTCGATTCAATTTCATATTGTATCAACCGCATACTCGCAATTATCCTCGATGATATCGTCGTCACTCGATAATACGATTATATCAGATAGTGAGTTCTCAGCGATGGCCAGTATTTATGATTCCGCGATATCGAAATTAGAGTGACAACATGAATAAAATAACAATGACAACACCGATGGAATTGGAAAACACGAACCCGAAAACCAAAATGATCTCAATAACCTCAACGATATCAGATAGTGAGTTCTCAGTGATGGTCAGTATTCACGATTCCGCGATATCAAAATTAGAGCGACAACAACAGTATAGCAACGATGACAACACCGCAGGAATTACTTCAACAAATAGTGAAGAACACGAACCCAGTACAAACAAGCATGATATCAATAACATCAACGAATCCTGAATTCAGTGTGAATTTCCCTAGCCCAGTCCCCGTGAAGGAGATAGCGCTAGCAAAACTACGAGTGTATCACAGTTGGCCTAATATCAGATCGGTAGCATTTGGTGGTCGACAACCGAATAATTCACTGGTATTTGCGAATAAGAATAAACCCGATGGAACTCCAGACTGAAACGTTGTTTCGATACCAACCGGATCATACCAAATCGAACAAATCAATGCTGAATTGCAACGTAGAATAAAATCGATTACTGGAACAGAATCGAAAATCGCTATAACGGTTCATGAGCCGACGCTATCATCCGCAATTGAGATAAGCACAGAAGAATACTTCGTAGATATCTATAACAGCTCAATCAGAACCGTACTAGGATGGCCTGAATTACCACCAGGGGGAAAAACAGTTAATTTACCAGAACCACAAAAAACCGATTATATCACCGACATGATAAAATCTGATAATCCAGTAAAAAGCTATAGCGATTACACCAAATTGAATTTTTTTAGTGAATTTGTAGAACATACCACTAAGAGAAAAGGCTACGGAACTCGAGAGCGTAAAATCACTGAAAATTTCACAGCGTTCAATAACGATATTTCACTGTTATTAATATCCCTTAAATCCGGCACTCTCACCCGAGATGAATTTATCAGCGTCGTAGAAACATGCAATAAAATTATCGACGATATGGAAAAATTTAATTTGAAAATTATTCAAGAGATATTAGATGACGGTAACCCCCAATCGAGAGGAATATTTACAGTAGATTATAAAATCCGCGTTGAAGATATTCCTACATTCAAACTACCAGGATATAACGTACCAGAACTAAAAAAACTTCTCAATGATGCCATCGATGTTGGTTTTAAAATAATTCATAATGCATGGAAAAAAACAGCATCACCGGAAATAAAAATCCTCAAACATAATAATGACCTAAATGGTGGCGGCAGACATATCGCTCCGTTCAACGTGAATATATCCTCAGTGATTGCGCTCAATTTAGTATGTGATGTTATCGAAGGAAGCTATCAAATTAATCTCGAACGATCAAATCAAGCTCAGCAAGGATATATTCTTTATTCGTTTGCACCAACAGCTCCTCCAGGATTTTTAATAATTGAGTCTCCGGTTAATCCAGTCTATATGCGGTGTCATAATGATTCATTAACCAGAATTAATTTCAGACTAACCAACCAGTCAAATAATTTAATTGATCTACAAGAGGAGGTGTTAGCGATTAGTCTGTTTGTGAGATCCTAAGGACTGGATCAAATATTTGGTTGAAATCGTAAAAGAATTATTAACCAGAACTGAAAGTTCCAGCAGCAGAGAGGGTGAATGACAACGACGTTGGCGTATATAAGGAAATCTTATTTTATCGAATAGACGCCATTTTTTTTACTATTTGGTGGAAGCCTCAGATTTCCAAATCGACGCTCGGAAAGTTGTAGGGTTCACCCTCTCTGCTGCTTACATATTCACAACATCATTTGGAGAAATTATAGTGTAGGCCTAATTTATCAAATACTGGCAAACGATTACTTTTATTCTTAATACGGGTGTACACAAATTCAAATCGTTATCAAATACTGACATAAATTTTAATACATCAAACACTTGATTTATTTCAAATCTCAGATTGCATCCATCTTATATCTGATCAAAACACTGAACTTGATTACTGCGAAAAAACAGTAGGATGATCATAGAAGTTTTGGATTTTTGTTACTGATCTGAGTTCAAGATTTCTACATAAATCCCATGTGTTCGTCCTCAAATTACTAACGAGATACCACCTATACAAGTTATCACGAGGCGTTTTTTCGAAACAAAGATCATTGGTCGTGAGTAGAAGATTTTGAGCTAGAGCAGTAGGCAAATAATATGCTGATATCATATGATCTGATTATTAGTGTAGGCCCGTAATTGAAGTTTTTTTTGAGGCGCCATAATCAGGCCAATACTTACGATCGTGATTATACTGCGGTGAAGATGTATTTTGTGCGAGACTAAAACACAAGTTTAAAAATATGATTAATGAGTAAACTGTTTTGCAAATAAGATATTCTAATGGTCTTTTTTCTATGAGAAAATATTTGATATTGATGGTAGCGACAACTATTTTCGCAAACATTGTTAATTATGATACAATTACCGCCGTATATACTATCAGCTTATGGTGACTAGCTTATCGAATACGAGATTCATACTAATTGAACAAAGGGGTGTTTGTGACGTCACATACAGATTAAATTGATGTTTCGTTTACATGTACTCTACATATTTGTTAAGGAGGCTCAACAGTTTTTTTTTATAAAAAAATTCTTTCAAAAACTTATCTGTTTCTTCTTGATAAATTAATCAACATAAAGGCTATTTTGGCAGAGGAAAGAGTTAAGATCGGTAATATTTATGACAAAAAGCGTGAATAGTTATTTACATTATATTGTGCAAGAAAACTTAAAATGGCTGATATTACATCAGTTGTTAGTGGATTAACCCAGCGACGAAGACATTGGAATGAATACTTATGATGAAATGGGCAGCAAAGGCAATGAGGATCGCCATAATTAAAACATTTTTTTCAGTATTAATATACAGATGGCGCTACGAATGGGAGACATTTGTTCACGAGTTTATCACGCAGAGGCAAAGATTCGCGAACGCAATAGAATATAATCTATCGTTGTGGAGAAAAATACAATGAAGTAACAATACAGATGTCAATGAACAAATAGCCAGGATTGACGCGACTGCAGTTTTCTGATACTGCCAATGCCTACATATTACAAAAAGTTATTCATGGAAAAAGCTGTTAGACAATGAGTTTTCTTAATATATCAGGATGAGGACGTGAACCACTCAAGCAACTCGCATGATAGTGTGGGATACAAATGTCAAGCATAATGAGTAAAGCATGCATACTTTTTATGTTAGGACAGTCACCGTAAACCGCGTATGACTGTCAAGCTTCTTACACTGGTCACGTGGGCAGAATTAGCCCAGTTGGTTGGTGATGATCAAGAACGCCATTAAATATGAGGTTTGCAAAGAGAGCAATAATGAACACATTTGGAAAAATGTATTTAAACTAGAAATATACGACACAAATTATATTTTTACATTAACAATATAATCACCTGTTCTTATTGTATTCTAAAGCGGAAGTTGGGGGTTTACTCGTGTATAGTTTAACTGTGCTTTAATATAATCAGGACAAATACAATGCAAAATCGAAATGTATAACTTAGTGGGAATATCATACAAACTTCATTATGACCATCTGTGTGATAGCGCCTGATTGCAAAACCTAAGTTGCAGCGTCGAACGTCCTCCAACAGTAACGAGATTTCTAACAAATGCATCTGTAACATTGCAATCGTTGCTAAGCAGATATTACTGAAGCGGCTTATCTAGTATATAATATATCCCTTTGCCGTCTGCTGTACCAAGGATTCCGGCTTGTTTGCCGGCTGCTAGCACTTTTTTTCCGGCAAAAAGTTAGAATGGGCCGCTGACGTATCTTAGGCTGGCACCTATTTTAAAATTGTATCGAAAATCTGGCCATATCTTTCTGGAGCTCTATCCTGCCCAGTCTTTCTCTACTTACAATCTCTCTTGATTTTCTATTAAAACATTCAGCGTTTGTCGTATCGGCGAGATCTTTTCTTAACTTGTTCAAGTATTCATGCTAGTTTCAGGGTAACTTAGACGCATTTGTACGTTTTACAGCCTTTACGGCTTTGTCCTCAACTAGCTATTTATGTTCTTATTTGGAAAGATCTCTGACTCACCCAACAACTAGTTCCTCGTCTGTCACTTCAGTTTCATCTTTTTCTTCAGTGGGTACATCTGTCGCCTCTCAAAGATGTCTTCTGTCTTTGATTCCACGTCTTCTGTTTCTTTTTCAACGTTTTTGGAATTCCTTAAGCTGACGCGGGCAATTTTGCTGTTTGTATTTACTTGGTATTTCACACCAGCATAACTTTGCTGGACGGCGTCGGTAATGTTTTGGCCCTACAGTTTTGTTCTATGCAGAAGCCACCTCATTTATTCCTGCTGTTACTGGCTAGAAAAATAAAAATGTAAACACTTGCTCGCGACGTTTTGCTACTGCTCCACGTATTTACGCATAAGAAAAGCCTTATTTTATTTAATGTATCTAGATATTTATATCGCTTCATGTACTCGATGTTCGCTCAGTTTCAGTTATAGTTTCAAAACTCTGATCCAATCAGTCTTTCTTGTGATAAATACGTTAACCTTAATGATTATCAAGTAATGCTAATTAGATTAGTAATGTCATTAGACGCAGGAGTTCATCAAGCAAAGTTATCACGAGATGTCTTAGAGAGAGGAGCGTCATGGGAGTGAGGGTGGGAAGTTGACCTAAAAAAGGTACCAAACAAACCACTTTATCATACAAGTTGATTATGAAACCATACAACTTTGGCCCCATTTAGTGAAGCTGTTTTGAGGCGTCGCAGTCAGGCCAGCATTTTAATGACTGTGACTATTCTGCAGTCGAGATTCCTTTTAGTTAGACACAAACGCTGCCTCAGGAATATGATCATTGATCCTGACTATTCTGCAGTCGAGATTCCTTTTAGTTAGACACAAACGCTGCCTCAGGAATATGATCATTGATCCTGACTATTCTGCAGTCGAGAGTCCTTTTAGTTAGACACAAACGCTGCCTCAGGAATATGCTCATTGATCCTGACTATTCTGCAGTCGAGAGTCCTTTTAGTCAGACACAAACTCTGCCTCGGGAATATGATCATTGATTCTGACTATTCTGCAGTCGAGATTCCTTTTAGTTAGACACAAACGCTGCCTCAGGAATATGATCATTGATCCTGACTATTCTGCAGTCGAGATTACTTTTAGTTAGACACAAACGCTGCCTCAGGAATATGATCATTGATCCTGACCATTCTGCAGAGATTCCTTTTAGTTAGACACAAACGCTGCCTCAGGAATATGATCATTGATCCTGACTATTCTGCAGTCGAGATTCCTTTTAGTTAGACACAAACGCTGCCTCAGGAATATGGTCATTGATCCTGATTATTCTGCAGTCGAGATTCCTTTTAGTTAGACACCAACGCTGCCTCAGGAATATGCTCATTGATCCTGACTATTCTGCAGTCGAGATTCCTTTTAGTTAGACACCAACGCTGCCTCAGGAATATGATCATTGATCCTGACTATTCTGCAGTCGAGATTCCTTTTAGTTAGACACAAACGCTGCGTCATGAATATGATCATTGATCCTGACTATTCTGCAGTCGAGATTCCTTTTAGTTAGACACAAACGCTGCCTCAGGAATATGATCATTGATCCTGACTATTCTGCAGTCGAGATTGCTTTTAGTTAGACACAAACGCTGCCTCAGGAATATGATCATTGATCCTGACTATTCTGTAGTCGAGATTACTTTTAGTTAGACACAAACGCTGCCTCAGGAATATGATCATTGATCCTGACTATTCTGCAGTCGAGATTCCTTTTAGTTAGACACAAACGCTGCCTCAGGAATATGATCATTGATCCTGATTATTCTGCAGTCGAGATTACTTTTAGTTAGACACAAACGCTGCCTCAGGAATATGCTCATTGATCCTGACTATTCTGCAGTCGAGATTCCTTTTAGTTAGACACAAACGCTGCCTCAGGAATATGATCATTGATCCTGACTATTCTGCAGTCGAGATTCCTTTTAGTTAGACACAAACGCTGCCTCATGAATATGATCATTGATCCTGACTATTCTGCAGTCGAGATTCCTTTTAGTTAGACTTAAACGCTGCCTTAGGAATATGATCATTGATCCTGACTATTCTGCAGTCGAGATTCCTTTTAGTTAGACACAAACACTGCCTCAGGAATATGATTATTGATCCTGACTATTCTGCAGTCGAGATTCCTTTTAGTTAGACACAAACGCTGCCTCAGGAATATGATCATTGATCCTGACTATTCTGCAGTCGAGATTCATTTTTGTTTAGACATAAACTCTGCTTACGTAATATGATCACTGATTCTGACTATTTTGTAGTCGAGAATGCACGAGTGGCAAAGCTAATACACATCTTCTGAGGTAAAGGTAATCATAGAACCAGATCCCCTGGCCATTGTTGGAAGAAAATGAACATTGCAAGAGGTGGCATCATTGGGCTATTATGTGTGAGAGATAGATGCAAATCATGTCAGGTTTTTCATTTTTCCAGGCGGAAAGTCCTTAGTCTCAGCTGGTCGTCGACTCTGTAATGTCGCTCTGCCTCTTTGGTTGTCTCTATCTTTGCTGATACAGTATCCTTGCACCCATCCGAGGGTTCCCCGAGGGGCAGTGTGGCTTGCAGCTTAATTTGGACTTAAAATTGTGTTTTGATCTTGAAAAGATTGATCATAAGACATTCGTATTGGTCATATATATGTATGTATGTATGTATGTATGTATGTATGTATGTATGTATGTATGTATGTATGTGTGTGTGTGTGTATCTGTGTGTTTGTGTGTTGTAGAACAGACATCATGTGTCTATATTAGGGGTAGCATCTTACATGTACTAAGTGGTGCATGACATAGAACTACAAAAAACAATTTTTTGAACATGTCATTATCGCTCGTGTAGATGTGAGTTCCAAGGTATATTTATGTGCTTTTAATATATTAGTTATGCCTTGTATAGTTATATAATATCTGTTTAACTTCTTAAAATCAAAATTAATAATGGATACCCAGCTTCATTTTTATCAGTGAAAGTTAACGGTCTACACAGTTCCAGTTTCAAAAGATGAGATATTTTATACAGGTAAAACATATGACGGTATCAATTATGCGCCTACAAGATACGTATAGTACAGATGGGATTTTTTTAAAAAACATATTGGAAGGCTGAAAAAGGTATATAAGTGTATTTTAACTCTAAACGTGTTGCCATTTTAGACATTTTTTTAATTACTATGTTGGAGAAACAAATGTGAGGATCAGAGAAGATAAGTTATTTTAGATTTATCAGTTAATGAACTCAGATTTACGATATTAAATATTTAGAGTTATGATCACGATAATGCACAGTTTTAGGAATATGGATGAGGATATTATTTTAAAAAATTACAATTCCTTTGGTATTATCTATGGTGACAGGAATGTCCTTCAGGACTTGGTGTTTGAGTCTTTTAATATCCTGCATCATAAACAGGGAGTTTATCCTTAGCAGCAGTCCAAGACGTCAAAAACCAGCTTAACGTGCTAGATCCGCAGTCAGTCCTGAAAGTATAATAATTTCATGGCGACAGGCAAACCCGTGAAATAGAGTAGACTCGACTCTGAGGACACGATTTTAAATTGTATTGACACGTCATTTGTTTCTGTTTATGTAACATATCATTCAGCAACGTGATTAATATAATCGACGTTCATAGTACCCAGAGATCTGGGTACTAAAAATTTAGTCCAAAGCCATTAAAGCTTCATGGTTGGTCAAATGAGACATATCTAACACAGAAGGAAAATACTACTAATACTATACTACTAAATACTATACTACTAATACTATACTACTAAATACTATAAATGGATAAGAAGAACCAGCTTCAGGTGAAGTTAACAAGTAATGATCATTTATTGTATTATGTTGGTTTCGTTTGAATTTTTAAAAACCTTACAACGCAGATACCATCAGAATCAATCAGTCATTCGGAAACTAATGCAATACAGGATTGAAAAAAAATCAGGAACATTGAGGTCATATACGGACCTAATATACTTGAGTGGATCATACTAATACCCCCACTATTATGCAAGAAAAGAAGAGAAACCAATCAGATTTTGAAGGAAAGAGAAAAAAGAGGAAGAAGGTGGAAAGTTAAGACCTACAGTAAAGTGGTACAAGTCTGATGATTAATCTCAAAATATTTCCATAACCCTAAAAAGAGAAATTAAATTAAAAAATGGTACAATAGTTAATTATAGAAAAGAGAAAAGTGGTAACACGTCAAATGAAATATTAAATCACGGTCAAGATTTTGATGAAAAATTATGCAAAAGTAATAGCAATAATATTTTTACAAACTCGTATGGACATTTGTTAATCAGGATAAAAGCTCTCAGATTTGAAAGAAGCTGGTGTGAGTGTAAGATGATATTTTAGGAACGTGGTCTGGCACTTAAAAATATGTCAAATGAGACTAGTCATGGTTCTGATTGATTTACTGTTGAATTGAACGAAATTCGTTGGAAAGATCTGACAGATTTTCTCATTAGGTCTCTAAATTCTTTATATAATATGAAACATTTTTTTCAGAATTTCAGTCGCAGGGAATCAGTACTTGCATACGAAATGAGGCTAACGACAGAAAATTCATTTTTAAAAATTGGAGACAAGTTTCTCTGCTAGGGTCAAGAAGTCTTCCCATTTCTTATTAGTGACGGTCAAAAAGGTTATGTAAGCTTAGATTCACTTGTAAAAATAAAATAATTTTGTTTGACCTGATGCAATATCTTGTGGGTAAAAATGTATCTGGTATTCTCCGATTAATAGAGTTCGCAAAATCTTTCGACTCAGTTGAATGGGACATTCTGAACAAATGCCCTGAAATATTTTTATTTTGGGGAATATGTTTGTTGGTCGTTCATTGTATTCTGCAATAAATCAAAACATTTTGTCACGATTAATTTACATTTTTTTAATTTGGAGAGAGGTTATCGCCAAGGAGACCATTTAGTAACCTTCTTATTTATGACTGGAATTTAATTTCTTGCAATTCGACATTTAAGTTTTATAAAATTGTCAAATAACACAAATATAAGCAATTTATGGAATGAAATAGAGTTCCAATCCGGGCAGTATGTCCATAACTCTTTTTTTTTATTAGACGGATCTCCTTTGCATTTGAAGGCAACCATACAGACTTTACATGAATTTTCCTCGATATCAGGTCTGTACATTGATGTGTTGAAATCAATGAAGCTTTTTGGATTGGAAATTTTAAAAAAATCCTAAATAAAGCTTATTCCAAAAATTTATGTTGACTGCTCAATGTCCAATCTTAGATTACTGGAAGTATAATTATTTTTGAATTTGGAGGGTATGGTTGAACGAAATTTTTGAAGGTAGTAAAGAAATATCTAGGCTTGTGGAGCAGAATAAATTTATTCCTTACAGAAACAAAAATTACTTTGATAAAAGTTTTGATTTTGCTAAAACGTGTTTATCTTTGTACTGCTCTATCAAGTCAGATTTCAAACCCATGTAGAAAAGGAACTAAATACATTATTTTTCAAGCGTTTTAGGTGTCGAAAACCGAGAGGATAAAAATAAATATCTCATAACTTACTTTAAGGAGGGGGGGGGATAAATACACATAGTTCTGTAGTAATTTGTGTTATATATATAACGGCCGTGTCGTCTTTTACAAACGAAGATGGTTAATTTAAAAAACTATTCCTGAATAAATATTTGACAAATTTGGAAGCTTACTCATGTTAAAATTGGAAAAGCCTAATTGAAAGAATTGTCTCAAACAATTAAACCTATGTTGTTGCATGATGTTATGTATGCCTTATGACAATGGAAAAATGACCCGTTGACTGTCCAGTAATATTGTCTCACGATATTTTCTTAGTTTAGTAACTGTTGACAATTTTAAATCTTACCCAAGGTGGAGAACAAACGTTATTGTACTCATTTAACTCTTTGTATCCAAATGGGTCTCTATTAAATTGAACAAAATAAAGAACACAAACTAATAGTACTAAATAGTGATTTTCTCTTATTTCAAAGATATCAGGAAAGTGAAAAAATTATTTTTTAAAGTAGATGTAGTTTTCATTTAATACTCAACAAAATATCGCCCCTTAGGGTAAGTAAAGAATATATATATATATATATATCTATATATATATATATATATATATATATATATATATATATATATATATATATATATATATATATATATATATATATATATATATAACGGTAACATCTATTTTGGTCTAGGCAGCTAGAGAGAGAAATCTTTGTAAATGAATGAACTATTTTATTTTGACTAAACTTTCCACAAAAGGCTTTAAATTCAGACGTCTGAATATAAATATTGCCACAAACCAGTTTTGAAGAAATAAAAAAGGGTTAATTTAGGTGATACTGATAAATTCACCTTGTAAATGAATGTCGAGTTACTAAGTATATTTGAAAATCATTTATGGAATGGATCCAAACGTACGATCCAGACTTTAAAATTACAAGAAAAGACATCATTATAGGAATTAACAACATCGATAATCTTATTATCTTCCTAATTTTGCAAGCAATACATCACATTGTGCATCAGAAATCCCAGAATCACAGTTTTCAAGATAATAAAGAAACTGCAGTCATCAGGAGGAACATTCAAGACGACCGCTTGAACAAGGTGCAATCAGCACTGTAACCGCAAAGAGCATTCAAGCCCAACGCTTGACTACCAACAGGGTATAATCTGGAACAATCGGCTACTTCCAAATTGATGGAGTAATGTAGAAAGGCTTTACAATGGGTAATGCTATATATAAGAAAGACTGATCCGAAATTTTAAAGGAATCTGATGGTCGTCCGTGCGTATTCCGTATGTTGAGGTGACAGAAATACACGAGAGAACAGTCATATAGAGATGACGGGTGGGTTGGGGTTTCGTTCTTGCACTCCTTCCGTGTATTTAGGGTATATGTAATGTTATTGAGACAATCGTCATCGTTTTGCATTTACAAAATGTCGGACTCTTGTAGTGTAAGTTATATACGATCAACGAGCATCGAACGTGTGACGCAGTTATCAGCGAAAGTTGAATTCTGAATAAAGAACGTATTGACTAATAGCTGGTGGTAAGTGGATGGAGGCTGCACGTTTTTGATACATTGAGACTTAAACTTAAACTTAAATAAATAATGCGGTATAGTGAAGAAACAATTCAGAGTCAAATATGGGAACACTACGGCATTTATAACTCTTTTTGGTCTTAAAGTTCATGCTGGACTGACGTGATGGTCAGACAGTTACATTGGACTAAAGTGATAGTAATACATTCACACTAGACAGACATGATTGCCATACATTCACACTGGACTGACGTGTTGGTTATACATTTTCAATGATTTAACGTGATGCTTTGATTAGGATTGTTAAGGTAGCTTTAACAATTTTTCAGTCATATCTCTATGATAGTCATATCTCTGATATCTGCAGTGAGGCAGTTTTTGTGACGTCTAGCACTGGGGCATCATGCCGCAGATATGTAGCATGATGTCCCACACAGTCACATTATTCTGGCATCAGGCCGACCAGTCATAACACTAACCTCTTAATGCTGAGCGCCAAGCAAGGCAGCTGTTAGTACCATTTTTGTAAGTCTTTGGTATGATTCGGCCGGGAATCGACCCTACGACATCCCGCTACCTCGCCGGACGCTCTTACCACTAGGCCACCGGAGCAGTGTTAACGTCATGCATAAATTTATTGATATGACGAGATGGTTATGCATTGAACATATTACAACCTTTTATAAACTCTACGCATCGAAACCCACCCAATCAATATAGTAAGATGTTATTTTTAAATTCGACACTGGAATAAATTGTTGATGAATATACTTTAAAATTAGCAACATATCCTGACTTACACAGGGTAAAGGACTTTTAGTTTATCAGCTGGGTTCCGTTGATACACCACTGGCAATATCTGGCATAGTTTTTCATCCATGTAACAGGAAAATGCATCGTAAAATATACGCAATAGTCACATATTGTAAGTTAACGTTAGAGACAGACTATTCCATTTGGAGTGGGTGGGGTGGAGAGTAAAGTTTTCTTCGAACCTGTATATATGTTACTTTCTATTGGGTAGATTCTTTGTGTGGTATTTAGCGATGACGTTCGAATGTATGCAGTTATCTGTTTAGCATGTAAATTGTTTATTGTATGCGTATATCCTTAACATTTTCTCCTTGTTTTATTTGTTAGAACAGGCTCTCAGAAATATCATTTTAATGGATTGTCTTTTAAATAAAAGGAATATTAATGTAAAAGGAAATATAACTTGCCATTCCAAAAGGAAAATTACTTCAATCCCAAATTTTGCAAACGTATCTTACGAATGAGCTTAAATTTAATCACCAATCACTATTGACTTTACAATGGTGGCCAGGTCCAACATCGGGGTAGGGAAAGATCATGCAGAGTCTAATCGTCACAAAACACGGTAGTAGGTATTTGTTTATCAACATGTATAGCTCTCAGCCGATTGTACTGGATCACACTTATAGGTTGATCTCGTCCCCCAAAAATCCACTTATTGTAACTTTGTGTTATGTATAAGTACTTCTCAACGAGTGTAACTAATGACCTTCCAAAAGAATATTGGTCGGGATGAACTGAATGATTACCATTTAAAGGTATGCAGAATCCAATTCTAAACAATTGGCACCGATTGTTGAAATAGTCGGTGTTGTTAAACGCCCACATAATCTTCATAACTTTCGTTTATAAAAGCCAATGCGATTTATACCCAACATGACTGACACAGATATCTTTAAGACTGTAAAAACACACATATGTATTGAAAAAAAAAACAATATTCAACACTGACATTGTAGTCTTTGAACTCTTTTGAAGTAATCTGCAGAATGAAATGTGGCACCGCACCATTATAAAATTGTTGCTCTTAAATAAAACCAATGGCCACAGCAGCGCATATCATTGGAAAAGGAAAAGAAAACGTTTTAGCTTTAGAAGAAAGCAACTCTCTATTTAATTAGTTTTGATCCAAATGGAGCTGATTGAAATAAAATAAGACACAACAATGCCTGGATGAATACGAGATATAAAAGTACAGAATTAACTAAGGAAACGTATTATTAACAGTTAGTTACGTGAATCAAGGCTTGGTAAATCAGTCTAATTGCTTACATGGTTTTGTTGAAATTAAATACGGTATTCATAATTAATGTTAGTAAATACATGCTGACGATGTCGACGAATAGTAAAAGCATACTTTCTCAGAAGCGTGCAAAATTCTGCAAGGAGACAAATTCCTCAATCTATCACATCACTGCATCAAATGTACACCGAGCAGCACCAAGATCAAACATGTTTAGAAGTACTATGTTAAAGATGGGAAGATAGCTCAAATCGTGTGGTCTGAACGTAAATGTAAATGCTAGCATTACAGTGGTAAAACGAAATTCTAACATTGCAGTGGTAAACAGAAATACTAACATTACATCGGTAAACGAAAATGCTAACATTGAAGTGGTAAACGAAAATGCTAACATTGAAGTGGTAAATAGAAATACTAACATTGCAGTGGTAAACGGAAACACTAACATTGCAGTAGTAAACAATACGGGTTGAATGCTTGTAAATTACATCACTATATAATACGAGAGCGATTTCGTTGTATCAAGTTAAATGCAACATTTTCACGATATACAGATATTTCAAGTTATTTAAGTGATAAGAAAAAAACATGAGAGAACGAGGTGTAATAGATTAAAATTTAGTCTGTTTAGACCATGAGCTGCTAAATCTCAGCATAGTGGAGAATATGTTATAGCAGTGTAATGAAACTGTGTATCATTCAACATCATTTCCAAATATTGGGACACCATTGTCCACTGTATCGTTGCAATCTTTATCTGAATGTCAGATTTAATATTAAAGCATCAGAACTAGATTTAATGATAGTAGGTTGATTCCACGACAGTGAACAGGAAAACATTTGCCTCCCGCGCAATGCTTTTACCTCCTAATCAGTTGCGCATGCGTTTAATGATCAGTATAGAACTGGACATCGTTACTTCTAAGAGTACATCCTGGAGATAATCAGTGTTATAGCAGTCTATGCGACTTTAAGTAACCCCACGCCTGATTTTTAGGACGACATTGAAAGATAATTTAATATTATGCACACGAAAAAACAATGGTGGACGTAATTCTGAAATGTTTTGCAACTCAGCAATACAGTAAATTTTCGATAATTACATAAGTTCTTTTAAATATGTTTTACTTGAAAAAGTTTCAGTTGAGACAGCAAAGTATGAGAGAGACCAGGTATTTATTGGATAAACAAGAAAAACAAAGAAGGTTGTAATGTTTATTTTCACGCCTATTATAATGGTAAGAAGCTTCATTTTAGAAGTACACACGATAACATATTTCATGGAAGCGGTCTAAAAAGAAGTAGTATACTTTTTAAATAATATATAGCAATACTGTAGATACTCAATAAATTTGTATAACTTATTTCACTTTCTTGATAATCCAAAGCACTCAGCTAAAATCAAATATGTTTTTCACGTCTATACATGGGTATGAAATAGCATTGATAGCATGAAAATATATGGAGTGGCTAACTGAAGTACAACGTTGTTAACACTAAATCTTATTAAGAAGGAATACAAAGATTTTTCTAATAGGCTTTTAAGATCTGTCCAACTTTTCTCTGTGTTATATTATGTTCAATCAGTCTTGTGTAATCGATCCATAATTCAAGGTATGATTTGGTGTTTAATGAATAAAGCCATGTTTACCTCAATTTCAGTTCAGGATATATATTTTCCCATTGATATTCTTTATTTTACCTGATTTGTGTTTGTGAGACAAAATGTAAATAGACATACCTAACACTTTTTAAGAATTTGATAAAAATCTGCATTTGAAAAGAACTAAGTCCGGGGCATTTTATTGTGCTATAAATTCATGTGAGAGTTTGTAAATAAAGATGATCAAGTAAACGTTATGCATTCCTTCTTTTAATATCAGCCTTTTTGGAATCACTATTTGTTGTGTTCAGAAAGAATTTGAGCGGAATTTCTTTAGTCTAATTGTTCATTGGAATTACAGTTTCCATTGACATGTTGGACTATATTACTTTTCCATGTCGGTCGTTAGCCAAATTCGCATATTTGCGTGTACCTAAAAAAACATCGTATTCGATGGAAGTAAATCGTGTCCGTTTGTCATCATATGTGTGTAAAATCGTTGTGTTAGCATCCATTTTGTGTAACATAGAATATAGGCAAATCAAAATGGTAGTAAGTAATAAAGGAGCCAGTAGGATCAATTGCTCATATTTATAACAAGGACTCCAGTAATTCCTTTTCCGGTAACAAATTCCATCATGAAATCTAGCTAACGCTCGCATCTCCTAATATCAATCATCAGGTCTGTGGATCTTTCTTTATATTCAAAAACTTTTCTGAGCATTTGTTATAATCGAACGGTTGATCCCATAGACCTCGTTACCCTTCTACTAGAGGCAGATCGTCGGACTTGTAGTTCAAGGGCCCAAAGTTCAGTATCAACCCAGGCTTTGGGACTGTTTGGGATTGTTTGCCTTTGGATAATATCCGGCAGGCAATTAGCTCTGATTTCATCCGTATGATAAGCCAATTAATGTGTTGCAAGTACCTTTGTTATCGTACTAATCATCTTCGTAAAATAACACTGGCGTAGGTGTTCTTGTATTCATGAGAGAAAAAAGCTTTTTTCCTTTATCCCACCTTGTGCTTCGTTTCCTTATAAGATTTAAATCGTTGCAATAATAATATTTATATTTTTAATAAAATCAGATGAAAGGTTTGCTAGATTTTACTATCTTAAGGCTTTTAAAAATGTAGGTAGTATGATTTGAACCAGCTGACTAGAGTATGCCGCGAAGCAGCTCTTCCTTTAGAATGTTACAGACTTTCCATGCAAAACCTGTAACATCATGTGATCTCAAACCTCTGGACTGAAGAGCTGCATGCGTTGCCACCGTGGACAGCACAACTGACGTCATCATCGGACACGATTGTCAACAGAAGAAGAAGAAGAAGAAGAAGAAGACGAAGAAGGATGTTTGTACACACGTCTAATTAAATCATTGAATAGTATTCAGAAAGTTGCCTCGAATAAACGGGAAGCAGAAACGTACCTTTGCGTCTTTCATTGTTCTAAAATTAATGATGGAATGTTTAGTAGGGTAAAATATAACTGTATAAACAATCCTCAGAAAAGCGTAACTTTGACCAGGCAACATTTGGCGTAATTCTTACGTTTTTGGGGTGTATAACGTCAGCCATAAATCATGGCTGACTGTCTTCATGGACTGAAAAAAACAGCCTGAGGTAGAGTCGAGAGAGAGCTATCAAAAGTTGCTAACCTTGTCTCTTTTTTTGGTATGATGAATAGGATTGAAAGAAAAATCGGGTCATGACAATAATCTGAAGACTTTTTGTCATTCTGCACGGTTTCTTTCAGGCTATTGTTGTTTTGTTGGGGGTAAGGGAGTCCATATTAGGCTTGTGTACGAAACCTGTAATTGGCTTTTGATCACGCCGTCGAAGTATTTCTGATGTGAATTTTCAAAGACAGTCTACGAGATTTTTCTGTACGTTATCGCTAGTGGTTGATTCCATCTGTACTTCTGCAACAAGATGAGTGCTGTTCTGTTTGTCCGATTTGTCATCTTCTGTTCTTGTAAACTAATTTACGCCTTCAAAATATCCAGAGGATAATAATAATAATAATAATAATAATAATAATAATAATAATAATAATAATAATAATAAGGACTTTGTATAGCGCCTACTCTTTAGAAGCTCTAAGCGCTTTACAACATCTATAATTATCTGAATACAAAATTTTTTTTTAACAAAGACAAAAAAGCATGTTAATGGCAGAAAATAATGCTGAACATATTTAAGGTAGGAAACATTTGAGGTCTTTAAGTTTGTTCTTGCAGTCGAGAAAGGTGAGTTTTAAGAACACTCTTCAAAGGGATCACTGTGTCTTTGTGTCTAGTTTAAATGGGCAATTCATTCCACGTTGCTGTGCCCTGGAATGCAAAAGAACGTTGTCCATATAACTTCGTTATGATTTGGAATAATGAGTATCGGATTGTCAGAAAAGGAGCGTAATTATCTTGCTGGTGTGTATACATGGGTAAAGTCGGATACGTATGATGGACTGGAGTCCGTCAGTGAAACGTAGCACAGAGAATCAATTTTGTGTTTGATTCTGAATCGAATGGTTAGACAATAGACAGTGTAGGGTACAGAGTAGAGGGGAGGTGTGTTCTGGTTGTGGTACTATAAAAATGATCCGAGCAGCTGAGTTGTGAACTTTCTGAAGATTTTGGAGTAGATATTGAGACGAACGAGACATAATTGAGATACAATAGTCCAGTCTTGAAAGTACTAATGAACACACGAGTATTTTAGTGGCATCAACTGAACGATATTGCGAATGGAGCTGATGCGTCTCAGCTTAAGATATGCAGCCTTGCATATATTCATGACTAGGGCATAACCGATTAGCATTTTTCTACCGATTTCCGATTCCGGATTTTGGGCATGAAATTTTTTCGATTCCGGATACGATTCAATTAATCGGAAATGCTAAATCCGTATTTTGTTCTAAAAAATTTCATCTTCCGTTTCCGGGTTTCTGGTATCTGGTTTTGCCGTGTCTAGCATGTTACTTAGTACTTTACCATATCCGGCTTCATTTCCGGTTTTCACCCGTCCGTTCAAATAGATTGTCTCACAGCGTGGTTGTGTTGACCATATTGTTTCTGACTTCTTATTTAACTTTATTAACGCACTATCGAATGACACGCAGTGTTAGACACGGTGCTATAAAAATTCAACTTTATTATTTTTATTATCCGAATCTGTCGTTCCTGCCTTGTCCGACTCCGATTAATCGGAAGTTCATACTATCCGGTGGAATCCGAATTCCGGATCAAAAGTCGGTTATGCCCTATTGATGACATTTTTATGCAATGTGAGAGTATTGTCTAGAGTAACACCAGGGTTTCGTACAAACTGTGTGAATAAATGTTGATGTTGCTGATATTTATTGTTTGAGGTAAAGGATGAAAATTAAAACGTTTTCTTGTTGTGATCAGAATGGCCTCAGTTTTATCATCATTCATCTGCATGTCATCCATGATGTCTCATCAGAAATGCACCTCTTTACTCCTTGAATGGTAGCATCAACTTCAGTTGGGTGGCGAGACTTGTATATTTTGGTGGCATCAGCGTACAATTGGTGAGACTGTGTGATGGTTTAACACTTGAGAGAGGCTGAGTGTACAGAATGAAGGGTACAGGTCCAAGAACAAACAATGCGGAACACTGCAACATACATCAACTGGGCTGGAGTGTATTCCATTTGCAGATACAATTTGTGTCCTGTTGACTAAGTAGGACTTGAACCACTGTAAGGCTGTATTGTGAATGCCCACTACATGCTGGAGACGGTAAAGTAATACATCATGGTCTATTGTGTCAAATGCTGCAGACAAATCAAGGAGTATGAAGTCTGTAATCTTTCCACTATCCAAAGCAGAGAGAATGTCAATAAATACTTTCAGAAGAGTAGTTTCAGTACTGTGGCAAGGGCGATATCCAGACTGTATATTGCTGAAACGATTGTTTGAATTCAAATGATATAGAAGTTGGGTTAGAATAACTTTTACTAAGACTTTTTATATGAACGGGAGCCTAAAAAGTGGGTGGCGGTTCCAGATGAGAGAGAGGTGTTAACATCAGTTAGTGAAGGCAATATTGGGTCTAAGCACTCAAGCAGCACTGATGTTGGAACTGGATCAAGTTCACATGACTTTGATGCACTCTTCATCACGATGTTCCGTTCTAAATATTTTGAGACAGGTTCAAATGATACTAATGGTTGTTGTTGAAATTTTGTATCGTAAATGTATGGTAACGACGAGGCATTTAAAATTATGTTGTCAAGCACATCTTTAATGGTTTGTACTTGTCAAATGATGGCAGAACACAAATAAATACCGCATTCGTGACATTTATAAAGAACTAGCGATGTTTGTATACGAAGTGCGTCTTCTACAATTTTTTTGCCGATATGGAAACCTCTGAAGATTATCCTATTCAACAAGCTGGTTGTATGTAAAGCATTATTTGAATAATCTAATACAGTTTTATACATCAGAAACGTGTTGGGTATACATTACAAGTGTGCGCAACACTGAGGAAATGGAGATCATCATAGATTTTTACTGCTTCAGGTGGGAAATCGGTTCTTTAAAGATGCTGACGTCCACTTCTTCTGGTCTGATCGTCAATGTCCGAAAATATTAAATCAAACGCATCATGGGTCTATCAACACAAATTTTAGAAACTATTTTATTACCGTAATTATACGTGTAATTAACGGGCAACATCATGTGCGCGCAGAATCTCTCTCTCTCTCTCTCTCTCTCTCTCTCTCTCTCTCTCTCTCTCTCTCTCTTGTGGATTGTGTGTGTGATTTGGATTATAACGTAGCTTTATCAACATATTTCAGTCACATCGCTACGATGTCTGCAGTTTGACAGCTTATTAGTGATGTCTACGACAGTGGCATCATGCCGGATACTTGCAACGTGATATCCTACTCAGTCACATTAACCTGACACTGCTGAGCACCGAGCGAGGCAGCTGCGAGTAACATTTTTATAAGTTTTTGGTCGTACTCGGCTGGGGTTGAACCCGCGACCTCAAGTATCTGAGACGGACGCTTTAACCACTAGACCACCGGATCACTCATGTAGTACGATGATCCTCTCCAGTAATAGTAGTAGTATTAGTAGTAGATGTAGTTGCAGTAGTAGTTGCGATAGTAGTAGTAGTAGTAGTAGTATTAGTAGAAGAAATAGCAGTAGTAGTAGTGAAAGAGCGGGCAGTACTTCCTTACTATCCAAAAGAAAACTGAAAACATCACGGCAGAAGTTTTGTTTAATAAAAACATTTGTTTCCATGCTAGATTAAAACAATATTAAAACACTTAATGAACATAAAAAACCTCCAACTAAACCGAATTTCCCCACCCCATGATTTTACATATCCGTCAAAAAGCCTTGGTTCCTAATAAACACGAGCGAATAGCCGAGCTGCCATTCAAAACTGTTAGCCTTCTGTCCTTCCATCTTGAATACAACCTTAGTCAGTTCTGTTTGATTGCTCCCGACTCTGCTTGACAATACAGCGTCCCAAGGTTCAGTGACTTCAGATTTGAATTCGTTCTCTACGTGTGTGGGATGTAATATTCCAGCAATTCTATTACATCTAAACATTAGAGTATCTCCATTTTTCGTTATTTCCATGTCTGGCATCAGAACATTTCCATACCGGCCTACATACTTGTCCAGAATTGGAATTACTGGATTCATCAGGTCAGAATCGATGCCTGTAGGAGTGTGAAATGGGCTAGCAAATGGTTTTGGGAAGGTGCACGCAATGGTTTCGTTAATCCACACCGCTTCACCCAAGAGAGTGTCAGACAAAAAGTAGAACACTGAGTTTAGGGCTCTGTCTGATTCATCACTTGTAGTAGGTCCGTTCGCGCTTCCGAAGATCCCTATATTTTGATCAGGAAATAGCCAAATAAGGGACTTGTACGCCATTAAAGTACCACCATGGAGAAATTTGGTATATCCTGAAAAATTATGATCGTTAATATCTAGCAAAGATTTTGTTTATCTATTTTATTTCGAACAGCTAATATACGCATTGAGAGAGAGAGAGAGAGAGAGAGAGAGAGAGAGAGAGAGAGAGAGAGAGAGAGAGAGAGAGAGAGAGAGGGGGGGGAGGGAAGAGGTAATATATCAACGCAAAAGTAAGGTTCACAAGTGTTAAATTTATATTGTGAGATAAGTACCCAATAAATAAGTAAAACCTTTCTAAAACGAATACGCTAAATGAATACTATTAGGTGCTTGATTTATTAACTTCCCAATAAACGATCATGTTTGCAAACAAGCGAGTTATATGAAAAGAACATGATATTTTGACATAATTTGTTGTCTAGCCTTGATTCAAGAAAAACATGTTTCCGCTGTCATTTTATATGTTAAGGTCATTTTATTGCAAATTTCACTATTTGTCCAGTTTTATTGTACGCTGTGCAATCATCTTTCGCAACGACAATCATCTTACTGAAAACGAAGTCTACGTTATGACGTGCATACGTTCATTGTTATTATACGTGTTTAAAAGTTACCTCTATAAAATGACGTAAACCATCCATATCCGTACCCTATCCTGACATCTTCGACTGGGAAAAATGGTTTGCTTATCTGGTGATCATAAAATTGTGGATCTAAGTGATTCATTGTCTGAAAACATTCCTTGAATATATTTTCTTCCACCAGGCTCAGGTTCGTTTCTGTCCTTCCCTTGTTGAGGATGAACTTCATCCACTTGACCATATCAGCGCCATTCGACATTATGGCACCTGCAGGCTCAACTGGGAAAATTCTGCAAGTAATGTATATCGTGTACTGCGGATATGTTGTTATGCGTGCATTAATCTGGATAGGAGATAGGAGCAGTGGTATTAGCTTCAGGTATAAAGATCTGTGTCTGACATTTCTTCAGGAATAGAATAACAGACTAGATAAAGGTACAAGGAATTTCAAGTGCGATTTGGAAGCAATTCTTTGTTCCATCCTCTACTGCTCGTTTCTAAGTCGTGTCTCGCTGACCTTTTCAGTTTCAATTAATCTGTATCCAAAGTTTTTATAAATGGTTCATTTATCAGCGAAATAAACGTGTAATTACAATTTTATGTAATGTATTCTTATTCCATGAAATTGTATCACATCAGCACTATCGTTTTTTGACATAACGGTATGTATGGATGGATGGATGGATGGATGGATGGACGGACGCACGCACGCACGCACGCACGCACGTCAATCAAAACAACGACAATCATCTTACTGGTAATGAAGTCTACACTTCATGCATACACATCATTACGTTGATTTCATTACAATTAAGATGATTAATTACAAGAGCGTAGAACATAACGTATCTTACTGATACAATCCCCCGGTTCCATTCACAAGTTTTCCTTCCTTCATCATGTAAGGTTTCGCCGTGTTTCCACCACTAATCTGAGAAGGATTTGTGAGAACGGTTGTGCTATGCATACCAATTGGTTGAAAGAGCCTCGTTTTCACTAGATTTTCCCAAGTGTCCCCGCCCAAGACCTCCGCCACGTGACCAGCAAGCATGTACATCATGTTGTTGTAGACAAAAGTATCTCGGAAAGGTTGAATTTCAGGTAGAAATCGTAATCGTCTGAAATTGTGATATCATTATATAACTGAAAATCAGTGGAATGATGATATGAAAGAACATGTCAATTAGGAAGAAAAAAAAACAGCTTTGATAATACATACAGGTACGGCCCTAGGATGTGCGGGGCCTAAGGCAGCAAGCCATGAGCGCTGGGCCTCAAGCAAACGAAACTGCATTGCGAGTAAACGCGGGACCTATAACGGTTGCCTCGTTCGCCTCGCCCTAGGGATGGGCCTGCATGCATAGACTTTACTCATTTTCTCTAAAACCAACACATATCTAAGTTATTATCCAGTCCATCACGCCAGTTTCAATATTCCGTCATGTATAGTCCGAGTTCGTCTCTGCCAGTCGTGAAATATTTAATTTCAGTATCTTGCTAATAAATATATTATTCTATGATATTAAACGTGTCAAATGTCTACAAAACGTTCATATATATTTACATACGGATATGTATACAATCCACTAAGATGGACAAATGTTTATATAAAGCGATATAGGTCTATCAGTTATAATTAAAGTGGAACGCTGTTGAAAGCTAATAAACAAATAAGTAGAAAATAAGTGTGGTGTGGTGCAATAACTGGACTGAGTTAACGTAACAAGGCCTTGCGATAATTTCGGCCATGTCCCACTTTCCTTGATAACCGTTCTTTCTAAAATAACACTGTTGATTAAAGCTGAATGACAAAGAATACAGTAATAACAAGTTTGAAGGCTGGGTTATCCCCCTTAACATATGTAAACGTCGTATTAATCTCGGCAAAACTGGCGCGTTGTTAGTTTCTGACATAAAAATTTAAATTTTTAAACGAACAACTGAAAACAAAATGAAGGTAAATTTCCTAAAAACTTATCATTTATTTTTCTAAATAACGTACGCTCAGAATAACAGTTGTTAACAAACCAGAAGAAAGAGCTACACGTGAGCTAGACGTGAATGTCTTGGTCAGTAAATATGCATAAAAGATGAAAATACGTATTCGATGCTCTTCGTCAGATCAATATAAGTCATGCTTCAAAAAGTCTGAATTAAATGATTTTGATTTGCATCAATGCAGTTGATCGGTAATTTTGCAGTTAAACTCACTAGATAATTTTAAATTAAACAAATATTCAAGGTGTAAACATTGTATCCATGTCAATTCTTTGTCTGGTCTAAAATGTAGAGATGATAGATTAGAGATCATGTTGATATACTGACCTTGTCATATCTTTTCTTGTAAGCCCGCTCGGATATCCACATATAAATCCTATGGTGTTTGCCAAACCGGTCTTATGAGAAAGAATGTCCCTAAGAGTCGTCTGCGAGGTTCTTATGGGGTCAATAAACTCGAAATCGTAACCCAATATATCAGATAACTTGCTCGTCCAAGAAATGCTGAAAGTACATACATTTAAACAAATGGACAGATTTAGATATTTCCGTCTACCTATTTCTGCGGTTTGTCATATAACCAAAGTCCCAATAAACACGTTGGACGAAGTTTTCTCGAGAGAATTATAGATCAGTAGTGTTGTAGTTAGTTCCACATATGATATGTACGTCTAATTGTGTTATTTGCAATAAGCTAAGACTTCTACACGACATATTAATTCTCATAACATCACATTTTCTCACTTTATATATAGAAAACATTAAAAAAAAAGTTGAACAAATACTATACGCCTAAATAGCCTTAAATATGTAATACAAAAGAGTGAGTACCAAAACGTTTCTACAATTTAAGATAAATTTTTTATTTCCCTAGACCACAAAGTGAAAATGTAACAATAACTTACATTATTGCAAAATAAATCCCATATAATCCAAACATTTTCAAAACAAGACCTAATTATTACATTTCGAAACCAACTTTAATGGCATTCTAAAATAAATATAACGCTGGAAGTGTTGATGTGCTTGTGGCGACCTATGTCGTAGTGATGAACCAACAGTTTTGTTCTACATTCACAATAATACAATCCGAGAAAATATCCTTATTTGAAATTTCACTATAAATCCATGTCTATTTCCTGAATGTCATTTTAGCACGTTGTATTTCCCGAAAAAAAATTGAAATAAATAATTTAAGTAATTAATTTCCAGCCTAAATACAACATAAAACAAAACATCCTTCATTCACACCAAGATAAACATGTTTACTTATGTTAATAATGATCCTAATAGTAAGTCCATACTCATAAAGTATATTAGCTATGTATTAGTTGTTATTAGAGAGCAAAATTCAATGATTTAGGTCAAGTATACTGTGAGTTAGACTTTGGACATCGTCAGGCTCAAATAACATTTTACATAACCCACAACATTTAAAATATAACAAGTACAAAAATAACAAGCAAACAATGCAAATTAAATATATATATAAGAATATGTAAACTTTAAATATTTGACCAATGTTGTGAAAAATATGTCAGAAATGTTTTACAAGTGTTCACGTACATACCCTTTCTTATTGTTACTCAATAGTACGGATAGTAGTGCAGATGTGAACGCCTTTGTCATTGAACCAATAACAAATAATGTTTCCTCATTGACCCGTCTGTCAGTATCCAAGTCGGCCATTCCGAATCCTTTGGTCCATGTGTCGTTTCCTTTCACAACGGCGAGAGTCATGCCAGGAACAGTGTTACACTTCATTGTGTTGTTTACATATTTCTCCAGCTCCAGCTCACTAGCATTATCAAATAATCTTGCCACACACGGCCACCAAAGTACTATCAGAAAAATGCAACTGAAGACACGAGGTATCATCTTGTCCAGGATTCAGACAGGCAAAATTCGGGTAGATGTTCTCTTTATACATTATTTTTTTATGTGATTCAGTACAAGGTGATAAGATGCAGAATTCCGCGGTAGTTGGGTCAGTGCCTAAATTGCAATGGTGTAAACACACAGAACGTGGGATCGGCATACATTCTACAACTGGAAATGTACATATACTGTTAGTGTGTTCAAACACTATAATCGAAATGCTTTAACTACTTTGACTTTTTAATGATGCCCCCAGACCACTAATTGTAACATCGTGGAATACAGAACCCAATTCTTAAAAAAGAAGAAATATACGAGTAAATGCATTGTAAGAACAGTGGAAGATGTCGTTCGACAAAATATGGGACTCTGATAAAGATTGACTACCCGTCAATATATTGAATCTGCTTAGTATTACAAATGCAGTGACCAACACAAAACACGGTAAAGGGTACAACAGTTCCCTTTTTTGGATGACGTAATTAATACAATGAAGCCCAATCCAGAAGTCAAATAATTTTACATGGTGATTCTGGATACAGTTGTGTATATAAAACTTTGTACCAAAATGTTGTGAACAGTAATATCTCGCCTATGTATATTCCGCGTTATGAAAAGTGACTTTAATAGACGAGCAAAGTATGCAGTGATAAGTTTCAAATGTCTCAGCATAAACGTTTTAATTATTCATATATTCATATTACTTATATTATATTATATTATATTATATTATATTATATTATATTATATTATATTATATTATATTATATTATATTATATCGACCAAGGGCTTCCTCAGTTCGTTCAGAAGATTCGGAGACTGGACGTTGGTAATAAAATGTACAGTAATAAACTAACATCAGTATCAGAAATTAGATTGTAATATATCGTCAAATACCGACAACCGATTACTTGTATTACCTATGTTTGTTTGATTAGGATGTTTAACGTAGGTTTAATAATTTTTCTGTCATATCGCTATGATGTCTGCAGTGAGGTAGTTTATCGTGATATCTAGCACTTGTGTTTCATGCGAATGACATGTAGCATGATGTCCCACCCAATCACATTATCCTGACACCAGGCCGACCAGTCATAACACTAACCTCTTAATGCTGAGTGCCAAGCGAGGCAGCTGTTAGTACCATTTTGTAAGTCTTTGGTATGACTAGGCCGGGGATCGAACCCACGACCTCCCGCTTCCGTGGCGGACGCTCTTACCACTAAGGCACCAGAGCGGTTTTGACGTCATGCATAAATTTATTGATATGACGAGATGGTTATGCATTAAACATATCACAACCTTGTATATACTCTACTCATCAAAACCCACCCAATCAATATAGTCAGATGGTTTTTTTTTAAATTCGACACTGGAATAAATTGTTGATGAATAGACTTTAAAATTAGCAACATATCCTGGCTTACACAGGGTAAAGGACTTTTAGTTTATCAGCTGGGTCCCGTTGATTCACCACTGGTAATATTTGGCATAGTTTTTCATCCATGTAACAGGAAAATGCATCGTACAATATACACAATAGTTACACAATGTCAATTAACGTTAGAGACAGACTACTTAATTTGGAGTGGGTGGGGGTAAAAAGTAAAGTTTTCTTCGAATCTGTATGTGATCAGTATAGAACTGGACTTCGGTACTTCTAAGAATACATCCTGGAGATAATCAGTGATATATCAGTCTATGCGACTTTATGTAACCGCACACCTGAATTTTATGATGAGTTTCAAAGATAATTTGATATTATGCACACACAAAAAAACAATGATGGACTTATTTTTTTAAATGTTTCGCAACTCAGCAATACAATAAAATTTCGATAATTACATAAGTTCTTTTACACATGTTTTGTTTGATGACGTTTCAGTCGAGACAACAAAGTTCGGGAGAGACTAAGTATTTATAGGATGAATAAGAAAATCACAGAAGGTAGCAACGTTTGGTTTAAAATATTTTATCGCCGATTATCACGGTAAGTGGCTTCAGGTTAGAAGTACACACGATAACATATTTCATGGAAGCGGTCTAAAATGAAGTATTACACTTTTTAAATAATATATAGCAATACTGTAGATATTCAAAAAATTTATATAACCATTTTCACTTTCTTAAATGATCCAAAGCACTCAGCTAAAATCAAATATGTTTTGACGTGCATACATGGGTATGAAAGAGCATTGATAGCATGAAAATGTATGGAGTGGCTAACTGAAGGACAACGCTGTTAACACTAAATCTGATAAAGAAGGAACAGCAATATTTTTATATAGGTGTTTAAGATCTGTCTTACTTTTCTCTGTGTTATTTCATGTTCAATCTGTTTTGTGTGATTGCTCTTGATCCATAATTCAAGGCATGGTTGCGATTTAATGACTAAAGCTTTTATATTTTACCTGATACGTGTCAGGCTGCTAGACAAATGTAAATTGACAGACCTGACTTTCTTTACGAATTTGATTGAAATTTGCATTTGAAAAGACCTAGGTCCGGGTCATTTTATTGTGCTATAAATCAGGTGGGAGTTTGTATATAAAGATGACCAAGTAATCAAGATGCATTCATTATTTTAATATCTGCCCTTTTTGTATCACTTTTGTTGTGTTCAGATATCGTTAGAGGGGAATTATTTTAGTATAATTATTCATTGGAACTACAGCGTCTATTGGCCAATATGTCTTTTCCAAGTTTGTGGTTAGCCAAATTTGCATATTTGCGTGTACCTAAAAACTATATAGTGTTCGATGGAAGTAAATCGTGTGCGTTTGTCATAATATGTAAAATCGCTGTATTAGCATCCTTTTTTGTGTAACGTAGATAAAAGGCAAATCTAATTGGTAGTAAATAATAACGGAGTCAGTGGGATCACTGGTTAATTTATTATAATGACTCCAGGAATTCCTTTTCCTGTAACAAATTGTGCTGACTACATTCGTTTCCATCATGAACTCTAGCTGACGCTTGCATCTCGTAATGAAAATCATCAGGTATGTGGATTTTTCGTTATTTTCAAAACCCTCGGTGAGTACTTGTTATAATTGAACGGTTGATCCCATATTCCTCAAAACCCTTCTACTATAACAGTCCTCATGATGGTTATGATCAAGATAATGGTGATAACAGTAAGACCATTAGAGAAATGGAACCGTTTATGCAGTCAGTATCAAGTTAGAATTCATTAAATGGCTATACTAAATGAAATATCTTACTGTCAAGAAAAATATAATCTTTCAGTGCATAATACTCCAGTGCTAGTCATCACTATAAACCACCACACTGCAGAAATCGTAGCGATATGACTGATAAATCAACATCACACACACACACACACACACACACACAAAGGAAGATCGTCGGACTCGCAGTTCAAAATACAAAGTTCAATGTCAACCCGGCTATGGGATTGTTTGCCTTTCTATAATGTCCAGAAGGCAATTAGCTCTGATTTCATCCGTATGATATAGCCAATTAATGTGTTGCAAGTACCTTTGTAATCGTACCAGTCAACTTCGGAAATTAACACTGCCGTTGGTGTTCTCGTCTTCATGAGTGACAATAGCTTTTGTCCCACCTTGCGCTTCTTCTTTTCAATATAAGATGTAAATCGTTGCAATTATATTATTTATATTGTTAGGAAAGTTCAATAAATGGTTTGCTACATTTTGCTACTTTAAGGCTTTGATCACGCCGTTGAAGTATTTTTGATGTAAATTTTAGAAGAAAATCTACGAGGTTTTCCTATACGTTATCGCTAGTGGCTGGATCCATCTGAACGTCTGCAAAAAAGATGAGTTTGTCCCATTTGTCATTTTCTGTTCTTGTAAACTATATTACGCCTTCAAAATATAATAATAATAATAATAATAATAATAATAATAATAATAATAATAATAATAATAATAATACTGAGGACTTTGTATAGCGCCTAATCTTTAGAAGCTCTAAGCGCTTTACGACATCTATAATAATATAAATACAAAAAACAAAACGCAAAAACAAAACACCATTAGCAGAACATAATGCTGAAAATATTTAAGGTAGGAGACATTTGAGTTTTGGTCTTAAAGTTTGTTTTTGAAGACGAAAAAGGTGCATTTTTAAGAGCACTCTTGAAAAGGATCACTATGTCTTTGTGTCTAATTTCAACAGGCAATTCAACGTTTATGGGCCCTAGTATGCAAAATAACGTTGATTATATGACTTCATTTTCATTGTGTGAATAATTAGTAGTATACATTTGTCAGAAGAGGAGCGTAAGTATCTTCATGGTGTGTACACATGGGTGAAGCCGGATAGGTATGCTGGACTGGAGTCCGTCGGTGAAACGCAGCACAGAGAACAAATTTTGTGTTTGATTCTGGATCGAATGGATGGCCATTGTAGGGTACAGAACAGCAGGGAGTTGTGCTCTGCTCGTGGTACTCTACAAATGATCAGAGCAGCTATGTTTTAAACGCTTTTAAGTTTCTGGAGTAATGGTTGAGACGAACCAGACAGAATTGAGTTACTGATGCGTCTCAGCTCAAGATATGCAGCCTCGCATATGTTCATGATATGTTGGTGCAATGTGTGGATACTGTCCAGAGTAACACCTAGGATTTGTATTAACGGTGTGAAAGTTGATGTTGCTGATATTGATTGTTTAAGGTAAAGAATGTACATGAGAACGTTTTCTTGTTGTGATTAGAATGGCCTCAGTTTTATCATCATTCATCTGCATCTTATTACATGTCATCCACGATTTCTGATAAGAAATGCACCTCTCTACTCCATGGATGGTAGCATCAACTTCAGTTGAGTGGCTGGACTTATATATTTGGGTATCATCAGCGTATAATTGATGAGACACTGGGTGATGATCTATGACCCTTGAGAGTGGCTGAGTGTAAAGAATAAAGCGAAGAGGTCCAAGAACATACCAATGCGGAACACCACAACATAAATCAACTAGTCTGGAGTGTATTCAGTTACAGATACAATTTGTGTCCTGTTGACTAAGTAGGATTTTAACCACTGTAAGGCTGTGTTGTGAATGTCCATTACATGCTTGAGACGGTGAAGTAATATTTCATGGTCTAATGTGTCAAATGCTCCAGGCAAATTCAGGACGGTGGGGACTGTAATCTCTCCACTTGCCAAAGCAGAGAGAATGTCATTACATACTTTCAAAAGAGTAGTTTCAATAATGTGGCAAGGGAGATACGCTGATCATACATTGCAGAAAAAAACTGCTTAAATTCAAATGAGACTGGGTAAGAATAACGTTTCCTTTCTAAGTGGATTTATATCAACGGGAGCTTAGAAACTGGGCAGTAGTTCCAGATGTGAGAGAGGTAATAATATCATCAGTTAGTGAAGGTAATATTGGGTCTAAACACTCAAGCAGCAGTGATGCTGGAATTGGATCAAGGTCACATGACTTTGATGCAATCTTCATCACGATGTTCCGTACTAACTCCATAGAGACAGGTTCAAATGCTCCTAACGGTTGTTGTTGAAATTCTGTATTGTAAATGTATAGTGACGGCGAGTCAGTTGAAATTTTGTTGTCAAGCATATCTCTAATGGTTTGTACTTGTCAAATGATGGCAGAACAAAAATATATACCTCATTCGTAACATTTATAAACAACCAGCGATGTGTGTATTTGAAACGCGTCTTCTACAATTTTTTTGCGGATATGGAAACCTCTGAAGGTTACCCTACTCAACAAGCTGGTAGTATGTAAAGCATGATTTGAATAATCTAATAATAATCTAATACAGTTTTATACATCAGAAACGTGTTGTGTATACATTACAAGTGTGAGCAACAATGAGGAAATGGAGACCATCATCGATTTTTACTGCTTCAAGTGGGAAATCGGTTCATTTTAGGCACTGAATTTCACTTGTCCTCGTCTGTTCGTCTGTGTCCAAAGAGATTAAACCAAACGCATCATAGGTCTATCAACACAAAAGTTAGAAAATATTTTATTACCGTACATCTCCGTGTCGAAGTATTTCACTTTATTCAAAGGATATTTGCTGCAAAGTAGTCATTAAATAACAATATCAAGTGTGCACGGAATCTCTCTCTCTCTCTCTCTCTCTCTCTCTCTCTCTCTCTCTCTTGTAGATTATGTATGTGAATTGGATTATAACATAGTTTTAACAACATTGTTCAGTCATATCGCTACGATGTCTTGAGTGATGCATTTTATAGTGATGTCTAGGACTGTGGCATAATGGCACAGACATGTAGCATGATGTCCCACCCAGTCACATGATCCTGACACTAGGCCAACCAGTCCTAACACTAACTTCTAATGCTGAACACTGGGCGAGGCAGCTGAGCAGCAGAGAGGGTGAACAGACCACGATTTCAAGCAAAAATAAGGCTTCCAGATCATGTTTTCGAACAAAATATGGCCTATAGATAACGTTTTCGAACAAAATATCAGGTTTCCAACAAATCTCATTTAACCAAAAAAAAGTCTCCATTTTTGCAAAAACGGAGATTTTACGATTTTGCTCGCAACGATGTGGTCATCCACCCTCTCTGCTGCTAAAGTTTTCAGTTCTGGGTTAACAAAAAATAATAAATGATTTTAACCGAATATTTGATCAAGTCCTTAGGACGAAAATCATTTATGATTTCACAAACAGACTAATCGCTAACACCTCTTCTTGTAAATCAATCAGATTATTTGACTGGTCGGTGAGTTTGAAATTAATTCTGGTTAATGAATTATTATGGCATCGCATGTAGACAGGATTAATTGGGTTTTCAATAATTAGGAATCCTGGAGGAGCTGTTGGTGCAAACGAATAAAGAATATATCCCTGCTGAGCTTGATTTGATTGCTCTAGATTAATCTGATAGCTTCCTTCAATTACATCACATGTTAAATTGAGCGCAATCACTGAGGATATATTCACGTTGAACGGAGCGATATGCCTGCCGCCACCGTCTGGGTCATTATTGTGTTTGAGGATTTTTATTTCCGGTGATGTTGTTTTTTTCCATGCATCATGAATTATTTTAAAACCAACATCGATTGCATCACTGAGAGATTTTTGTAGTTCTAGGATATTATATCCTGGTAGTTTGAATGTCGGAATATCCTTCACGGAGATTTTATAGTCTGTTGCAAAAATATCTCTTGTTTTAGGATTACTTTCACCTAATACCTCTTGAATGATTTGCGCATTAAATGTTTCCATGTCATTGATGATTTTGTTACATGTTTCTACAACGCTGATAAATTCATCTTGGGTGAGTGTGCCGGATCTAAGGGATATAAACAACAACGAAATATCGCTATTCATCGCTCCGAAATTTACAGTGGGGTCATCCGGTTGAAGAATGTGGTAGATCTTCTTAGTGGGAGGATCTACCAATTCAATAAAAAAAATACAATTTATCATAATCTCTATAACTCTTTATTGGATTATCAGGTTTTATTCTGTCGGTGATATAATCAGTTTTTTTGTGGTTCTGGTAAATCAACAGTTTTTTCCCCTGGTGGTAATTCAGGCCATCCTAGTACGGTTCTAATAGAACTTTGATAGATATCTACGACGTATCCTTCTGTGTTTATCTCAATTGCGGATGATAGCGTCGGTTCATGAACTGTTATAGCGATTTTTGACTCTACTCCAGTAATCGATTTTATTCTACGCGCGAATTCATTATTGATTTGTTCGATTTGGTATGACCCTGTTGGTATTGAAACGACGTTCCAGTCTGGAGTCCCGTCTTCTTTATTCTTATTCGCGAAAACCAAGGAATTATTCGGTTGTTGACCACCAAATGATTTTGATCTGATATTAGGCCAACTGTGATACATTCGTAGTTTTGCTAGCGCTATCTCCTTCACGGGGACTGGGCTAGGGAAATTCACACTAAACTCGGGTTCCGTTGATGTTATTGATATCATACTTGTTTGTACTGGGTTCGTGTTCTCCACTACTCGTTGAAGTAATTCCATCGGTGTCGTCATTGTTATTATACTCATGTTGTCGCTCTAATTTTGACACCGCGGAATCATAAATACAGACCATCACTGAGAACTCACAATTTGGTATGGTTGAGGTTATTGAGATCATTCTGGTTTTCGGGTTCGTGTTTTCTAATTCCATCGGTGTTGTCATCGAAATCGTAAAAGAATTATTAACCCAGAACTGAAAACTTTAGCAGCAGAGAGGGTGGATGACCACATCGTTGCGGAGAAGTATTATACGAACCGAAATATCAATCGCGAGGAGCCCCAGTACAGATTATTGATCATAACAAACACGCGTGGACACCTGCGGTAACAATATTTCCACGAGAACGAACCGTGAAATATATCCCCCCAGAATTTTCCGGGGATGTTTTCTATGAAGAGAAATTATTCGATGCTATTCATGCGTTGTGTAAGGATGATCCTGTGTCAGTGTGGTTACTTAGAAGTGATGAAGAATTTGATCAATTTGTAAAACCAAATGGTGAATTATATCGCATTGAAGAATTAGATAACAGAATGAGAAAAATCGCTAGTGATTTTTCACCGGAGAATTCCCATGAAAAACTACTCACGGATAGTTTTACTATTCCATCAGTGGTAGCTCACTTCGCAAGAGAAAAAAACTCATGGCGTCCAACACGAAGTGATTTTCTCGAGGATGTTAAATTGAGTTGCGTCGAATTTGGTCATGGAGGACTGTGGAATACGAAATACTCACGTGATGGTATGATTTCAATTGATATATCCGCGTGTTATCCCGGAAGTTTTCTCGGATATGGGGAATGTGCTGAGTACTTCAAACGATTTGGACACCCCACGCATGAAATGACTCGTGTTGCGATTAATGGACCATTGCCTGATTTTGATTTAACCGGATTCGCTCGTGTGATATCATTTGAATTAGCGTCAGGATTACATCCGTGTAGTTATGTTTGGCTCGGTAGACACCTATCTGAAAAACACTGGATGCCAATAGTGCTATTGAGATATATGATTGATTGTGGTATGCTAATATCGTTGATTGTTTCCGAGGCTATTATATGCTATCGAGCTTAGAAAGAAGTTTGGCTACCACAACCCGATCTAGATAGAATAATCAACGAACTACGAAAACAGTTTCCAGATTTCAGTGAAGAAGAAATCATAAATTGGTCTAAGAAGTTATTTGAAATTAAAAAAGAACAAGCAAAAGATCTCGGAAGAAGAATAATCGGTAAATTTACCCAGGGTGGACGATACGACAACGCAAAATACTCTTCGCGGTTGATCATAGATGTCGCTGAATACGATTTTATTGTAGCGGATTTAATGAAACAGGGAAAACTTGTATCCCGTAAGGATGCTTTTCTATCCAATGGTGAGAAATTAGGTACGGTTGTTACCTACTGTGATGGATATAATTCCCAGTACACACATTTGAGAAGTTCAATGTTAGCCTATGCTTCTATTAATCTATTTTCGATGATAAATAGATTTCCTAATACCGCGGTTAGAGTGGCCACTGATTCGATGTATATACACAATAAGTACAAATCAGCTGTAGCTAAATTCACAGATCCCGAAGAAAATTGGGGGCGTTGGCGATTTAAAAAGGAGATGCTACATGAGTATTGTGAATCCGCAGACGTTGCCATGGATGATAAATATCTTTGTTGTAACCGTATTGAAATTCAATCAGAATTTTCTAATGCACCACCGGTATCTGATCCAGTATGTAGATACAAGACAGTTTATTTAAACGGTTGTGGTGGGTCAGGAAAGACAACTCGTGCAATTGAATTATTTCGTCGTGGAAACGCTAGCGTTTCTAACATGATTGTGCTAACACCGACTCACAGACTCGCCAGAGAGATCATACAGCGAGGGGTAAATGCCTGTACTTATCACAGCTTCTTTCGATGGAAAGGTGACAAATGGACTCCTGAGCGTATGGGTGATAAATTCATTCCTGAAATCATAATTTGGGATGAATTATGCACAGTGTCATTAGATGTATTACAAACATTTCTTGAGTGGTTGTTAAACAAAAACACAAAAGTCGTCATGTGCGGGGATCACGGCCAACCACCACCATTTGTCGGTGCATCTCCACATGAATGGCTAAAGGGTTTTGTAGACTACTATGAAGAAATCACCACTGATTATAGATCACTTGATGAACGATTACGAGAATTTAAGAAACTAATTAGATTACAACCGGATAGAATCCAATGCGAAATAGCGCGTGAAGTGATTTCAGAAACTCCAATGAATGATTTCTGGGAAACATGGAGACCAAATGATTTGATAATTGCAAGTAGAAAAATAGTCAGGGACACACTTCAAATGAAGTTATTTGAATTGCATAAAGAAAAATTTGCAACGCTTCCAGTACCCCTTTGTTATAGGCCATCGGATACACGAAAACAGAATATTGAAGTTGATATTCCAGGACAGAGTGAAAAACAAATTCTCGTATTAAATGATATTGTGCTGGTTGATATCAATGTCGTTGAAGATGCATTGCGTGCTAATAAATCCCCGTGGACGCTAGGATACGCAGCAACAATACACTCTTCACAGGGATTGACTATATCGAATACAATTGTTTGGATGGTGGATAATCACATCGAATGGTCGAATTTAGTCTATCTCGCAGTATCCAGAGTACGAAACATAAATCAACTTCGAAGAGTTGTCCTCGATGATGAAATCATTGGTGATGATAATGACACAACAATAAGTGATATTGATGTTAGCATCATTAATAAAAAAATCTCCGGTTACAAACAACAGGACAAAAAAAAACAACGAGAATTTGATATTGATGCTAAATTAATAATTACACTGAAGAAACAACAGAATAATCACTGCGCGAGTTGCAATTGTATAATGCGTTGGCAGTATTCGGATAAGGATCCTCGCCAATTCACCGTAGACAGAAAAAATAACAATCTCGGTCATGTCAGAAATAATGTGATGTTGACTTGTCTTGAGTGCAATAGACGCAACGGTGCTAGTTAAGACCATGCGGTGGCAATTGAGTATCCTCGGGAATCACTTGTAGTTGTTGTCGAGTAAAACCCCGCTGAGGGGCAGTTGAATCCAGTTTATAGACTGGAGGTCTACCAGTTGATCGTGTTATACTAGATATCTTATGCGTAGTGACGCTCCAAATAGGATCAGTAGCCCTTTTTCTACCCCCTTCAAGCTCTCCTGGTTCGTATAAGTACCTCACAATGACATTACTACCAAGAATTGGTTCTTTGAAATCTTTTTGTGGTTGTACGGGTATTGACTTCTTTTTAATCGCGTTGATAGGTTTCATGTTGATTGTTCTAGTAATCTCGTTATTCAGTGCAGTAATCACAGATGGTAATCTTTTAACCCATTCACGGGATCGCTTTTCTTGAATGAATTCTTTTGCGTATTGATATCCAAATAACCGCTCAGCAATCGTCCGATTAAATCGTTCTACAATGGCCTGATCGCGATGTAGCGCAGTATGCTCTCGTCGTATGGTGACATTATGATGTTTCATTGTTGATAACACTACACCCTGAAATTCCTTGCCAGGATCAACTTGTAACAGATTTGGCCAGTGCAGAGGACCTCGTCGATAAATCCTTTCAAATGCAGAAGCGACTTCAGTGGCTGATTTTGTTTTTAACGGTTCTGCTTCTTTGTATCGACTTGCAATATCAACTACGGTTAAAGCGTATTTGTAACCACGATCATGTGGCAGAAATAATATATCAGCCTGATGAACTTCATTAGGAACTGTCACATCAAAATGCGAGAATTGAATTTGTTTAGGCGGTGGTAGATAAATTTGCCATAGTGCCTGTTTGGATAACCAATTAGCCGCAGTGGTTTTTTTCACTTTTGCAGCGCTAGCGAGTTTATGGACTGCTGATTTACCCCTCCAGTATCCTCTTGGGGAATAATAAATTGATTCCATATTATTAATTACCAGCACCTAACATCAATTTACTTTTCATAGCCGATTTTATCAAAAATGAAGCCAATTTTTCTTTGAAGGATTTATCAGGAATAGCATTTAACGCATGAATTAATTTCACATCTGCGAGATGCCTGTGTTGCAGATTGCTGCTTTTATAAGCAACATCATGAAGGTGACAGGCCTTATCAATGGCGTTTATTGGTTCTTCACCGGGTCGGGACTGATTTTGATCATTGAGTCTGATATCAAGTCTGGTTCCCGGTCCACAGTAGCTATATCCTGGAAGGTGCTTTTCTCCGGGGTACTTTGCCCATGGGGTTCCAGGGAGCTTTGCCAATTTGGCTGCGATATCACCTCCTCGTTTTTTTTAAAATCAGATCTCATAGACACAAATCTACATTTCTTTGTACCACATTGCACGCATTTACCAGAAAGCACTGATCGGTTATTTTTAGTTGTAATCGTTGTCACGTCATCTGTGCCAGTACGCGTTTTACACTTCACACAATATAGATCCATAATTTATGCATAGAAATATGGATATAATTGATTTTTCAGCGACTAAAACAAGAGAACCAGTTAAGCATCATGCAGCGCTACCAAACTCTATCCGGATGATTATAATCGGGCCATCTGGATCCGGTAAAACGCAATTGTTGCTCAATTTAATAATGAGATGGATGAAGTGGGATAAGTTGTATTTAATTGCCCCTAGCGTAGATGATCAACGATGTTATGAAGTGCTAAAATATTTTAACGAGAATGCATCAGAAATTAAGGGTGAGAACGCCATTGATTTTATAACCGATATCGATGAAGCACCGAGCATTGATGATATTGATGGAGATATTAACAATTTAGTCGTATACGACGATATAATGTTGGATAAACAAAAAAATCCTGCTAGAATATTTTCCCGTGGGCGTCACAAAAACACTGACGTGATATATGTCACTCAACGCTACACTCAGGTTCCAAAAGTCATCAGAGATAACTGCAATATTCTTTCTGTATTCAACGGAGTTGATACTCATACTCTTAGAAATATTTGGCAGACATGGTGCTCTGATATGGACTTCAATCAATTTCGAGATTTCTTTAGTCATGCTCAGTCGACTCCGCACGGATTCGCAACAATAAATCTACATGATCCTCGGACTCGATATCGTATCGGACTGGATCAAATATTCGGTTGAAATCGTAAAAGAATTATTAACCCAGAACTGAAAACTTTAGCAGCAGAGAGGGTGGATGACCACATCGTTGCGAGCAAAATCGTAAAATCTCCGTTTTTGCAAAAATGGAGACTTTTTTTGGGTTAAATGAGATTTGTTGGAAACCTGATATTTTGTTCGAAAACGTTATCTATAGGCCATATTTTGCTCGAAAACATGATCTGGAAGCCTTATTTTTGCTTGAAATCGTGGTCTGTTCACCCTCTCTGCTGCTAGCTGCGAGTACCATTTTTATAAGTATTTGGTCTTCGGTCATGTAGTAGTAGTACATGGTAGTATTAGGACACTATTCTCTCTAGTAGTAGTAGTAGTAGTAGTAGTAGTAGTAGTAGCAGCAGCAGTAATAGTAGTAGTTGTAGTAGTAGTGAAAGAACGGGCAGTACTTCCTAACTATCGAAATAACAACTGAAAAAAAACATCGTGGCAAACGTTTTTTCTAACCAAAAATACAAACATTTGATTCTATGCTAGATTAAAACAATATTAAAACACATAATGAACACAAAAACCCGCCAACCAAACCGAATTTCCCCACCCCATGATTTTACATATGCGTCAAAAAAGCCTTGGTTTCTAATAAACACGAGCGAATAGCCGAGCTGCCATTCCAAACTGTTAGCCTTCTGTCCTTCCATCTTGAATACTACCTTAGTCAGTTCTGTTTGATTACTCCCGACTCTGCTTGATAATACAACTTCCCAAGGTTCAGTGACTTCAGATTTGAATTCGTTCTCTACGTGTGTGGGATGTAATATTCCAGCAATTCTATTACATCTAAACATAAGAATATCTCTATTTCTCGTTATTTCCATGTCTGGCATCAAAACATTTCCATATCGGCCTACATACTTGTCGAAAATTGGAATGACTGGATTAATCTGGTCAGGATCGATGATTGTAGGCCTTTGAAATGGGCTTGCAAAGGGTTTAGGGAAGGTGCACGCAATAGATTTGTTAATCCACACCGCTTCACTCAAGAGGGTGTCAGACAAAAAGTAGAACACTGAGTTTAGGGCTCTCTCTGATTCATCACTTGTAGCAGGTCCGTTCGCGCTTCCGAAGATCCCTATATTTTGGTCAGGAAATAGCCAAATAAGGGACTTGTACGCCATCAAAGAACCACCATGGTGAAATTTGGTATATCCTGAAAAAAGTCAGGTCGTTAATATTTATCAAAGATTGTGTTTACTTATCTTATTTAGACCAGCTAATATTCGCAATGACAGAGAGAGAGAGAGAGAGAGAGAGAGAGAGAGAGAGAGAGAGAGAGGAGGCTATATATGAACGCTAAACTGAGGTTTAAAACTGTTAAATTTATATCGTGAGATAAGTGCCCAAAAATAAGTAAAACCTTTTTAAAATGAATACACTAAATGAATAATATTAGATGCATGATTTATTAACTTCTCAATACCCATTTTTGTCTGTAAAGAAGCGAATTATCTAAAAAGAACATGATATTTTCACATAATTTGTTTTCTAACCTTGATTCAAGAAAAGCGTGTTTTCACTCTAATATTAGCTATTAAGGTCATTTTATTCCAGATTTCAACATTGGTCAAGTTTTATTGTACGCTGTGCAATCAGGACCGTATTATCTATGATAATTCTGACTAGGCTGAAGCTTAGGGGCCCACCAAGAGCAGGGACCCATGCAACCTTTAAGTTTTTATTAATTAAAAGAGCGCGAAATTCGCGGGTGGATGTCGAGGGGCCCATAGAAGATCGAAGCCTAGGGGCCCTGCTATGGGTTAATACGGCACTGTGTGCAATCATACTTCGCAACGACAATCATCTTACTGGCAATGAAGTCTACGTTATGACGTGCATGCATTCATTGTTATTTGATGTGTCCAAATCTTACCTTTATAAAATGACGCAAACCATCCATATCCGTACCCTATCCTGACATCTTCGACTGGGAAAGATGGTTTGCTTATCTGGTGATCATAAAATTGTGGATCTAAGTGATTCATTGTCTGAAAACATTCCTTGAATATATTTTCTTCCACCAGGCTCAGATTCGTTTCTGTTTTTCCCTTGTTGAGGATGAACTTCATCCACTTGGCCATATCAACACCATTCGTCATAATGGCACCAGCAGGCTCCTCTGGGAAAATTCTACAAGTAATGTATATCGTGTACTGCGTATATATTATTATGCGTGCGTTAATCTGGATAGGAGATAGGACCAGTGGTATTAGCTTCAGGTATAAAGATCTATCTCTGACATCTCTTTAGGAATCGAGTAACAGACTACATAAAGATACAAGGAATTTCAAGTGCGATTTGGAAGCAATTCTTTGCTCCATCCTCTGCTGCTCTTTTCTAAGTCGTGTCTCGCTGAATTTGTCAGATTTAATTAATCTGTATCCAAAGTTATCTTTTTTAAAAAAAGGTTCATTTATCAGCGCAATAAACGTGTAACTACAATTGTAAGTAATGATATTGTATCACATCCGCATAATGTTATAGAAAGGTATGTATGTATGTATGTATGTATGTATGTATGTATGTATGTATGTATGTATGTATGTATGTATGTATGTAAGAAAAATGCACATACGACATTGCAACTGATCGAAAAAAATGAAAATCCTCTAATTTACTTTGAACCACCGATTTTCAATTTAGGCAGAAACAATTTCGCAAAACTTTAATTCGATTTTTACGAAAGATTCTTTTTATTTTCGTTTGAAATGTGGCTAGGGAACGCATTTTGGGGGTTACTTCTGAATGCATCTAAATACACAGAGAGATTTTCATTTAGACCGGCACTTGAGTGTGCAAAAAGAAATTTTTTTTGATTGACTTTATCGTCCATGAATGTTATCGTGCATGAATGTGCCGAAGTTGATAAAGCGTACCTATTTTACTTTTTGCACAGGTTCATGTGTCAATGTCCAGTCTGAATGGTCTTCTTTACACCTGAAGCCAAAATGTTTCAAATCCGGGCAAAAACATGGCTAAGATAAATGGATTTTTGTTTTTGGCTTAATTAACGCGAGCAGAAAGTCCATATTAACCTGCATTATTGTAGGAATACATCTTTCGTCATAATACCACCCGCTTCGATGCATCGTAAATGATGTTGACAGTGAGTAGAGAGCTAAGGTGAAAGTATAAATCTCATCATGCATAAACGTCGCACCCGGGCTAAATGAGTAAAACGATACCTGTTAATTACAAGAGCGTAGAACATAACGTATCTTACTGATACAATCTCCCGGTTCCATTCACAAGTTTTCCTTCCTTCATCATGTAAGGTTTCGCTGTGTTTCCACCACTGATTTGAGAAGGATTTGTGAGAACTATTGTGTTATGCATGCCAATTGGTTGAAAGAGCCTCGTTTTCACTAGATTTTCCCAAGTGTCCCCGCCGAGGACCTCCGCCACGTGACCGGCAAGCATATACATCATGTTGTTGTAGACAAAAGTATCTCGGAAAGGTTGAATTTCAGGTAGAAATCGTAATCGTCTGAAATTGTGATATCATTATATAACTGAAAATCAGTGGAATGATGATATGAAAGGAGATGTCAACTAGAAAATATACAAAACAGCTTTGATAATGCATACGGGCCCAGTCCTAGAATTTGCGGGGCCCAAGGCTGCAAGCGAGAAGCGCGGGGGCCCAAGGAAAACAAACTGCATTGCGCGTTAGCGCGGGGCCCAAGGCGGTTGCCTCGTTCGCCTCGCCCTAGGGTTGGGCCTGCATGCATAGACTTTACTCATTTTCTCTGCTCTAAAAACCAACACGTTCTCTCGGCATTTCACTCATATACAAATAGCGACATGAGTATAGGAATTTATAATATTCCATTTATTTCCAACACCACCAAGTCGACAATATTTCGCAGTATCTGAGTTGTTATACAGTCCATCACGCCTGTGTCAGTATTTCATCATGGATAGTCAGAATACGTCTCTCCCAGGCGTGAAATATTTAATTTCAGTATCTTGCTAATAATTGTATTATTGTATGATACTAAACGTGTCAAATGTCTACAAAACGGTTATATTTTATACAATCAATTAAGGTGGACAAATATTTATATAAAAGCGATAAAGGTATATCAGTTATGATCAAAGTGGAACGCTGTTGAAAGCTTTCCTTCAGAACTGTCCTTTATAAAATAACACCGTTGATTAAAGCTGAATAACAAAGAATTGAGCGATAACAAGTTTCATTTGTAACCGCCGTATTACTCTGGGCAAAACTTGCACATTGCAAGTTTCTAGGCATAAAAATTGAAACGAACAACGGAAACCAAATGAAAGGTAAATTTCCTTAAAGCTTGTCATTTGTTGTTCTAAATAACGCACGCTCAGAATAACAGTTGCTAACAAAACGGAAGAGAGAGAGAGAGAGAGAGAGAGAGAGAGAGAGAGAGAGAGAGAGAGAGCGAGAGAGAGAGAGAGAGAGAGAGAGAGAGAGAGAGAGAGAGAGAGAGATGTATACGTGAATGCCTTCTTCAGTAAATAGGCATACAAGTAGGAAATATGTAATCCATGCTCTTTGGCAATATCACTTGCGTTTCTTAAAGTATCAATTAAATGGTTTGTGTTTGCATCAGTGCAGTAAAGCTCACAAAATAATTTAAATTAAACAAATATTCAAGGCGTAAACATTGTATCTATGTCAATTCTTTGTCTGGTCTAAAATGTAGAGATGTTTTATCAGAGATCAAGTTGAAATACTGACCTTGTCATATCTTTTCTTGTAAGCCCGCTCGGATATCCACATAGGGATCCTAGGGTGTTTGCTAAACCGGTCCTGTGAGAAAGGATGTCCCTAAGAGTCGTCTGCGAGGTTCTTATGGAGTCAATAAATTGGAAATCGTCACCCAATATATCGGATAACTTGCTCGTCCAAGAAATGCTGAAAGTACATACATTTAAGCAAATGGACAAATATTTAGGTCTACCTATTTATGTTGCTTTTCATATAAACAAGATTCCCAGCAAACACGTCGGACGAAGTTTTCCCGAGTAAATTTTAGATCAATAGTGTGGCAGTTAGTTTCACATAGGATATGTACGTCTATTGTGTTATTTTCAATAAGCGATGACTTCTACACAAAATATTAGTTCTCATGTCATCAATCTGTCTCACTTTATAGATATAAAACATATAAAATGTTGAATAAATAGTAGTATGAATTCATGGCCTTAAATATGTAATACAAAAGAGTGAGTACCAAAAAGTTTCCAAAATTTAAGATATATATTATTTCCCTAGAACACAAAGTGAAAAATGTAAAAATAACTTACGATATTGCAAAATAAATCCCATATAATCCAAACATTTTCAACACAAGACCTAATTATTAATATTTCGAAACCACCTTTAATGGCATTCTAAAGTAAATTTAACGCTGGAAGTGTTGATGTGCCTGTGGCAACCTGTGTCGTAGTGATGCATCAACAGCTTTTTCTTGATTCACAATAAAACAATCCGAGAAAATATTTGAAATTTCACTATAAATCCAAGTCTCGATTTCAAGAATGTTCTTTTAGCACGTTGTGTTTCCCGAACGAATAACTTGAATTAAACAATTTGAGTAATTAAATTCCAGCCTAAATAAAATGTTGGACACAACAATAATACAAACGTTTCTGTTGGGATCGTATTTTACGAAAAATTGCTATTTCAGTAATAAGATTTTATACTCCTCTACAAAAGGTTACAAGATCAAATCCTATTTAAAATGCATGGTCAGTTACCAAAATTAAGATAAAGAACACAGAAAACATATATATATATATATATATATATATATATATATATATATATATATATATATATATATATATATATATATATATATATATAACTGTTTACAAATTTTCATGTACATACCCTTTCTTATTATTACTCAATAGTACAGATAGTAGTGCAGATGTGAACGCCTTTGTCAATGATCCGATAACAAACAATGTTTCCTCATTGACCCGTCTGTCAGTATCCAAGTCGGCCATTCCGAATCCTTTGGTCCATGTGTCGTTTCCTTTCACAACGGCGAGAGTCATGCCAGGAACAGTGTTACACTTCATTGTGTTGTTTATATATTTCTCCAGCTCCAGCTTACTAGCATTATCAAATAATCTTGCCGCACACGGCCACCAAAGTACTATCAGAAAAATGCAACTGAAGACACGAGGTATCATCTTGTCCAGGATTCAGACTGGCAAGATTAGGGTAGATGCTCTCTTTGTATATTTATTTTCATGTGATTCAGTACAAGGTGATAAGATATAGGATTCCGCGGTATTTGGGTCAGGGCCTAAATTGCAATGGTGTGAAGATACAGAATGTGGGATTGGCATATATTCTGCATCAGCAAATGTACATAAACTGCCACTGTGTTCAAACACTATAAACGAACTACTTTTACTACATTGACTTTTTAATGATGTCCCCAGACCACTAATTGTGAAATCATGGAATACAGAACCCAATTTTTTTTAAAACTCAACAAAATAAGGACTCTTATAAACATTGACTACCAGTCCATATATTGAATCTGCTTAGTATTACAAATGCAGTGACCAAAACAAAACACGGTAAAGGGTACAAAAGTTCCATTTTCTGGATGACATAATTAGTACAATCAAACCCAATCCAGAAGTCAAATAATTTTACATAGTGATTCTGGATACAGTTATATATAAAACGTTGTACCAGAATGTTGTGGACAGTAATTTCTCGCCTATGTATATTCCGAGTTATGAAAAGTGACTTTAATAGACGAACAAATTGTGTATGATTTTCAAACGACTGAGCATACGCGTTTATATTATTAATATATTCCTATTACTCATACATACATACATACATACATACATACATACATACATACATACATACATACATACATACATACATACATACATACATACATACATACATACATACATATATACATACATACATACATACATACATACATACTGTAATGTGGTGCTTGCTGGTTATCAAAGTGTTATTAGTACAATATTGCACAAGGCCTGGCCAAGGCCGTGTTGCGCCTGGCAATACGCACAACTTGGAAAACAACACTTGAAGACCGCCTCCCACTAATTGTCGTTATCTAGAAGATGATCTCTACGGTGTAATCTGCCCGGTCAGTGGATATAGTAATCTGAGATGGTACTTTGAGCAAGACAACACACGAGCCCCCGTAAAGATAAAATATGAATTTAATTAAAAATACAATTAAGAAAAGAATGACAATGTGAATTACAATTTCTCTCTTTCTGAATACACTTAGTTCAGAAATACCTAAACTGAAGCTTTAAAATAATGGATACATTCATAAGAATCCAAACACTAATAAAAATAAATGAAGTTAGCCGTTAATACTGAGAGTAAATTTCATCAAGGAATCGAATGTTCATTTAACATTGGACTGTTGGGTGATTCAAAATGACCTTTTTCGTCGACTGGTTTTTCTTCTTCTGCGTTAGTCTCACTTGAGCTGGCCCTTTGGTTGTACGTGGGATTACACAATTCTGTCTTCCAATTTCCTTTTCCGTCTCTGAATTTCGACTTACTCGCTATTACTTCAAACAAACTATTTTCCTTGTAAAAGAAAAGGGTAAAAGCCCTAAGTATCTCGTTACTTTAAGAGTTGCGATTGTTCGTCCGTCTTCATGTTCGAACAATCAGATCTTACTCTCAGTGTTATCATTTATACGGCTAACAAATATTACACAAGTCTTCAGATCAATAGAGCTATACTGCTAATTATTGACATCAGAATTCGGGAAAGTCATATATTCCCGTAAATCATTACGTAAAGTGAGGCAATACATCATAACACACAATCCATATTTACTAATATGATAAATTCAAATTAATGTAACACTTTCCAATCATAAATGTACACGGCGGGTTTTCTACACCATCCATTTACCTACTTAAGTATATAAGGTAAAAAATAAGAATTCAAAAATACATTATTAAATCACTGTAAAACCGACTATCCATACAAAAATATGAACCCATCATGCATCTGTAACAAAGAAATATATCAAAGTACGTTATTAAATCAATGTAATACTGAACTATTTGTATCATAGTATCGATACATTATGCATCTATGACAAAGAAAAACATCATATACATTGCATCGTGATAAAGGTGAATTTGAGTTAAATACCTTGTGTTTTTGAAGTGCTTCTGCCGTTTGATTTCCGGCGGACTTTCCTGAGCTTATTATAACGAAGGCACTGCTGTAAAAATACCTTCGGAGTCTTCTCCTATGTTGGAACTAATAAATGCTGACCGTCTCTTGCAGAGGTCTTCCTAGACGAATTCAAAACTCATTGACTCAGAGAATATATTCCCCAATTCTAGGTTTCGACCCAACCCTCTTTCCTATACATTTGACCAATCGGTATAAATGCTATCATTGCGGACCTTTTGAAAACCGTCTATCAAGATGCCAAAAATGCCACTTAGGATCGAAATATCACCTTATCATTTGTCTCAATCATTTCTGACAGCTAACCTAGGTTAACGCGTGTCAAACACTCAGTCCGTTTTCACTCTAAATATTGTAACAGTCTGACCGAGGTAAACTAACATTCTTTCCGTTCAAACTCTACTCCAAGACAGTTGATTGTCGGCTAGCCTACGAATTAATTACTGGATGTCACTGACGAAAAATTTGGCACTTGACACATACATACATACATACATACATACATACATACATACATACATACATACATACATACATACATACATACATACATACATACATACATACATACATACATATCGGACAGTGACGAATCAGGCACATGACTATTGTATATACCCGTTTTCACGTGCCTCGATACATCCACATAATGAGATAAGACACATGATTCCGAAGTAACTGATTTACTGCAAGAAAGTAAGGTCTACATTCCAATGGTGCGAATATACAGAACGTGAGATGCACATATATTCAAAGGCAGACATGAAATTTACTACTTGTGTGTATCAACTTATAGCTTTGACCAAGGGCTTCCTCAGCTCGTTCAGAAGTTTTGGGAGACTGGAAGTTGGTAATAAAATGTACAGAAATCAACTAACGTCAGTATCAGAAATTAGATTGTAATATATCATCAGATACCGACAACCGATTACTTTTATTTTTTTGTTTGCTTGATTAGGATTTTTAACGTAGCTTTAATAAAATTTTAGTCATATCGTTACGATGTCTGCAGTGAGGGTTTTTTCGTGATGTCTAGCACTTGGGCATCATGCCGTAGACATGTAGCATGATGTCGCACCCAGTCACATTATCCTGACACCACGATAACATGTCCTAACATTAACCTCCTATTGCTGTGCGCCAAACGAGGCAGCTGTTAGTGCCATTTTTGTAAATCTTTGGTATGACTCGGCCAGGGATCGAACCCACGACCTCCCGCTTCCGCGGCGGACGCTCTAACTACTAGGAGCGGTACTTTTATTCTTTGGACATGCAAATTCATATCACCAGGCAATACCGAGATTATTTTATAATGTCATACGCTCAATCTTCTCTCCATTAATTTTCTTCTTCTTCAAATCTCTTATCTCATCGTCATTTTTTTCGGGCGGAGGTAGGGGGTGGGAGGCACCGCACACACACACCTCCTCCCCCCGTTTAAAAAAGTTAAATAGTTTTTATGTTTGGGTGTGTGATTTACAAATGTGTTGGTTTTTTTTTAGTTTTCCAGATAATTTTCTATTCAAATTAATTTTGTCCCATAGGGATTATAATAATTTTTGTAATGGGGTATTTATAGTTTTTGACTTTTTCCTAGTGTGTCTGTAGGGTTGTTCGTCCTAGTAAGCTTTATTTACATATCCTCGGTGTCTCTTCCCTAGTTCATATTGTCGACCTTGGCTAGAGGTTACCTATATCCCGTGTATATTATTTGTCTTGGTTCTATATGTCTGTATGCGATATATATATATATATATATATATATATATATATATATATATATATATATATATATATATATATATATAAAGAATACAAATCATATGGCATATAACAGTCCTTTCAAATGCACTGGCTCCAGCAAGGAATCACATGTGTCAGGGATTGAATAAGATAAATGCAATAAACTGACAAGCAACAGTACAAAAACTAGTATCACTCTAGCCTGAGCGTTTTCGACTCTCAATGAGTCTTTATCAAAGGCAAATGCATTACATAGACAAGGCAGACAATTAAAATACAAAAACCGTGTTTACAGAACTTTACGTGTCTGTTTCTACAGGAATTAAGCCTTGAAATGTATTATGTTACAACAAGTTGTTGACGCTGTAAAATGTGAAATCGATGAGCCAAAGCGACACATATGTTTTTGTATGTAAATTTATGTACGCGCAAATTATATCCCGGATATTTTATATTAGTAGTTAGAGGCTATTAAGCAAATTTAGAGAATATTTTAAAAGAAAATGTGTCAGCTGGAAAAGATACTTAAATTTGTGCATGGCTGTCTTTTTCTAGTCTTCTTGGTTTAAACCGCTTGGTTTTAATGTTCGAAGGCGTCGTATCCAGTAAGATTCCTTTTCTTTCCTGGTTTCGGAACTCCAGTTGTGGTTGTGAGCAATTGCAATAAGTGTTATATCACTGAAGGTGTTGATAGGGGAAGAGAAGTGTTCTGCGACCGGACTTCTGTATAGCTTCTTTGTTATCCAATCAGATCTATGAAGGTTGATCCTTTTGTGTAGCCTCTCAGTTTCTCCGACATACTGCAGGCTACAGATCTTACATGTGATGAGATAAATTACATTCTCTGTTTTGCACGTTTTGTTTGGACCATGTATGTTTAGTTTTTCTTTCGTCACTGTGCTAGAAAAAGTCCTGGTTTCTATCATGTGTTGACAGGTTTTGCACCTTTTATCGCGACAGGGGCCAGATTGACTAAGGTGGTCTTGATTAGTGATTGGCGCTAGCTTCGCTCTGACTAGGATGTCCTTGAGGTTTTTTTGGTCTCCGGTAGGCTACTACAGGTTTGTTCGGGAGGATTAACTTTAGTGCATCCGATGATTCTACGATGGGCCAGTGTTTCCCGATGATTTTACCTATTATGGGGTTGTCTGGATGGTAGGTCAGGATAAATGGTATCCTATCAGCCTTTTCCTTCTTTCCATATTTTAGTTGGTCATCGCGGTTTGTTTGCTTAGCCCTTTGGGTTGCCTCAGTAATCAGGTCCTTGTCGTAGCCTCGGTAAATTAAATGTTTAGATAGCTCTTCAGACCTTTTTAGGAATGTGTCATCGTCGGAGCAAATTCTGCGTATCCTCAGTGCCTGGCTATATGGGATGTTCCTAATGCAGTGTTTTGGGTGACAGTTGGTTGGGAGGAGATATTGGTGTTTGTCAGTTGGTTTCGAGTAGATGTCTGTATGGAGTTTGTTTTCTACCAGTCTGGTTGTTGTGTTTAGGAAAACGTGGTTTAAGTTGTTTAAGTTGGAGACTTCAGCCGTAAATTTTATTGAAGGATGGAAATTGTTTGCCTTTGATATGAAATCATCCAGATTTTCTCTTCCATGTTGCCACTTCAGTTCTATATCATCGATAAAGCGTACCCACTGGTATGGTGCAAGTTCAACCGATGCTAATAGTTGACCCTCTAGTTGACCCTCTAGTTTTCCCATAAAAAAAGTTAGCGTACGAAGGGGCCATTTTTGTACCCATTGCGGTTCCATTAATTTGAAGGTAGTTTTCTTCATTAAATTCAAAGTTGTTGAGTTTTAGGACCAGCTCCAGGAGTTGGACTAGGAAGTGTGTTGGTGGATTGTCTACTGTTCTTGTTTCCCATGCTTCGCTACACGCCTGTATCCCTTCGTTGTGCGGTATGTTAGTATACAAAGATGTGACGTCTAAGGAAACAAGCAATGTATCTGGCAGTAATGGTTCGCTCGCTTTGCTCTTTATGAGGTAATCTGTCGTGTCCTGAATATATGATGGTAATTTGTGGACATATGGTCTCATAAAATGATCCAAATATTCTGATATCCGTTATGTGGGATGTCCGTTACCAGAGATTATAGGTCTGCCTGGGTTTCCTTGTTTGTGGATTTTAGGTAGAAGATAAAATCTATCTGCCCTTGGGTTTTCTGGGCTTAAGTAGTTTCTCGTTTGCTGGTCTATGTCTAAATCTTCAAAACGTTTAAAATTATTGGATTTCACACTGTTATCGAAAGTAAGACGGTTGGGACATTTCTTAAGATGACTCAATTTAGCTCATTTGGCACCCTTCGACATAAAACACATTTTACACAAGTTTGCAAATCTGTATGTTACTTGTTATTCAGATTACTCCTTCTTCAGATTGCAAGCTTGTTTATTTACAAGCGCCTCGCACAGTAGAGCGTTCTTCAGGAAAGTCAAACTATGCTCTATATTGTAGTAGTCGATGAAATAATAGCCATTATTAGAGCTACTGCAACTTCTAATCCTGATAATAAAAAACATTGCAAATATTTATCCCGACTGTAAATCAACTAAAGCAACTCTCCCGATAACGCGTGATACGAATACCTAGCGAAATGAAGAAAGCAGATTTTCCCCTAAGGAGCCGCCTAAGAATGTAAAGAAACTTCTAGAAATATCAGCGCAGTATTATTTGAAAATTCCTACACAGGCCACATGGGCCAAAATAGCATAAATGGTTGACGATGATCAGTTGCTTCATCACAACATCGAACAGACCATTTTGACTGAGGCACGAGGACTCAAATTTCATGAGTTTGAGTTGCATAAAATTCGTGTTGATTTTTTAAAAGACTATTAGTGAAATTGCTTCGATCCAGTACGAAGCAAGTAACGAAGAATTAAAACTTTCTGAGATGAGTTCCGGTATTATATTAATGTTACGGGTACCTCCGCAGTTAAAATGGATATTGTTCTCCATATGTATATGAATATGCACCTTAACCGTTTTCTGATGAGGAGTTTAAAATCACATCCCGTTGACTTAATCGTTATCTTATTTATTAACTGTAAAGTCAATGATACTATTAATGATGAAACGTTGGCAAGGATTCTTGAGACAATGGAAAATTTAAGCAAGAATCTTTTTTAATTAGACTGGACAGATGACTAAACAGGTGCATTACATAAATGCCCGTCATAGCTTTTCGGCGGGTCTTATGATGTGAAACATTATGACAAACGATATTTTCAATGGACGCGCTTGTCTTCATTTCATCAGGACTTCGTATTTACATCCTGTGTAAACTTGAGGTTTGTGACATTGAATTTTCTGTATCAATTACCAACATGATTAAATGTGAACCACTTAACCCTGACATAGCGCTTTGTTTGGAATATATGCCTTCAGCCGATTCGGCTACCCCACCCCCATCCCAGATACACATGTCTGTTTTCTGTATAATATTGATGTGTACTTGTATCATGGTCCAGAGTTGCGGTAACATTATGTGTGGGTTACCGGCATAGTAAATACGACGGTGGGAAATTTCCATTCAGGCGTTGCATGCATATATGTAATAGCGTACAGCGGCACACGGACGGACCTTAACTTCGACTGCGGTGGAATCAGATAAAATCCACAGCCCGTTAAGGTGACAGAGCCTTGCCGCAGCAAAAAGGTTATTCGCATATGTAATTTACGACTTTCGACTACAGAATAAAGTCGGACGGCTATCATGATCTAGCAGACATACTCCAAGTTACAGACTAAATACAATGCAAGGTTTGTTGTTCTGTTCCTAGATGTGACGGGCAAACTGTACCGCCTATGTTGCACCACGGCATGGACATGGTATACGAGTTCTTAAAATCTTTAGAGGTCACAGGGAAATGGCTCCTTCAATAGCTCACGTCGCCTGCAGACATGATTATGAGGAACGATGATTTTCACAAATTTTCTAAGGTCACTCGTAGCTGGATTTGTTAAGATCTCTTTGGAACTGATTTCAAAGCTAGTGAATACTGTCACTATACTGATGCGTACATAAGAACCGCTTAGAAGGCATGCAATGTACAGATGCAAATTCATCCAAGCAAACCGAAAATCGCAGTGTTACTTCATTATTTGCCTGGATATGATGGTCACTTAAAAATGCAAGGAGTCGCATCATCATCATCATCATCTTCATCAAAGTCACCAATTCGCGTCATCCTAACAACATAGAAAAGTAAATAACATTTATTTGGATCGAGATCCTGTTAATTTGACTCGCACAAGTTTCAAATTCCATCAGTTAGTAACTTTGCGAGGGGATCGAAAGATCAATTCAAAAGAACAAGTGAAAAAGGCGCTGCCAACCTTAACAAGCTGAAATTCAAAAAGAAATGTATCCCTACAAGCACATGAGCGGATGAGAGAGTTTGATGAGACACAGTCGCCATTAATGATAGCGCAGTTGGATCCCCACGAAGTAGAAAAACATTCAAATGTAACATCACACTGTTAACATTTGACATTCCCAGGGTATGATAAAGTCAGTGCGAGTTTTAGATTTTAATCAAGAACTAGTTAAAGATTCAAGTGATGGTACAGTCGCATTACCTGGAAAGAGAAATCACAATATAAAGTGCTAGCACTCTCTTATAACTGGATGCAGTAACGGCGACACGAGAAGGTGATGCAAACATCGGTTTAAGAACCAATTTCTTAAATGGATTTCATACGAAATTATCCAACAATATCACAGGCCTATGTTTTATGAGGTTGTTCAGTGCCTAAGTGTACATTTTAGCTGTCACCTCTGATTTGACCAATAAAACGTCTAAAAAAATGAATGAAATGAACAAAGAGTTTCATAAATATGGAAATAAAATAATGTTTCATTGTTAGTATCAATATATGCTTTTCTTCGATATATATATATATATATATATATATATATATATATATATATATATATATATATATATATATGAATGAGAACACATGTTATCCTTTCGCTTTTAACATTAATTATAAAGATATGTTTTTGTGATTTTGTTGTACTTTGTGTTTGAAAAGTGAAGTAATGTTTGATATAGGTATTTTTCCTTGTACTTTTCTTGTGACTTTAAAACTTATTCTTATGTTCAAGGTCACCATTAGAAAGTTAGTGTGCACGGGCAGAGGTTCAATAGTGTAAAGGTGCCCCGAGTGGCCGAGTGGTCTGAAGCGCTCTTCGTTACTTTCCACTGACACTACGTCACTATAACACGTAACAGCAACGCATGTCGACATTATTCCCTCCAGCGTATTGCCCCAGGCGTAACTGCGCAACATTTCACAAATAACCAGTTGTTTTTGTTCAAATTTGCAACTTCGAGTCATTCCAAAATTTGTTACGAAACAAGAATGAGCTGAGAAGTAAAAGCATCAAACTAATGTTTCGTTTGCAACTTCTTGTCAGTCCCACGGACAATCCAGTCGCAGATATAGTCGAAACTTAGTTTCGCGGAAACATTTACGACCAACCGAACGGTATGACTTTTTCTCGTCAAATGCTGCGCCGACATACATTGGAAGCAATTGTTTTGTCTCAAAGAATAGCTGAGGACTCTCCAATTATTGCGGTCTGTATTTAATGCAAATAAATAACGTGTTGACTGACAACTAGAGGTAAGCAGGTGTAGACTGGTAATCCGTCAGTTTTAACAGCTTTTGCTAAAAGTAACTATCCTGCTTTACTGAAGGGACAATACGTTAGATTCACTGATACCACTTCATATGTTTTAAGGCACTAATTAACTGATATAGTAGCGATGGTAATAAATAATGATCAAAGTGTAATAGAAGATAAGCCAAATGTGATAAAAATAAATAAATCAAAATACAAAACATTCAATTGTTGTAATCATCCAGAAATTTTATTCATAATTTTATTATCAGAAATCATACCTTGTTATAACCAAACAAAAGTCATACATAGCAATATCCTTTCAGACGTAATACCTGTGTAACGACCAATCTGAAACTAAACCAGGTAACGACCAATCAAAATTCACAGTTGATCCTAACCAGTCAGAGGTCATACCTGGTCATAAACTGTTAGAAATCATACTTAGTAATAACCACTCCGAAGTCAATGTGTGTTTATCAGAAAAAATGATACCTTCAACTTTAGTGATAACTTTTACCCTGACGGAGCACAGATCTTCTTTAAGAGACATTTATATCATTCGACATTCATTTAGCAGCAGAGAGGGTGAATCCTACAACATTTTTAGTATATTTTTGATTATACCCCTCCAAATAACACTAGACCCTTCTCGCGAAATACTAGAAAAAAAAATGACAGTGAACATGGGATGTTGTATTCGCGTTTTCGTTGATGAATCATAAATGTCACAATGATGTTGTCACTCACCCTCTCTGCTGCTAAGGTTTACGGTGATTTTAACCGAATATTTTATCAAGTCCGATACGATATCGTGTCCTAGGGTCTGCTAAATTTATTGTCACAAATCCGTGTGGTTTTGACTGAGCGTTACTAAAGAAATTTCTAAATTGATTATGATTCATATCACCGCTGCACCAGGTCTGATGAATATTTCGTAGCGTATGAGTATCAACGCCGTTAAATACACACAACACATTGCAATTATCTCTGATCACTTTTGGTATTTGTGTGTACCGTTGAGTGACATAGATCACATCAGTGTTTTTATGCCTGCCTCGGGAAAATATTCTAGCAGGATTTTTTTGATTATCTAACATGATATCATCACATACCACTAAATTGTTAATACTTCCATCGATGTCTTCCACGGAAGGGGCTTCCTCTATATCAGTAATAAACTCAATAAAATCTTCATCGATTTGAAATTCTTTTGCTTTCTCGTTAAAATCCTTTAGCACTTCATAGCATCGCTGATCGTCTACACTCGGGGCTATTAAATACAATTTGTTCCATTTCATCCATCTCGTTATCAAATTAAGTAGCAGTTGTGTCTTTCCGCTTCCAGATGGTCCGATTATAATCATTCTAATTGAATTCGGCAACATTTCATGATGTTTAATAGGTTCCCGTCGTCGGGTAGCTGAATAATCAATTATATTCATGCCGTTATATATAAATTATGGATCTATATTGTGTGAAGTGTAAAAAACGTACTGGCACAGATGACTTGACGACGATTACAACTAAAAATAACCGATCAGCGCTTTCTGGTAAATGCGTACAATGTAGTACAAAGAAATTTAGATTTGTTTCTAAACCCAAGGAACTCAAGGAACCTTTAAAAAAAAACGAGGAGGTGATATCGCAGCCAAGCTAACTAAACTCCCTGGAACCCCATGGGCAAAATACCCTGGAGAAAAGCACCTTCCAGGATATAGCTACTGTGGACCGGGAACAAGACTTGATATCAGACTCAATGATCAAAATCAGCCCCGACCCGGTGAGGAACCAATAAACGCTATTGATAAGGCCTGTCACCTTCATGATGTATCTTATAAAAGCAGTAATCTGCAGCACAGGCATCTAGCAGATGTGAAATTAATTCATGCGTTAAATGCTATTTCTGATAAATCTTTCAAAGAAAAATTGGCTTCCTTTTTGATAAAATCGGCTATGAAAAGTAAATTGATGTTAGGTGCTGGTAATTAATAACAACATGGAATCTATTTATTATTCCCCAAGAGGATACTGGAGGGGTAAATCAGCAATCCATAAACTCGCTAGCGCTGCAAAAGTGAAAAAAACCACTGCGGCTCATTGGTTATCCAAACAGGCACTATGGCAAATTTATCTACCACCGCCTAAACAAATCAATTTCTCGCATTTTGATGTGACCGGACCCAATGAAGTTCATCAGGCTGATCTATTATTTCTGCCACATGATCGTGGTTACAAATACGCATTAACCGTAGTTGATATTGCAAGTCGATACAAAGAAGCAGAACCGTTAAAAACAAAATCAGCCACTGAAGTAGCTTCTGCATTTGAAAGGATTTATCGAAGGGGCCCTCTGCACTGGCCAAATCTATTACAAATTGATCCCGGCAAAGAATTTCAGGGTGTAGTGTTATCTACAATGAAAAATCATAAAGTCACTATCAGACGAGGACATACTGCGCTACATCGTGATCAGGCAATTGTAGAACGGTTTATTCGGACTCTTGCTGAACGGTTATTTGGATATCAATACGCAAAAGAATTCATCCAAGAAAAAAGATCCCGTGAATGGGTTAAAAGGTTACCAGCTGTGATTACTGCACTGAATAACGAGATTACTAGAACCATCAACATGAAAACTATCAATGCGATTAAAAAGAAGTCAATACCTGAAATGGAAATTCAAAAAGATTTTAGCGTTTCCCAACCAATTCTTGGTAGTAATGTCATTGTGAGGTACTTATACGAACCAGGAGAGCTTGAGGGTGGCACAAAAAGGGCTACTGATCCTATTTGGAGTGTTACTGCACATAAGATATCTAGTATAACACGATCTACGGGTAGACCTCCAATCTATAAACTGGATTCAACTGCCCCTCAACGGGGTTTTACTAGACAACAATTACAAGTGATACCTGAGGATACTCAATTACCACCGCATGGTCTTAACTAGCACCCTTGCGTCTATTGCACTCAAGACAAGTCAACATCACATTATTTCTGACATGACCGAGATTGTTATTTTTTCTGTCTACGGTGAATTGGCGAGGATCCTTATCCGAATACTGCCAACGCATTATACAATTGCAACTCGCGCAGTGATTATTCTGTTGTTGCTTCAGAGTAATTATTAATTCAGCATCAATATCAAATTCTCGTTGTTTTTTTTTTTGTCTTGTTGTTTGTAACCGGAGAGTTTTTTTTATCAATAATATCATTATCATCGCCAATGATTTCATCATCGCCACCAATGATTTCATCATCGAAGACAATTCTTCGAAGTTGATTTATTTTTCGTACTCTAGACACTGCGAGATAGACTAAATTCGACCATTCTATGCGATTATCTACCATCCAAACAATTGTATCCGATATAGTCAATCCCTGTGAAGAGTGTATTGTTGCTGCATAACCTAGCGTCCATGGGGATTTATTAGCACGCAATGCATCTTCAACGACATTGATATCAACCAGCACAATATCATTTAATACGAGAATCTGCTTTTCACGCCCTGATTCTGTCAGGCCTGGAATATCAACTTCGATGTTCTGTTTTCGTGTATCCGATGGCCTATAACATAACGGTACTGGAAGTGTTGCAAATTTTTGTTTATGCAATTCAAATAACTTCATCTGAAGTGTGTCCCTGACTATTTTTCTACTTGCAATGATTAAATCATTTGGTCTCCACGCTTCCCAAAACTCATTCATGGGAGTTTCCGAAATTATTTCACGGGCTATTTCACACTGGATTCTATCCGGTTGTAATCTAATTAATTTCTTAAACTCTTTTAATTCATTATCAAGTGATCTATGATCAGTATCAATTTCTTCATAATAGTCTACAAAACCCTTTAGCCATTCATGGGGAGATGCACCGACAAATGGTGGTGGTTGGCCGTGATCACCGCACATGACGACTTTTGTATTCTTCAATAACAACCACTCAAGAAATATTTTTAAGACATCTTCTGACACTGTGTCTATTTCATCCCAAATGATAATTTCAGGAATAAATTTCTCTCCCATGCGCTCAGGAGTCCATTTATCTCCCTTCCATCGGAAAAAGCTGTGATAAGTGCAGGCATTTACCCCTCTCTGTATCATTTCTCTTGCAAGTCTATGAGTTGGTGTTAGCACAATCATGTTTGATTTCCCACGATATAACTCAATTGCCCGGGTTGTTTTTCCTGACCCACCACAGCCGTTTAAATAAACTGTTTTATATCTACAGATTGGATCAGAAATCGGTGGTGCACTAGAAAATTCTGAACACTGATTGCTTTCTAAGTAATTATTTTCAATGGTAACATCTGCTGATGGAATATAATCATGAAGCATTTCCTTCTTAATTCTCCATGTCCCCCATTTCTCGTTGCCAGTAGCCTTAAAATCAGCCATTTTGCTATTTATGTAAAATGAGTCAGTAGCAACTCTAACTGCGGTGGTAGGAAATCTATTGATCATTGAAAATAAATTAATAGAAGCATAACCAAGCATAGAAGCTCTCAAATGTGTGTACTGCGGATTGTATCCATCAGTGTAAGTAACAATTGTACCCAATTTGGTTCCATCGGACATAAATGCGTCCTTACGATTGACATATAGGCCCCTATTCGTTAAATCCGTGATTACAAAATCGTATTCAGCATTGTCTATAATCAATCGTGAAGAATATCTCGTATTATCATCTTTGCCACCTTGGGTAAATTTACCGATTATTCTTCGTCCAAGGTCTTTTGCTTCATTGTTTCTGATTTCAAATAACTGTTGGGACCAATCCATGATTTGTTGTTCACTGAAATTTGTAAACAGTTTTCGCTCTTCGCTAATTATTTTTTCTAGATCAGGTTGTGGTAACCAGACTGATTTCTGTGCTCGATAGGATATAATTGCTTCACTGACAATTAATGATTTTAACATCTTACAATCAAGCATATACCGTAATAGCACTATTGGCATCCAGTGTTTTTCAGACATGTGTTTACCAATCCAAAGATAACTACACGGATGAAGTCCTGTAGCCATTTCAAATTATACTACACAAGCGAATCCGGTTAAATCGAAATCAGGAAGTGGTCCATTAATAGCAACACGGGTCATTTCGTGTGTAGGGTGTCCAAATCGTTTGGAATATTTCTCACACTCTCCATACCCAAGAAAACTTCCTGGATAACATACAATCATATCAACTGAAATAACGGTATCAGCGGTGTAATTTGTGTTCCATAATCCTCCATGGCTGTATTCAAGACAGGACAATTTGACCTCTGATAAGAACTCACTTCGGGTTGGTTTCCACGCGTTTTTCTTCCTAGCAAAATGTGCTGCAACTGATGGAAGTGTAAAACAGTTTGCTAATAATTGATCGTTGTCTTCCTCCAGAGAAAACTCACTAGCTAGTTGTTTCATTTGATTATGCAGTTCTTCAGTGCGGTACAATTCTCCGTTGGGCCTTACAAACTGATCAAATCTACATTCTTCGTCTGAAGTACTATGAAATAGCCACACTGACACAGGATCGTTTTTACTCAAATGGTAAATAGCATCAAATAATTTCTGCTCTGAAAAAAACTCTTCGGTTTGGGATAGATATTTTACGGTTCTATCCCGTGGGAATATTGTTACTGCAGATGACCACGCGTGTTCGTTATGATCAAAAATCTGTATTGGGGTTCCATTTTTATTATATTTCGATTCGTATAATACTTCACCGGTGATTGTCCTTACCGATATTGGAAATCTCAATGATGTTTCTAATTTGGCTATATCTTGAATTGTTGCCCCATGCTGTTTCACTGTCAGTTCCCATTCGGTTATTTTTTTTCGTCTTAGATCAGTTAGTTTATTTCCCCGGGACGCATTTATGAAGTGTTCCATTATTCGTGCTGCTACACAATTGAGCCCTGTCGAATATTTCATGGGTGCTAGTTTTGCAATATCAGGTTTGTCATTGAGCGGATATATCCCGTAAACAACTGCTGTGACAGGATAAGATCTTTCGTAGTAGGGTTTATCAAGTCCAGTCAAAATTCCTGGTTTTGAATCCTGAGTCACAGTGACAGTTTTTTTGTCCTTAAGAATAGGCTCGTATTTGTCCCTAATGATCCATTTTCCATTATCACGGATAAGGAATTTTATTCGAAAAAAATTTCTTTCTTCCCCAACATTTGAGATTATCACTGCTGCTTTTTCATCATTCATGGTAGCGTCAACAACACCATCAATTCGAAATGTTGACCAACAATGAGCTGCCCCATCACGCTTGAATTCATTAAAACAGTCTCTGATTTTACTAATCAAGGTTCTATCAAGAATTTTATTCTTTGGTGTATCAGAAACTCTATCAAGATTGAATTGAACACTTTTCCAGGGCTTAATTTTCGATAATCTCTCGAACTCCTCCATACTATAATTAAAACAAGTATTTAAATGAAAGATTTAAGTATAATGAATCATTGCAAATGGCTTATGATTGGATCAGTGACACCGTGTAACAAATCATGCAGAAATGAATTCTGTTGGTATCATATGCAAAGCTGTCGTCGTGGAAGCCTTGGTCCGTTACCCTGTATTCGATGTGGGGTTGGGGTCAGGGGGAACTCACCCGTGCTTGTTAATTATGAAGCATCCCGTGATGGTATTATCAGAAACCGCAGATTGAAGAATCCAGTTGGATTTGTGGTATTTGATGTTTAGTGCTGGGAAGAAAAAATATCTCTGTCACAGATTCGTCTTCGAGGTGTTTAATGGATTGATCAAGGATGGTTATGTTATTGAACATATTGATTCCGATTCTCAGAATAATTCTTTACCAAATCTACAGGCTATTTCAAAAGAGACAGGACAAAAAATTCGATTTTCGTATGTCTGTAACACCAAGGGAGACAACTCTTAAATATAACCAATGGATATAACCAAGGGAGTTATCATTGTGATTTAGCGGCTGGGTATTGTTTTATAAGAAAAGAAATATTTTCTTTTTTTTTTTTAGTGTTTAAGTCAAATAATCTGTGTCCTTTAAATACCGTGAAACACCATTAATAAGTAATTTAAGAAAATAAAATAACACCCTGTGGATTGCTGTATTAGTGACTTTATATACTTTCTCCCTTAGATTGTGTTAACTTGTTTTATGGGTTATTGTGATTCAGCGGCTGGGCATTGTTTTGTAAGAAAAGAAATGTTTTCAAACAATTATATTCTTTTTTCTAGTGTTTAATGCAAATATTCAGTCTCATTTAAGTACCGTGAAACACCATTAATAAGTAATTCAAGAAAATAAAATAACACACCTTGCGGATTGCTGTATTAAGTCCCCTTATATACTCCCTCCCTTAGATGGTGTCGGGTTGATAGGGAGGGAATAACAACCCCTCCCACCTACTCATATATCTTTATTATATGTTTCTACTATTATGTGTAAATATAAGTGTTTTTAAATGTCTGTATGTAGTGAGTGTGGTGAAAATGTGTGTATGAGTGACGGGTGCTGTGGGGGTTTTGACTATCATTTGTATAATTTAATATGTAAATATTGAATAAAGATTTTAAAAAAAAGAAGAGGGTGCCGACATGGCACCTATAAAAGATGTACAAATGCCCCTAGAGAGCGGCTACATCTATAAAAATTACATTACAGTATGGTGTCGGGTTATTCCCCCCTAAATTGTGATTCAGCGGCTTGGGCTATAATTAATTAGAAAAGAAATCAAATATAAAATGTTTTCAAACGATTATATTCTTTTTTTTTAGTGCTTTATGCAAATATTCTGTCTCATTTAAATACTGTGAAGCACCATTAACAAGTAATTCAAGAAAATAAAATAACACACTCTGTGGATTGACGCTGCTGTATTAGTCACCTTATATACTAAATGAAAGGTTTAAAGCTGGGGCTTTCAAGGCCAATCCGACCAGTCAAAAAATAACCCACGCCATTGACACGTGTGCGTGGTTGACTTTTCTCAATCATGCAACCGGGTTTAATTTCATGGGTTGCTTTGATTGGTCGGATTGGCCTTTGAAAATCAGCCCCGTCGTTTCATGTTTGTGATGTCTGTGCCGTCCCATCATCATTACATCATCATTGAATTATAATCCATCCTTAATTAAGTTAATTAAGTATATGTATACCTACAATCTGAATGGAGATATATACGGTATTTGTGCTGTCCTTAATTAAGTTAATTAAGTATATGTATACCTACAATTTGCCACAACACTCGCGAGTGGAGATATATACGGTATTTGTGCTGTCCTTAATTAAGTATATGTTGTGACGTCACCCCAAGCATATCTTCTGGGCGGTCTAAGATGGCGTTTGCCACGTTAGGCCTCCCTTCCGGAGATGTATGTTCGGGTTTCCTTTGGGCTTACTTGGATGTGAAGGCAACCAAGGAGTTCCAAAGATGTGTTGTCGTATATATGTAACCTCTAGGTCATTTCACGTAAACATATCCTCTTGTGATTCTAACCCGTTATTTGACGAGTTAGATTCACTCTTAGGGGAATATGTTTCCGGTGAATGTAAATATAAATGACCTAAAATAAATAACATCCATGGATGTAATTAGCTCTCCGTCACATTTGGGTAGCCCCGTATGGTGTTCAAAAATGAATTACCGGCCAAATAGGGTCAAATCGAGATCGAAGAAATCTCAGGAAAAAAAATGGAAATACTCAAAGAAAGAACTCTATGAGAGACACAGTGGCCTATATCAAGGGGGCCAAATGACTGATAACCGCTCATCATGGTTGTTATTTATTTTTGTCTGCATTTATATTTATATATACAGAATTAATTTTAAAAAATATATTTATATATACAGAATTAATTTTAAAAAATATAGTTATATATACAGAATTAATTTTAAAAAATATATTTATATATACAGAATTAATTTTAAAAAATATAGTTATATATACAGAATTAATTTTAAAAAAGATATTTATATATACAGACTGAATTTTAAAAAAGATATTTATATATACAGACTGAATTTTAAAAATATTAACGGCTCATTTATTTTTGAAAAATGAATTAGAAATATGTATTATCATATATGAAATCTGAAATTATGAATAGCATCATAGTTAAAATTGCAAAATTGAAAAATCAGAATATTAAATTGTCAGATGGGTTAAATCCTGATCAAATCAAGTCTGATTTTCAGGATATAGAATACGGAGTTAGCACTAACAAGTCTATGTTACCAAAGAAATATGCACTCATCAAAAAAATTCAAAATTCTATTCGAGACTCTCTTGCATTTTCCAGTGAAGTAGGTGTGTTTGTTCCGTTATATACTATCGTGGAAGGAATACGAAAAGAATTGGGTAACGAATATGAATTGAAAAAGGAAGTTAATTCTAAAATTAGAAACTTACGAGCGTTAATTCAAGAAAATGAACTATTTTGATTGACCGACCCTCAAAAGATTTTGTCAGACAGTAGAATCTCCTTGAGATTTTCATTTTTTTTGTCATTTTTTGATTGAATCAGTGAAAATATTTCACACTGCGAAAATAAAATAGAATCCTAACTTTTAAGAACTTTTCCCTATGTAAAATCGACTACTTGACCCTACGAGTTTTTTTGATGAAAATCGATGAAAAATGACCAACATCACTGAAAACAGGCAAAAATTGATGAAAAATGGCTAAAAATCATCAAAAATGAGTTTTAACAGCTTTTCCTTATGTAAAATCGACTACTTGACTGTAAAATCACTTTGAGATTTTCAACTGAAAACCACCAAAACTGTCAAAAACAGGCAAAATCAATGAATAAAAAATAAAAATATTTCACAGCAATAAAAAATTGGACCGTTAAGGATGGAATCATCGATGGGAAAAATTGTTTTACAATTGAAAAATGGTTTCTGATTTCAAATAATGGTCAATGAAGCATTGATTGGCTCGTGAGCGACTAGATGCAATTAAGAAATTTATACCAATTCGCGACTCTGTAAGAAATAAACTGCAACAACGACAGAGTTTACAAACTGATTTTGCTCTGGGGTCTGAAGAGTTGTTTAAACCAGTAACCACAGCAACGAAAGGGGTAGAGCGTGCTTTACTGGGAGATGGTCCCGAGACGGGAAAATCTGTTATTGGTGAACTTAAAAAAATAGCAGCAAAAACTGAACAAACAAAACAAATGGAATCAAAGAGAACAGTAGATGATTTACGCATGAGATTTAACGAAGAAGGGGTAGCAGCAATTGATGAGACTGATCCAACAGAAATTCCTACGCTTGTTGTTACGTCCTATGAAGACAGAAAAAAAATGTTGAAATCAGAACATCATAAGTTTGTTAAGAATTTCACTCACTGGGCTGATATATTCTATAAAATCAAAACTGGAAAAAGTCAAAAAAAGACAGATATAGCATCATACATTGAATATATCAGGATGGTGGATCACGTGTATAATCAATACGAAGAGTTTAAACAACAACAAAAACCGCCAAGATTGCAAAGAAAGCGACAGCAACCTGCAAAGAAAATTTCTTTCTCACCTAAAAAACAACAACTACCACCTGATGATGATGATGATGATGATTATTTACAAGAAACGGGTTTAGAAAAACTAGATGAAGCAGCTGGTTATAGCGGAAGTGGACTGCAAAATCCAAGGATTGGAAACACTTGTCCTGATAGTGTTATCAATGATATATCACGATTAGATGTTCTCATCGGAGGAAAACGAGCTGGAAATAACTCTCCAGAAATAATTAATGAAGCAGCTGATATCTGTAGACGGTTATTTGCCGGCGGTATCATGGATATCAAAACATATCGAGATTTCATTGACGAGTTAGCAAATGGGTATCATAGCGATTAAATAACAATTGAAAACACTATTGTTTTTATAATAATGATCGTACACTACAATCATGATAAACCAACCCTCGTCTATGTAGTTAATTCACGGTTTCCAGTTTATAGAGCATACTACGGAGATGGCCTCGGCAAGACCATTTTAGGATTCTTTTCAAGAATGGCCCCAAAAGTGATGCCGTTAGCTAAACAGTTATCAATGAAAGCCATTGATGTTATTCGTGATAAGGGTATTAGTACTGTTGGAGATCTTGCCGGGAAAGCGTTTTCAACTGCGAAGGATAAAATAACATCATTAGTGAGGCGAAAAAAGAAACCGTTACCGTCTACAGCAGAAATGCCTGCAAGTGTTAGTAAAATTATAAATAACGCAGTAGATGAAAAACTAGCGTCGATGGTAAATCAAGGGGACCAAAGCAATATTGCAAACATGATAGCGGGAAGTGGCTTTAAAAAACCACGTCGATGAAATCCTATGGATTTTCACGCTAGCGTTTTTCACAATGAAAATGGAAAATCGTTTACGATTTTACGATTTAGACTCTGATAAATAGAATAAAATGTTCAAAAGGTCACCTGATCCAGCATTTGATATAGACGCCCCAGTCCCCAAGAATGATTCTGTACGCGATTATCAATATTACGCCTATCATACCATAGACTCAAATAGTCGAGCAAGAATTGATCTTCAAGTCCATGATACCAGTAAATACTTTTTGCCCTGTGAAGCGTTTATCGAAATCGAAGGAGAGATTATACGAACAAATGATACAGAGTATCCAGCTGGTACTCAAGTCGGTTTTGTCAATAATGGTATTATGGCGCTATTTGAGAGTGCTAGATATCTCATTGATGGAAAAGAAATTGAGTCCATAGATCGTGAAGTTGATGTGGCCACAACAATCATAGGGTTAGCGAGATATTCTGATGATTATACAAGATCAGCGGGTCCATCTATGATGTTTGCAAAAGATGTTAAGAATACCGCTGGAGGAAATCAATTTATTATAAGACGACCAAAGAATAATGCTGGCACCGCTAATATTGATGCCGAAGATATGATTATAAACAACGATGTTAATTTCAATCTAGGAGCTGCAACACGTATTTCAATGTTGCAAGGAGCGCGTAAATCATTTTCATGCGCGATTCCACTGCATCACATATTTGGATTCTGTAGAAACGTCCGAAAAGTTATTTATGGAGCGAAGCATACAGTATCGCTTGTACGAAGGAGTGATGATAACGACGCAATTTGGAGGATTCCAGCAGACAATGCAAATCCAAATGCTGATGCCGGTAAAGTCAATTTAACAAAAATATCATTGTGGATGCCAGTGTTGACTCCAGCAATCACCGCAGAACAACGACTACTATCATTTATGGACCAAGGAGGAAAGTCGTTGTTGAGTTGGCTAACCGTGAGTACAGATGTGAAGCAATCAAATCTGAACGGGTTATTCACTTGGAACCTAGCATCAAAACAAGGCGTTTCTGCGCCACGTCATATATTTATTGCGTTACAGGATAACACACGAGTTGGCGATCAACGTTTCAGTCATATGATATTTGATCAATTAGGTGTGAAAGACGTCTCACTGAGAATAAACGGCCAGCAGGAACCATCTGAGGATATACAACTTAATTACACACAAAATCATATTGCACGAGTTTATCATCGTCTGTTGTCATTTATGGCACGCGACCAAAATGTCGATACTGGTTTGCAAATATCACAATTGGATTTTAAAAGCCTCTATCCGGTTTATTACTTTTCGCTGGAACATCTCGATTTGATGAGACAATCTGTCGTTGATATACACTTTAGAGCTAATGTGACTCGTGGTGCTATTGCTGATTATAGAGCGGTTGCTGTCATTCTCAGTGATAAATCAATGCTACTCGAAGGTGTTGGTGGAAGAATGAGAGTGGTAGATGCCCCAGTAGAAAATCTTTGAACGATTTTTCTCGATTTTTCATTGAATTAGAATCAATCTATTATGTATAATGTCATATAGTGTTATTAGTGTTGCGTTAACTCCTGGTCAAATCAAAAAATTGCAATCAGAATCGGCTAAAAAATGTGGAACCACAATCACGTTGAAACCTAATCAAATGACTGGTGGTGCAAATAAATTATCGCTGACAACTCGTCAGGTGAAACATTTCAATGATGCACTTGCAGCCAAAAAAGGTGTTCAGATTACTCTCTCTGCGGCTGCAATTAAAAATATGATGAAAACGGGTGGTATATTTCCATTGTTAGCTGCAATACCAGCATTGATTGCAGCAGCAGCCCCAGCAGTGGCTAAAGCAGCGGCGTTAGGAGCCGTTGGTACTGCAGCAGGAATGGCACTAAAGAAGGCAACTGGGAAGGGATATAAAAAAAAGAGACGATCCGTTCACGGATTGGGTCTAAGAAGCAGCAGAAGGGGCGAATCAGACAACATTTTTAGACAAGTTTTCACTGAAATCACGCTTAAAAACAATGAAACCAATGACATCAGGCCCCAATGTGTGTGTGAATCTGATATCGTTTCATGGATTAGGTCCAAAAAAAAAATATGAAAAAATCAATGAAATTAATGAAATCCTCCATCGATTTTTTGGGAAAAGGGACTACAACGTCGTTGTCACTCACCCTCTCTGCTGCTATGGGTTAACCGAATATTTGATCCAGTCCGATACGATATCGTGTTCGAGGGTCATGTAAATTTATTGTTACAAATCCGTGTGGGGTAGACTGAGCATGACTAAAGAAATTTCTAAATTGATTGAAGTCCATATCAGAACACCATGTCTGCCAAATATTTCGTAGCGTATGTGTATCAACGCCGTTGAATACAGCAAGCATATTACAATTATCGCGAATCACTTTTGGAATCTGAGTGTAGCGTTGAGTGACATAGATCACATCCGTGTTTTTATGCCTGCCTCGGGAAAATATTCTAGCAGGATTTTTTTGATTATCTAACATGACATCGTCGTATACAACTAAATTGTTGATACTTCCATCGAGGTCATTCACAGATGGCGCCTCGTCAATATCGGTTATAAATTCAATAACATCCTCGCCAGCAATCTCTGAAGCGTTTTCATTAAAATCTTTTAGCACTTCATAGCATCGTTGATCATCTACGCTAGGGGCAACTAAATACAACTTATCCCACTTCATCCATCTCATTATTAAATTGAGCAACAATTGCGTTTTACCGGATCCAGATGGTCCGATTATAATTGCGCGGATAGAGTTTGGTAGCGCTGCATGATGCTTCACTGGTTCTCTTGTTTTAGTCGCTGAAAAATCAATTATATTCATATCTCTATACATAAATTATGGATCTATATTGCGTGAAGTGTAAGGCGCGTACTGGCACAGATGACTTGACGACGATTACAACTAAAAATAACCGATCAGCGCTTTCTGGTAAATGCGTACAGTGTAGTACAAAGAAATTTAGATTTGTTTCTAAACCCAAGGAACTCAAGGAACCTTTAGAAAAAAACGAGGAGGTGATATCGCTGCCAAATTAGCAAAACTCCCTGGAACCCCATGGGCAAAATACCCCGGAGAAAAACACCTTCCAGGGTATAGTTATTGTGGACCGGGAACAAGACTTGATATCAGACTCAATGATCAAAATCAGCCCCGACCCGGTGAGGAACCAATAAACGATATTGATAAGGCCTGTCACCTTCATGATGTTGCTTATAAAAGTAGCAATTTGCAACACAGGCATCTAGCAGATGTGAAATTAATTCATGCGTTGAATTCTATCACTGATAAATCCTTCAAAGAAAAATTGGCTTCCTTTTTGATAAAATCGGCAATGAAAAGCAAATTGATGTTAGGTGCTGGTAATTAATAACAACATGGAATCTATTTATTATTCCCCAAGAGGATACTGGAAGGGTAACGCTGCAATCAGTAAACTCGCTAGCGCCGCAAAAGTGAAAAAAACCACTGCGGCTCATTGGTTATCCAAACAGGCACTATGGCAAATTTATCTACCACCGCCTAAACAAATCAATTTCTCGCATTTTGATGTGACAGTTCCTAATGAAGTTCATCAGGTTGATCTATTATTTCTGCCACATGATCGTGGTTACAAATATGCGTTAACTGTGGTTGATATTGCAAGTCGATACAAAGAAGCAGAACCGTTAAAAACAAAATCAGCCACTGAAGTCGCTTCTGCATTTGAAAGGATTTATCGAAGGAGCCCTCTGCACTGGCCAAATCTGTTACAAGTTGACCCGGGCAAGGAATTTCAGGGTGCAGTGTTATCTACAATGAAATATCACAATGTCGCTATCAGACGAGGGCATACTGCACTGCATCGTGATCAGGCCATTGTAGAACGGTTTAATAAAACCCTTGCTGAGCGGTTATTTGGATATCAATATGCAAAAGAATTCATCCAAGAAAAAAGATCCCGTGAATGGGTTAAGAGATTACCAGGTGTAGTTACCGCACTGAATAACGAGATTACGGTTTCTTCCTCCACCACTAATACTGGCCGCCATGTATAGCCTATATATTGTGCTGAAAAATGGCGTTAAACCTTAAAAAAAAAAAAAAAAAAAAAAAAGAACCATCAACATGAAACCTATCAACGCGATTAAAAAGAAGTCGATACCTGAAAAACCACAAAAAGATTTCAAAGAACCAATTCTTGGTAGTAATGTCATTGTGAGGTACTTATACGAACCAGGAGAGCTTGAGGGTGGTACAAAAAGGGCTACTGATCCTATTTGGAGCGTCACTACGCATAAGATATCTAGTATAACACGATCTACGGGTAGACCTCCAATCTATAAACTGGATTCAACTGCCCCTCAACGGGGTTTTACTAGACAACAATTACAAGTAATTCCTGACGATACTCAATTACCACCGCATGGTCTTAACTAGCACCCTTGCGTCTATTGCACTCAAGACAAGTCAACATCACATTATTTCTGACATGACCGAGATTGTTATTTTTTCTGTCCACGGTGAATTGGCGAGGATCCTTATCCGAATACTGCCAACGCATTATACAATTGCAACTCGCGCAGTGATTATTCTGTTGTTTCTTCAAAGTGATTATTAATTCAGCATCAATATCAAATTCTCGTTGTTTTTTTTTGTCCTGTTGTTTGTAACCGGAGAGTTTTTTATCAATAATATCATTATCGTCACCAATGATTTCATCATCGCCAATGATTTCATCATCGAAGACAATTCTTCGAAGTTGATTTATTTTTCGTACTCTGGATACTGAAAGATAGACTAAATTTGACCATTCTATGCGATTATCTACCATCCAAACAATTGTATCCGATATAGTCAATCCCTGTGAAGAATGTATCGTCGCTGCGTATCCTAGCGTCCATGGGGATTTATTAGCACGCAATGCATCTTCAACAACATTGATATCAACCAGCACAATATCATTTAATACGAGAATCTGCTTTTCACTCTGTCCTGGAATATCAAATTCAATGTTCTGTTTTCGTGTATCCGATGGCCTATAACAGAGGGGCACTGGAAGTGTTGCAAATTTTTGTTTATGCAATTCAAATAACTTCATCTGAAGTGTGTCCCTGACTATTTTTCTACTTGCAATGATTAAATCGTTTGGTCTCCACATTTCCCAGAAATCATTCATGGGAGTTTCCGAAATTATTTCACGGGCTATTTCACACTGGATTCTATCCGGTTGTAATCTAATTAATTTCTTAAACTCTTTTAATTCATTATCAAGTGATCTATGATCAGTATCAATTTCTTCATAATAGTCTACAAAACCCTTTAGCCATTCATGGGGAGATGCACCGACAAATGGTGGTGGTTGGCCGTGATCACCGCACATAACGACTTTTGTATTCTTCAATAACAACCACTCAAGAAATATTTTTAAGACATCTTCGGACACTGTGTCTATTTCATCCCAAATGATAATTTCAGGAATAAATTTCTCTCCCATGCGCTCAGGAGTCCATTTATCTCCCTTCCATCTAAAGAAACTATGATAAGTGCAGGCATTTACCCCTCGTTGTTTCATCTCTCTGGCGAGTCTGTGAGCCGGTGTTAGCACAATCATGTTAGAAACGCTAGCGTTTCCACGACGGAATAACTCAATTACCCGGGTGGTTTTTCCTGACCCACCACAGCCGTTTAAATAAACTGTTTTATACAGGCATATTGGATCAGAAATCGGTGGTGCACTAGAAAATTCTGAACACTGATTGCTTTCTAAGTAATTATTTTCAATGGTAACATCTGCTGATGGAATATAATCATGAATCATTTCTTTCTTAATTCTCCATGTCCCCCATTTCTCGTTGCCAGTAGCCTTGAAATCAGCCATTTTGCTATTTATGTAAAATGAGTCAGTGGCAACTCTAACTGCGGTGGTAGGAAATCTATTGATCATTGAAAACAGATTGATAGAAGCATAACCGAGCATAGAAGCTCTCAAATGTTTGTACTGCGGATGGTATCCATCAGTGTAAGTAACAATTGTACCCAATTTGGTTCCATCGGACATAAATGCGTCCTTACGATTGACATATAGGCCCTTATTCGTTAAATCCGCCATTACAAAATCGTATTCAGCGTTGTCTATAATCAATCGTGAAGAATATTTCGTATTATCATCTTTGCCACCTTGGGTAAATTTACCGATTATTCTTCGTCCAAGATTTTTTGCTTCATTGTTTCTGATTTCAAATAACTGTTGGGACCAATCCATGATTTGTTGTTCATTAAAATCAGGAAACAGTTTTCGCTCTTCGCTAATTATTTTTTCTAGATCAGGTTGTGGTAACCAGACTGATTTCTGTGCCCGATAGGATATAATTGCTTCACTGACAATTAATGATTTTAACATCTTACAATCAAGCATATACCGTAACAACACTATTGGCATCCAGTGTTTTTCAGACATGTGTTTACCAATCCAAAGATAACTACACGGATGAAGTCCTTCAGCCATTTCAAATGATACTACACAAGCGAATCCGGTTAAATCAAAATCAGGAAGTGGTCCATTAATAGCAACACGGGTCATTTCGTGTGTAGGGTGTCCAAATCGTTTGAAATATTTCTCACACTCTCCATACCCAAGAAAACTTCCTGGATAACACGCAATCATATCAACTGAAATAACGGTATCAGCGGTGTATTTTGTGTTCCATAATCCGCCGTGGCTGTATTGAAGACAGGACAATTTGACATCTGATAAAAACTCACTCCGTGTTGGTTTCCACGCGTTTTTCTTTCTAGCAAAATGTGCTGCAATGGATGGTACTGTGAAACAGTTTGCTAATAATTGATCGTTGTCTTCCCCTTCCCCAGAAAACTCACTAGCTAGTTGTTTCATTTGATTCTGCAGTTCTTCAGTACGGTATAATTCTCCGTTAGGCCTTACAAACTGATCAAATCTGCATTCCTCGTCTGAATTACTATGAAATAGCCACGCTGACACAGGATCGTTTTTACTCAAATGATAAATAGCATCAAATAATTTCTGCTCTGAAAAAAACTCTTCGGTTTGGGATAGATATTTTACGGTTCTTTCCCGTGGGAATATTGTTACTGCAGATGACCACGCTTGCGCGTTATGATCAATAATTTCAATGGGGGCTCCCTGTGATTTATATTTCGATTCGTATAATACTTCACCGGTGATTGTCCTTACCGATATTGGAAATCTTAATGATTTTTCTAATTTAGTTATATCCTGAATTGTTGCTCCATGCTCTTTTACCGTGAACTCCCACTCGGTTATTTTTTTTCGTCTTAGATCAGTTAGTTTATTTCCCCGGGACGCATTTGTGAAGTGTTCTATTATTCGTTCTGCTACACAATTGAGGCCTGTCGAATATTTCATGGGTGCTAGTTTTGAAATATCAGGTTTTTCATTGAGCGGATAGATCCCGTAAACAACTGCTGTGACAGGATAAGATCTTTCGTAGTAGGGTTTATCAATTCCAGTCAAAATTCCCGGTTTGGAATCTTGGTTCACGGTGACAGTTTTTTTGCCTCTGAGAATGGGTTCAAATTTATCCCTAATAATCCATTTGCCATTCTCACGAATAATGAATTTGATTCGGAAAAAATGACTTTTTTCCCCAACACGTGAAATGATCACTGCTGACTTTTCATCATTCATGGTAGCGTCAACAACACCATCAATTCGAAATGTTGACCAACAATAAGATGCTCCATCACGCTTGAATTCATTAAAACAGTCCCTGATGGGTTTATCAAGAATTTTATTCTTGGGTGTATTAGAAACTATATCAAGATTGAATTGAGCATCCTTCCATGATGATCTCATGTTTCCGTCTTTTGGACGTTTGTTACGTTTTTTGGGTCTATCGCGATTAAATCTAGGATTGATTTTCAATAATCTCTTAAACTCTTTCATGTTTCCGTCTATTGGGCGTTTTGGACGTTTTTTGGGTTTATCGATATTAAATTTAGGGTTAATTTTCAATAATCTCTTAAACTCTTTCATGTTTCCGTCTCTTGGACGTTTGTTACGTTTGTTTCCGTCTATTGGACGTTTTTTGGGGTTATCGATATTAAATCTAGGATTGATTTTTAATAATCTCTTAAACTCTTTCATGTTTCCGTCTCTTGGACGTTTTTGACGTTTTTTTGGTCTATCGAGATTAAATCTAGGATTGATTTTCAATAATCTCTTGAACTCTCTATCAGCATTGAATTTAGCATTTTTCGAAGTCAATCTCTTGAACTCCTTCATGCTATATAAAAAACAAACATTTAAATGAAAGTTTTATGTATAATGAATCACTGCAAATGGCTCATGATGGGAAATGTAACCCCGTGTAACAAATCATGCAGAAAAAATGAATACTGTAGGTATCATATGCAAAGTTTTCGACGTGGAAGTCTTGGTCCGTTACCCTGTATTCGATGTGGGGTTGGGGTTAAGGGAAGATCACAATTGTGTATTGATTGTGGTGGTAAGCGATATAGGGAATTGAAGCGTTATTATGATAAAAGAATAAAAAATGGACAATCCATCAGAAATTATGACCCTGAAAAAACCCTTGACCCTGACAACATCAAGGATAAAATCATAAGAACCCCGCAAGACTATATCGAAAGATTTTCCAGTGATGTAATTATTGAACCAAACACTGAATTAGACAAACAATAGAATAGTATATATGAACCAAGAATTCAGACCACATCCAGTGATTACAAAATATGAAGCATCCAGTGATGGTGTTGTAAGACACTGTAGACTGAAAAAATCAGTTGGTTTTGTGAGTAATCAAGGGTATTTGAAGTTTACTGTTGGCGGAGGAAAAGAAAAGAAAACTTATCTCAATCATCGTTTCGTGTATGAATGTTTTAATGGATTGATCAAAGATGGTTTTGTTATTTATCACAAGGATTCTAATCCAAAGAATAATTCTGTATCCAATCTGCAGGCTATCACACTGAGTGAGAATTCCAAACGAGGAAGAACTGGCACTTGCAAAACGGTTTGGAAGAGACCTGTGACATCTTTGAATACAATAACTAATGAAGAAAAAATATTTTCATCTATGAATGAAGCCGGTAGGCACTTCGATATTTGTCCAACTTCTGTTCAAAAAGTTGCAGGGAGGATTTATCGATCGGCTATTTCAAAAAAGACGGGGCAAAGATTTCAATTTAGTTATGTCTAATGCTTCATAATTTCCAATTAGAGATATGTCATTCTTATAGAATAATGAATTCTGAAAACATGAATAGCATCATAGTTGAAATAGCAAAATTGAAAAATCAGGATATCAAACTATCAGATGGGTTAAATCCTGATCAAATTGTGTCTGATTTTCAGGATATAGAATACGGGGTTAGCACTAACAAATATATGCTACCCAAGAAATATGCACTCATCAAAAAAATTCAGAATTCTATTAAAGACTCTCTTTCATTTTCCAGTGACATCAGTGTGTTCGTTCCGTTGTATACTATCGTAGAAGGAATACGAAAAGAATTAGGTAACGAATACGAATTGAAAAAAGAAGTCAACTCTAAAATTAGAAACATACGAGCATTAATTCAAGAAAATGAACAATTTTGATTGCCCGACCATGATTGCCCGACCATTATCATTTTTTGATTGTGACCGACCATTTATCATTCCGACCCTCATTTTTTTTAGCCGACCCTCAAAGGAGATGTCAAAAATCGATGGAGGATATGTCAGATTGATCAATGGAGGATATGTCAGATTGATCAATGGAAAAGTGTGGAAACTATCAGTATTATTTATTTTATATACAATTTTGATACTTTCCACAAACCTGATAGAAGGTGTCTCACGATGAAATAACACTTCCATGACCGTGTTAAAAATCATCCGACATGTCAAGTGTTTTGCAATTGAAAAATAGTTTGCGATTTCAAATAATGGTCAATGAGGCATTAACAACCCGATTGGCTCGTGAGCGACTAGATGCAATTAAGAAATTTATACCAATTCGTGACTCTGTAAGAAATAAACTGCAACAACGACAGAGTTTACAAACTGATTTTGCTCTGGGGTCTGAAGAATTGTTTAAACCAGTAACCACAGCAACGAAGGGGGTAGAGCGTGCTATACTGGGAGATGATCCTGACGGTAAAAGAAAGGAAGAGGGTCTTATTTCTGTACTCGAAAAAATAGCAGCGAAAACTGAACAAACTGAACAAACTGATCCGAAAAAAACGACTGTTTCTCTGTTGAATAAATTTACTGATCATGCTAAAATAGTAATAAAAAAATTTTAATTATTGAAATCAAAGGATTATCAAGCCTTTGGTAATTTTGCTGCTCAAAGTTATAATTCAAAAAAAGATTTTTTAAAGGACGAGTATAAGAATGATAGAATATCAAGTAATGATTGGTTCGATTATTTGTATAAACTAAATAAAGGGATTGGTCATTTGAATAAGGATGAGATAGGATACAAGGAATTTCAAATGGGAATTAGTAATTATAAAAGAGAACAAATAGAAGAGCGACAACGAGAAATAGAAGAACGGCAAGAACTAAAACGTCAAACACCAACACGTAGACAAACAAGAAGACAAAAAAAACAACAACTACCACCTGATGATGATGATGATTTAGAAGAACGACGTCAAACACCAACACGGAGACAAAAAAAACAACAACTACCACCTAATGATGATGATGATGATGATACTCTTGATTATTTACAAACCACGGATACAGACAAACTAGATGAAGCAACTGGTTATAGCGGAAGTGGATTAGGAAATCCAAGGATTGGAAACACTTGTCCTGATAGTGTTATCAATGATATATCACGATTAGATGTTCTCATCGGAGGAAAACGAGCTGGAAATAACTCTCCAGAAATAATTAATGAAGCAGCTGATATCTGTAGACGGTTATTTGCCGGCGGTATTATGGATATCAAAACATATCGAGATTTCATTGACGAGTTAGCAAATGGGTATCATAGTGATTAAATAACAATTGAAAACACTATTGTTTTTATAATAATGATCGTACACTACAATCATGATAAACCAACCCTCGTCTATGTAGTTAATTCACGGTTTCCAGTTTATAGAGCATACTACGGAGATGGCCTCGGCAATACCATTTTAGGATTCTTTTCAAGAATGGCCCCAAAAGTGATGCCGTTAGCTAAACAGTTATCAATGAAAGCCATTGATGTTATTCGTGATAAGGGTATTAGTACTGTTGGAAATCTTGCCGGGAAAGCGTTTTCAACTGCGAAGGATAAAATAACATCATTAGTGGGGCGAAAAAAGAAACCGTTACCGTCTACAGAAGAAATGCCTGCAAGTGTTAGTAAAATAATAAATAACGCAGTAGATGAAAAATTAGCGTCGATGGTAAATCAAGGGGACCAAAGCAATATTGCAAACATGATAGCAGGAAGTGGCCTTAAAAAACTACGTCGATGAAATCCTATGGATTTTCACGCTAGCGTTTTTCACGATGAAATGGAAAATCGTTTACGATTTTACTATTTAGACTCTGATAAATAGAATAAAATGTTCAAAAGGTCACCTGATCCAGCATTTGATATGGATACCCCAGTGCGTAAAGATGATTCTGTACGCGATTTTCAATTTTATTCTTATCACGCAGTACAACCAGATCTCCGATCGCGAATTGAACTTCAAGTTCATGATACCAGTAAATATTTTCTATCGTGTGAGGCATTTATTGAAGTAGAAGGAGAACTTGTAACAAATGTTGCAGCTGATACCCCATATGACAATAACTCAAATGTCCGAGTTGGTTTTGTTAATAACGGCATCATGGCATTATTTGAAAGCGCTAGATATCTCATTGATGGAAAAGAAATTGAATCCATTGACCGTGAAGTTGATATGGCCACAACAATCATAGGGTTAGCAAGATATTCTGATGATTATACAAGATCAGCGGGTCCATCTATGATGTTTGCAAAGGATACTACTGATAACGCTGATCACCTTCAATTCATTAAAGTGTTAACAGCACAGGGTACTGCAGAAGTAAATCAGGGGGAAGCAGCTAATCCAGAACGTCGAGCTAGACCCGGAGTTGCGTTTGATATTCTCGGAGGCGTTAATGGTAATCTCAATTTAGGATTTGCAACACGCGTAGCAATGTTGCATGGGCAGCGTCGACGATTTTCATGTGCGATTCCACTACATCACATATTTGGATTCTGTAGAAACGTCCGAAAAGTTATTTATGGAGCCAAACACACAATAGCACTCGTGAGAAAGGGTACTGATGATGATGCAATCTGGCGTAATGCTGGGGTTGCTCCCGGTAAAGTCATTTTAACAAAACTATCATTGTGGATGCCAGTGTTAACTCCATCAATCACAGAAGAACAGCGACTACTATCATTTATGGATCAAGGAGGAAAGTCGTTGTTGAGTTGGTTATCAGTGACTACGGATATTAAACAAGACAGTGTTGATGGTACATTCACATGGCACCTGGCATCAAAACAAGGGGTTTCAGCTCCACGTCATATATTTATTGCGTTACAGAATGCTGCGCGAGTTGGTAATCAAGAACGAAGTCATATGATATTTGATCAGTTAGGTGTTAATGAAGTCTCGCTGAGAATAAACGGACAGCAGGAACCATCCGAGGATATACAACTTGATTACGGTCAGAATCATATTGCACGTGTCTATCATAACCTGTTGTCATTTATGGCACGTGATCAAAATGTGGATACCGGTTTGCAAATATCACAATACGACTTTAAAAGCCTCTATCCGATTTATTACTTTTCGCTGGAACATCTTGATTTGATGAGACAATCTGTCGTTGATATACACTTTAGAGCCCGTGTAACCCGTCCGACTGGTCCAGCAGCAGTTGCTGGGGTACATCCTATCCTTATCCCGAATTATAGAGCGGTTGCTGTCATTCTCAGTGATAAATCAATGCTACTTGAAGGTGTTGGTGGAAGAATGAGAGTGGTAGATGCCCCAGTAGAAAATCCTTGAACGATTTTTCTCGATTTTTCATTGAATTAGAATCAATCAATTATATATAATGTCATATAGTGTTATTAGTGTTACGTTAACTCCTGGTCAAATCAAAAAATTGCAATCAGAATCGGCTAAAAAATGTGGAACCACAATCACGTTAAAACCTAATCAAATGACTGGTGGTGAAAATAAATTATCGCTGACAACTCGTCAGGTGAAACATTTCAATGATGCTTTCAAGGATAAAAAAGGGGTTCAGATTACTCTCTCTCAAAAATATGATGAAAACAGGCGGTATATTTCCATTGTTAGCTGCAATACCAGCATTGATTGCAGCAGCAGCCCCAGCAGTGGCTAAAGCAGCAGCGTTAGGAGCCGTTGGTACTGCAGCAGGAATGGCACTTAAGAAGGCAGCTGGACAAGGATATAAAAAAAAGAGACGATCCGTTCAAGGATTGGGTCTAAGACTACCAGGAACCCCGTATTCGTGGTACAGCGGAAAAGGTCTAAGACTACCAGGGACCCCGTATTCATGGTACAGCGGGAGATCCGTTCACGGATCAGGCCTGAGACTACCAGGAACGGTTTATTAATACAGAAATCTTCAATTTCCGAACCTATGGTTCCCATGTCCAATTTTGATTTAATGGATGCTGCTAAAAAACTAGTGATTAAAAATTTCAGAGGTGTTTTTATGAAAGATCAATTACCACATCAACCAAACAAAACTGAAACAGGTATTATTAATCTCGATAACAGCACCGGACCTGGAACTCACTGGGTTGCATACGCTATTGATCCACGTGGGATTGTCTATTTTGATTCATATGGATTAGCCCCACCAAAAGAGTTTATGCGGTATATAAAAACCCTTCCAATGAAGACTTGGTATTCTACGCTACCAACACAACAAATCAATGACCCACCAATATGCGGCAGTGAAGTATTAAATGTCCTTGACACTATTTCTAACTCCTTGGGTAACCCAAGGGGAAAACCACCACACATTGTCGTAAATGACTACACCAGCAATCGCTTTTTAGAGAGAGAAAGAGTTTTACAATAACATGATTGATATTTGGGGGAGATCTTTGAAACCCAAGCCCGATGACACTGCAACCGGTGATATAACAAAACAAATTAAAGATGAAATCGCTGAGACGTTGAACTTAACAAGTGTTGACCCGAATGAAATAGTTGTATTTCAAGACAAACAGGGTAAATTGAAATCTAGTAATATTTCTCTGGATGATATTTTAGTTAAACAACAAAACGCAATCGAGGATACTATCGCGTTATTTTCCGATCAGGGTAAACTCAAACCAGGCGTACTTTTTTCGACGATTACAGATCGATTTAAAACTCTCAACGATTCTGCGTTAGAACTAGCAACACTTCAATCTAAAACCGAAGAACACATAAAACAGTTTACCGCATTTCGTAGAAATATCATTGATAAATTTATTGGAACTACATTCGATAAAATTGAACTAAAACTCCCTGATATTAAAAAATCCATCGATGAGACTAAAACTTCCATCGAAGGCATCAAAGGTGATCTTTCGAGGATGATAACAGCCATTTGAAAAACAAAAATTCCTCATGAGAAAACCAACAACGTAGTATACACGATCCAACACGGATCATTTGCGTGGACACCTACAAACAACACATTAGATATCACTGCAACCGTCAAGGGTATTTATCGATTAACACTGGTGACACCATGGCCTCAATTTAATATATCATCGTCGAGTTCATCCGGGGTCAACAATACGATTTCAACGATCATCGACATGGGTACAACTGAAAAGTTCACTATAACAACTACTGATAGAACTTTGATTGGGGTTTCAACGACGTGGTATGTAGAATTCGTAGCGAATTTAAGTAAATCGTAATTGAAAACGATAGCGTATTTAAAATAAAAATGATTTCATCATCGCAATATCGCTATGATCAGGTCAGAGAGTATCAAACTAGACTCAAAACCTTGTCTGAGGAGTATGAATTGAAAATTAAAAAATATCGCAGGAGAATTACCGCAATTGATGTTACTGTGTACGCTGTGAGTGGTGTAATCACCGGAGCCGGTATTATACTGTCTTCAGTGACAATGATGGCCCCGATAGCTGTTCCAATTTGCATTTCTGCGGCAACAACAATCGCTGGAATAATTTCAATAATCACAAAAAAATATCATCATGCAGCCAACGGAAACTACAAGACTACATAATTCAATTTCATGTTGTGTCTACTGCATACTCGCAATTATCCTCATTGATATCGTCATCGCTCGATGATACAATTATATCAGAGAGTGAGTTTTCAGCGATGGTAGATATATATGATTCTGCGATGTCAAAATTAGAAGTACAAAAACATGAGTATAATAACAATGACAACACAGATGGAATTACTTCAACAAATAGTGGAGAACACAAACCCAGTACAAACAAGCATGATCTCAATAACCTCAACGAATCCAGAATTCAGTGTGAATTTCCCCTCTCCGGTCCCAGTGAAGGAGATAGCGCTAGCAAAATTACGAGTATACCACAGTTGGCCAAATATTAGGTCAAAATCATTTGGTGGTCAACAACCCAATAATTCACTGGTATTTGCAAATAAGAATAAACCCGACGGTACCCCAGACTGGAATGTTGTTTCCATACCAACCGGATCATATCAAATTGAACAAATCAATGATGAATTCGCGCGTAGAATAAAATCGATTACTGGAAAAGAATCAAAAATAGCTATAACAGTTCATGTGCCGACACTATCATCTGCCATTGAAATAAGCACAGAAGGATACGTCGTAGATATCTATCAGAGTTCTATTAGAACCGTACTAGGATGGCCTGAATTACCACCCCGAGAAAAAACCGTTAAATTACCAGAACCACAAAAAACTGATTATATCACCGACAGGACAAAATCTGATAATCCAGTAAGGAGTTATAGAGATTATGACAAATTGAATTTTTTCACTGAAAAGATAGATAAGGGAGGGGAGAAATACTACATAACTCGACAGGATAAAATCACTGAAAACTTCACAGCGTTCAATAACGATATTTCGTTGTTGTTAATATCCCTTAAATCCGGCTCTCTCACCCGAGATGAATTTATCAGCGTCATAGAAACATGTAACAGAATCCTCAGTGACATTTATATATTTCATTCACTAATTATACGAGAGGTAGCCCTTGCCAGACACCCTAACACGAAAATAGAATTTACGACAAAATATCATATAAGCATAGAAAATATTTCCGAATTCAATCTACCAGGATATAATCTCTTAGAACTACAAAAATCTCTCAGTGATGCCATCGATGAAGGTTTCAAAAAAATCCATGATACGTGGAAAAAAACAACATCACCGGAAACAACTATCCTGACCCATAATAATGACCCAGATGGTGGTGGCAGGCATATTGCTCCGTTCAATGTGAATATTTCAACGGTGATTGCGCTCAATTTAGTATGTGATGTGATCGAAGGAAGCTATCAAATAAATTTAGAACGATCAAATCAAGCTCAGCAAGGATATATTTTGTATTCATTTGCACCAACAGCTCCTCCAGGGTTTTTAATAATTGAGTCCCCGGTGAATCCAGTCTATTTGCGATGTCATAATAATTCATTAACCAGAATTAATTTCAAACTTACTGACCAGTCTAATAATCTGATTGATTTACAAGAGGAGGTTTTACAAATTAGTCTATTTGTAAAATCGTAGTGATTTTCGTCGTAGTGATTTACATGTCCCCCAGACAAAATCTGGAACACGATATCGTATCGGACTTGATCAAATATTCGGTTAACCCATAGCAGCAGAGAGGGTGAGTGACAACGACGTTGTAGTCCCTTTTCCCAAAAATCGATGGAGGATTTCATTAATTTCATTGATTTTTTCATATTTTTTTTTGGACCTAATCCATGAAACGATATCAGATTCACACACACATTGGGGCCTGATGTCATTGGTTTCATTGTTTTTAAGCGTGATTTCAGTGAAAACTTGTCTAAAAATGTTGTCTGATTCGCCCCTTCTGCTGCTTAAGACTACCAGGAACCCCGTATTCATGGTACAGCGGAAAGGGTCTAAGACTACCAGGAACCCCGTATTCATGGTACAGCGGGAGATCCGTTCACGGATCAGGCCTGAGACTACCAGGAACGGTTTATTAATTCAGAAATCTTCGATGGTTTCCAAATCTTCGATGGTTCCCATGTCCAATTTTGATTTAATGGATGCGGCTAAAAAACTAGTGATTAAAAATTTCAGAGGTGTTTTTATGAAAGATCAATTACCACATCAACCAAACAAAACTGAGACAGGTATTATTAATCTCGATAACAGCACCGGACCTGGAACTCACTGGGTTGCATACGCTATTGATCCACGTGGGATTGTCTATTTTGATTCATATGGATTAGCCCCACCAAAAGAATTTATGCGTTACATAAAACAATTTCCAATGAAGACTTGGTATTCTACGCTACCAACACAACAAATCAATGACCCACCAATATGCGGCAGTGAAGTATTAAATGTCCTTGACGCTATTTCAGCATCTAGAAAACCACCTCATATTGTCGTAAATGACTACACCAGCAATCGCTTTTTAGAGAGAGAAAGAGTTTTACAATAACATGATTGATATTTGGGGGAGATCTTTGAAACCCAAACCCGATGGTACTGCAACCCCTGATTCTATCAAGGATATAACAAAAAAAATTAAAGATGAAATAGCTGAGACGTTGAATTTAGAAAGTGTTGAACCCAATGAAATAGTTGTATTTCAAGATCGCCAGGGCAAATTGAAATCTAGTAATGTGTCATTGGATGATATTTTAGTTAAACAACGAAACGCAATCGAGAACACCGTTGCGTTATTTTCCGATCAGGGTAAATTGAAAACCAGTAATATTTCTCTGGATGATATTTTGGTTAAACAACAAAACGCAATCGGGAACACAGTTGCGCTATTTTCCGATCAGGGTAAATTGAAAACCAGTAATATTTCTCTGGATGATATTTTAGTTAAACAACAAAACGCAATCGAGAACACCGTTGCGCTATTTTCCGATCAGGGTAAACTCAAACCGGGTGTACTCGTTTCGACGATTACAGATCGATTAAAAATTCTCAACGATGAGTTAAACAATTCTGTGGTTGTACTAACAACACTTGAATCTAGAATTGAAGAACACATAAAACAGTTTACCGCATTTCGTAGAAATATCATTGATAAATTTATTGGAACTACATTCGATAAAATTGAACTAAAACTCCCTGATATTAAAAAATCCATCGATGAGACGAAAACTTTCATCGAAGCCGTCAAAGGTGATTTTTCGAGGATGATAACAACCATTGAAAAAACAAAAATTCCTCATGAGAAAACCAATAACGTAGTATATACAATCCAACACGGATCATTTGAGTGGTCACCTACAAACAACAAATTAGATATCACTGCAACCGTTAAGGGTATTTATCGATTAACACTAGTAACACCATTAACTAAATTTAATATATCATCGTCGAGTTCATCCGGGGTCAATAATACGATTTCAACGATCATCGACAAGGATACAACTGAAAAGTTCACTATAACATATACTGATAAAAGTTTGACTAAGGCTTCAGTAACCTGGTATGTGGAATTCGTAGCGGATTTAAGTAAATCGTAATTGAAAACGCTAGCGTTGTTAAAATAAAAAATGATTTCATCATCGCAATATCGCTATGATCAGGTCAGAGAATATCAAACTAGACTCAAAACCCTGTCTGAGGAGTATGCAATGAAAATTAAAAAATATCGCAGGAGAATTACCGCAATTGATGTTACTGTGTATTCAGTGAGTGGTGTAATCACCGGAGCTGGTATTATACTGTCTTCAGTGACAATGATGGCCCCGATAGCTGTTCCAATTTGCATTTCTGCGGCAACAACAATCGCTGGAATTATTTCAATAATCACAAAAAAATATCCTCATGCAGCCAACGGAAACTACAAGACTACATAATTCAATTTCATGTTGTGTCCACTGCATACTCGCAATTATCCTCATTGATATCGTCATCGCTCGATGATACAATTATATCAGAGAGTGAGTTTTCAGCGATGGTAGATATATATGATTCTGCGATGTCAAAATTAGAAATACAAAAACATGAGTATAATAACAATGACAACACAGATGGAATTACTTCAACAAATAGTGGAGAACACAAACCCAGTACAAACAAGCATGATCTCAATAACCTCAACGAATCCAGAATTCAGTGTGAATTTCCCCTCTCCGGTCCCAGTGAAGGAGATAGCGCTAGCAAAATTACGAGTATACCACAGTTGGCCAAATATTAGGTCAAAATCATTTGGTGGTCAACAACCGAATAATTCCCTGGTATTTGCAAATAAGAATAAACCCGACGGTACCCCAGACTGGAATGTTGTTTCCATACCAACCGGATCATACCAAATCGAACAAATCAATAATGAATTCGCGCGTAGAATAAAATCGATTACTGGAGTAGAGTCAAAAATAGCTATAACAGTTTATGAACCAACACTATCATCTGCCATTGAAATAAGCACAGAGGGTTATGTCGTAGATATCTATCAAAGCTCAATAAGAACCGTACTAGGATGGCCTGAATTAATACCCCGGGAAGAAACCGTTGATTTACCAGAACCACAAAAATCTGATTATGTCACAGACAGGATAAAATCTGATAATCCAATAAAGAGTTATAAAGATCACACGTATAATAGAGATTTTTTTACTCCCATTGACGATATAGATAGAAAAAGGAAATTTCTTATTACTAACGAACTTAAAATCGCTGAAAATTTCACAGCAATGAATAATGATTTTTCACTGTTGTTAATACCTCTTAAATCCGGCTCTCTCACCCGAGATGAATTTATCAGCGTCGTAGAAACATGCAATAAAATTATCGACGATATGGAAAAATTTAATTTGAAAATTATTCAGGATATATTAGATGACAGTTATCCTGAAACAAGAACAAGATTTGCAACAGACTATAATATCCGCGTTGAAGATATCCCCACATTCAAACTACCAGAATATAACGTACCAGAACTAAAAAAACTTCTCAGTGATACCATCGATGTTGGTTTTAAAATAATTCATGATGCATGGAAAAAAACAACATCACCGGAAATAAAAACCCTCAAACATAATAATGACCCAGATGGTGGTGGCAGGCATATTGCTCCGTTCAATGTGAATATTTCATCGGTGATTGCGATCAATTTAGTATGTGATGTTATTGAAGGAAGCTATCAAATAAATCTCGAACGATCAAACCAAGCTCAGCAGGGGTATATTTTGTATTCATTTGCACCAACAGCTCCTCCAGGATTTTTAATTATTGAGGATCCAACTAATCCAGTCTATATGCGATGTCATAATAATTCATTAACCAGAATTAATTTCAAACTCACTGACCAGTCTAATAATCTGATTGATTTACAAGAGGAGGTTTTACAAATTAGTCTATTTGTAAAGTCCTAAGGACTTTCATCCTGAAAGGATTTTCGTCGTAAAGACTTTCATCCTGAAAGGATTTTCGTCGTAGTAAGGACTTGATAAAATATTCGGTTAAAATCACCGTAAACCTTAGCAGCAGAGAGGGTGAGTGACAACATCATTGTGACATTTATGATTCATCAACGAAAACGCGAATACAACATCCCATGTTCACTGTCATTTTTTTTTCTAGTATTTCGCGAGAAGGGTCTAGTGTTATTTGGAGGGGTATAATCAAAAATATATTAAAAATGTTGTAGGATTCACCCTCTCTGCTGCTCATTTTGTCGTACTTTTGTGAAGGTTTTCTCCAAATAATTATAATAAACCTTTTCAGCAACAAATGATATTAGCACTATCTGCTTAATATTGATAATATATGACATTTACGTTCTCTAATATTCTTAAACGATAATTGTTTCAAGGCAAATGAGACACAATAGCATGATAAAATCAACGTGACGTAATTTGCAGTTGGAACTTGTGACTGATATTCGATCATTAAAATGCCAATCTCTAAAAAACGGAATAAGAGCATCTGTTGTCCAATTGAAACTGGTGACGCTCGTCTCATTAACGTCAAAGTTAACGGGAAACATTGTTGTTTCATTGTTGGCATTACGATTGCTTAGCACAATTTCCCACGGTTCTGTGATTTCGAGCTTGAATTTGTTTGTCTTGTTCGTAGGATGTAGAATACCAAGAATTCTGTTGCACTGAAATCTCAGCAAGTTCTTATCTCGAGTTATTTGGACTTCGGGAAAAACATGACTCCCATAGTTTCCAACATAACGGTCTAGAATTACATCAAATGGATGATGTAGGTCATCATCGAAAACAGGATGAACTGTTGAATTCTTCCAATTTCCAGGAAAATTGCAGGCCGTTGTAGAATTAAGCCACGGCTCCTCTGCAATTAAAATGTCGGAAATATAAAAGAAAATGGTTCTAAGAGTATCAATTGAATATTTGTTCACCCCAGGACCATTAACACTGGCATAAATTCCAATATCCATATCAGGATATATCCAAAGAAGAGAGATGTAGGCAAACACTCCACCGCTATGCCAGACTATCCTGTAACCTAGAAATAAATAAATAAATAAATCATATAATCTAGAAATAATAAATAAATAAATAAGTAAAATCTATAACCTCGAAATGAAAAATAAAATAAAATAAATAAATAAATAAATGAAACAGATTTGAATAATCTGATTTTATATTTCAGTATCTTAATGATATAAAAAGTAAACGCTTGTTTGGTGTGCTGCTTAAAACTCATTCCTTTGAGTCGACAGAATAATGGCTTTTACAATTAATATCCAAGCTGCCTTTTCAATTGCTTATCTTAATTTTACTTCCATTGTGACCATGTTCACTTTTTCAATACAATATGTTGCTCCTTAAATTACGGGTGATATATGGGTTTCCTTTTATATCCCTATCTTTGTTAGTCAGAAAATAACAGAAACGCCTATTGCGTATTCTCCATATCATAAATATTTGTTACCTCTGTAAAATCCAATAATCCAACCATATCCGTACCCCACAAGAATCTCGTCAATTGGGAAAGTCGGCTTTCGTAAGTTATACTGTTCCTCTATTGGGCCAGATAGACGGTTGTATGTACCAAACGTTTCGTTCAGAAGTTTCTCCTCTACAATCTGTCTTCCTAAATGACTTCTGCCCCCCTGTAGAAGAAACCTTATCCATTTCGCCATGTCTTCTGCATTGGACAAGATGGCGCCAGACGGTTCAGATGGGTGAATCCTGAAACAATGGAGAACCGGTTCAGATTTTATAACGTCATTTAATCATTATAAAGGGTTTCTGCACAGCCATGCATTCAATACATTCCCTTTTCTGCTTCAAACCTACGAGTTGCGATGAAAGTTTTAACTGTCCTTTTTTATTGGATGCGTTCTTTTGTTTAAAATTATCATTCAGGTGGCTGTGAAATTAAATGTTTGCGATCATAGTTGTGTGCAAAAACGATATCACACCTCAATAGTGACCACTATCTTGTATCTGCCACAGGCAACATGTTCTGGAAATCAATCAAAAGTATATACCACTGCAAATTATCTATTGTATAACCATTCGCATGCAGATGCTTTTTTAACATACATATAGTAAATGTCAAGGTACTTTGTTAAATTTTATGAAAATATTTGGACTGCACATTTTCTTGCCGTATCAACTCGACACGTTCCAATTAAATTAAAAAGAGTCAACATGTTAATCCAACCTGACTGGTTGATTTCTTTCACAAACAGCATAACAAACGAAGAAACACAGAAATGTGATAAAATAATTTAACGCTTCAAGGATGATGTTTCGATTGTTGCAGATATCTATACCATCTTTTCAATATATAATATAGCTCATTGTCAGTCATTTTGGGACTATGACATGTATGTTTCAATTCTTTAAATTAAGTGAATGGAGAGTATTATAACACAGTACACGTACAATACGTTTATAATTCTCATTTATGAGTCAAGGCTGATTGCCAAGGTCAATTGAACGACTATGTCGGTTAAGTACGCCACGCTTTAATTTAAATGTAGGTCACGAAACATCATTTACAATAGAGATGAAACTGCCCTGTTAGAACTGCCATGCATGCCCTAATTGATCAATAGTTTGACTGTTTGAGGTAATTAACATAATGAGATTTAATTGTTCGAGACTTTTTTTTAGTGAATACGATTATGTTGATTTGATGCGTATGTTGCTACTATGTAATGGAAATACACGTACCACATATCCTATTCTTCAGCTTAGGCCGTTTTGCAAGAATCGTTGAGATGAAATAGTAATTTATTTATAATATTTGTTCCTTGGATTTAGCAGAGTGGAAAATCCTTATTGAATTATGTGTATTTATTCAAGTTCATGCATATTTAAATAATTCTATTGGATTATGTGAATTCGGTGATATTGCACATTCAAGGGATTACCTTGAATTTAGCATTTGATTTTAGAAGTAGGAATGTTCAGTGGTGTTAGCACGGTAGCAAATAAACACATTATAACCTTCATTCTGGTTTCCATTGGATAGTTCCATGATTAGTGAGAAACGGACAGTACAATTTTGGACAATATTTATGGAAATCATACATGGTACGTTCTTTGAAATTCATTCGCTTTGTTTGTCTTTATATTATATTTAAATATATGTATATTTTGAACATTGCATGCTTGTTGGGTTTACCTATAGTACAGAGTCATATCTCATAACTAAATTTAGATCTAATACGTATGTATTCAATACATGAATGCTAACAATTGTTTAAAGGAACTAAAATGTCATCAAAGCATCACGACATGCAGAAATACTCAACTATCTGCTAAAAATGCATTCCTTTTAAGCTGCTAACTGTTATTTATTATTGTTATTATATTATATTTGTTATTATTGAAACTGTTATTTTCTAAATTCTAGATTTTTCTATCTTGGATTTTACACATTTTGTTTCTAGTTTTGGGATTTATAATCTAATTTTTTTTTGGAACTATGCATTAATGGATTTTATACAATTTTGGATTTGTTTAAAAATTCTTTTTTTCAATTTTGGAACTGTCGATTTTAAATATATACTATTTTCACTTTTGGAATTTTCATTTTTGTTGGGCGGTCCAGAGAGGAAACAAAATGACCATAGCTACAAACTACATTAATACGTCTTTTCTGACATTTGACTTTGATACATTGATTTAAATCAAAAATGAATCCAAAAGTTATTTTTAGCAAGTTCCCAACATTTAAAACAATTAAGGCGTAATCCATTTTTTCTTTACTACTGCAACCCTATTTTAAAATGCTATACACATCAGAACGAAATACAGTTTAAAACCACCTGAGTCAGATCTTCCCATAAAACGGACGATATCGAGCACTTTGTCAACCAATACATCATTATTGTTAACCGCAGATAATTATAACGTGTTCACATTTTGTTTTTCTTCTCCCTATATTCATTCAAATTCCAAAATCATCAAATTGAATTTACTTAGTATTTTTTTTTTAATCTTCAAGAATAGACCGGTGATATGTTCTTTTCTTTTTAGTTCTTCTATGATGTTGGCCTGGAGTTCGAAAACAAATCAAAATATCGAACTGACCTAGGTCAGACGTCAATTTTACGAATGAGACTTTAACGACGAATCTAACCACTTGATTGCATCCACTGATTTTCAATTTCTCAAACGTTATCTATGGCATAAGAAGAAAGAAATGTTGGGACCAAAACACACATATATCTTACCTATAAAGCGATTCTGTGCTATTAATAAGTTGTCCATTCTTCAGAACATACGGTTTAGCGATGTTGTCTGCGGTAACTTGGGACGGTTCTTCCAAAAAAGTTGTGTTCATCATATTTAGTGGCTGTAGCAGTTTCGTTATGGTCAGGTTTTCCCACGTGTCATTGCCAAGGATCTCGGCCAGATGACCAGCTAATGTGTACATAATGTTGTTGTAGTAAAAGTCATCACGGAAGGGTTTTACCTCGGGAATAAATTGCAACCTCCTTTTAAAACAAAAAATTAAAGTAAAATAGCTGCCTTCGGTGAGGTTGGTTATTTTAAAGTTGATTTATCGCATTACATATATACATATATATATATATATATATATATATATATATATATATATATATATATATATATATATATATATATATATATATATATATATATATATATATACATATATATATATATATACACACATACACACATACACACATATATATATATATATATATATATATATATATATATATATATATATATATATATATATATATATATATATATATATATATATATATATATATATAATTGTGTGTGTGTGTGTGTGTGTGTGTGTGTGTGTGTGTGTGTGTTCAACAGAACCAGCAGTATACTTTCTTTTTCGTTTAAATTTCTGAAACTTCTCTAATAGATTTCTTTCCACTATAGTGGGTTTCACAGTTAGTATCATCCTTCGTCTCGGTGCGGCTCACTTCCGGATAAATCAGTCAAGAAAGATGGCAGATGTCGATCAAGAAACTGTGACAGACCGCTCGCATTATGCTAGGAGGATTGATATCTCACTATCTTACAAATAAATTCTATCAATGTATGATCTATTTGTTTTTACATCTTTTTGTTTATTTTCACTAACTTGCGCGTCTTCCAGCTTTCAAATTATTGCTCTATGTCCATTTCAGAACTTCGTTATATTTTCATTTAAGCTCTAATTTGTATTATTTGATTGTGCGAAAGTGTATATGTGCATAAAGGTTCTTTCAATTTATCTCGCTTGAAGAATAATGCAAATATGTTTATTTTATACATTTTCAATCATTGCAGTTAGTGGAAGTTGAACGAAAAATAGAAAAAAAATCTAACATCTTAAATTAAGGTTATTTTATTATTGATTTAGACCGCTTCATTTATATTAAATATTCATTATATTTTTCATGAAACAACTTCAGTTTCTTTCAAAATGCACAAATGTTAACTTGCGTGAACAGACTGGTTTACATTCGAGTCTACTTGATGATTATTTTATTGTTATTTCCTTGGACGATTGGAAATTTTATAGTACAAAATTTGGAGAAATATTGATGTTAGACACACTGTGCATGTATGGGGCATTTGTCTCTCTCACTTATATGCCTGCATATCTGTATATATGTCTGTCTCATTTCATCTGGTGCATGAATATGTAATTTCATCGAATGAATGTGTATTCGCATACGTATATTACATAAACATACTTCAGGTTTAAAAGGAGTATAAAATGATGCTAAGATAGAAAGAGGGACTGATAGATAAAAACAACAAATATGAATATGTGTGAGTATCCATGAATAAAAATGAAACAGAAGACGTATTTGGCATATTATTTAGTCTGAATATTGTTCGATATTTACACCCAAATATGAATAAGTATTTCATCTGCATTAATTACACTGCTTTCTGTTTATAATAGCTAATGTAATTATTTCTTTGTTAAATTCCTATGAATACATGAAAATACTGTTTTGTTTTTTTTTTAAATTCTGGTTTAAAATATTAAGCATTATAAATCAACTGACGCATCAAATTCGTATTGAATTTTTTTATTATCAAAGTTGTGTTATAACTTTCTTAACTCGTGTTATAAACTATTAACCTTGCGAAAGTAACTAATAAAAATGGATATATCAACATATGAAAAATGCAAAGTGTCGAGATTGTTTTTGTTAATGTTACATAGCCAAAAATGTGCAATAACTGTTTAAAATATGAGAGCAAAGTGAAATGTTCTTATAAATGTATCTAAACTTATGGATAATGAATCTATATTATCAAGTATAATATAAATATGGACACTGTATTGAATTTAATCATTTGATATAATTTAAGTAGCGAAAGCAAATATTATTTTATTTTCTTTTATAATGTAAGTATGGACACGAATCTAATTATCTGATTTACTGTCAATAGTTATTCCCCAAATAACATATAATTGATTCATTGGTTTAACCATAAGTATATGCAGTACAGCTTAGATTCCTTAATTTGTTAACGTTATGTTTAGGAAACCAAGCGTAGAATGGCGAACTATCCGGAACTGGAATTTTTAGGGGCATGCGCATTGGAGCTACGAGAGGTAATTATATGCGTTAAGATCAGTAACTCCGTTGCAAACATGAAACCCTTATAGTGGTCGTCAAATTAAAGTCATGTGGTCACTGATGTTTTATGGGTGAATAACCTCAACTTCATATCTTCACGGGGTTAATTCAAACGTTTAACCTTTGTGACTTTCTTATATTATATGGCAAAATACATGGTGTAAGGACCAAAACTTGTATCTATACCATAAACAGGGTTAGAAACAACACACTTAATCATTCAACAGATAATGAACATGTGACATAGATTATTAACAGAATAACATGTTTTAAATATCATAAGTGTTACCAACTTTATTTAATATTTATTAATCTTTTGAAATACATGAGAGAACTCTACAGTAAACAAAAATATGACCTGGTTAATTGCATTATGTATTTTGTGAACATTTCGTTCCGTTTACGAGTTTTATAAATGCGTTTACCGTGTCATTTCCGCCCGTGTAAAGTTTGATGGATAACCGGATACCAATCCGTAGAATAGACCCGACAGTCCAGTTCGATGGGACAAAATGTCCTTCAAAGTAGTCATCGTCGTTCGGACAGTGTCCCGAAATAAATATGTTTCTCCTATTATGTCGGACACCTTACTGTTCCAGGTAATTCTGCAAAGAGTGACCAAAACGAACAATAAAATTACACGTGTAGATAATGCCAGTCGCAAAATTGTATGCCTCTAACACGTTTTCCATGTCGTAAAAATAAAATACATAACGTGAATGAATTACCATGACAAGTTATACATTTGTTCATGGTGGCACAAGATAGCTGTGATCGGATATGACGAACAATGTCTAACGGAAAATACAAATAATCACAGCAATATTCAGTGTTCCGATCTGGTCAATGATGGGGTAAAAAATCCCTTATCTAATGGAATATTTTCAGTATACACAGTCAACGATTATTTGTGCGTTATAAGTGATATATTCGCCCTATATTTTATATAAGGAAAATAATTTCTGGTACCCCTTGTTCTATATATGTGTAATACTTTTCAATTTCTTTCTTGCCGCCAACAACGATTATATATTTTGAAAAGTTGGAGATATTTATATGAAATATTTATCACTAAATATCTTTCAAGAAAAAAGCAAACGATTTATCATTTTGTTGTGGAGATCTATTTATAAGAATGTTTTGATGAAAGATTTTCCCCGTGTTAAGCAAATGTCGAGTAAAGGAGAAGACATGTTACACAGATTACCATTACAAATTAGTTACAGCAACTAAAAAATGTCGCAAGCAAAATTATCAGTGATATGGTTAAGTTTTCCAGTGTAAATGCATGATAATCCTTACGAGTTTTGTAATAACCTTTATAATTTGGTGTCATAGTCTATATAGCTTGATATTATAGTATGTATAGCTTGCTGAGATAATCTGTATAACTTGCTGAGATAATCTGTATAACTTGATATTATAATCTGTATAAGGTGGTGAGATAATCTGTATAACTTGCTGAGATAATCTGTATAACTTGATATTATAATCTGTATAAGGTGCTGAGATAATCTGTATAACTTGATATTATAATCTGTATAAGGTGCTGAGATAATCTGTATAACTTGATATTATAATCTGTATAAGGTGCTGAGATAATTTGTATAACTTGCTGAGATAATCTGTATAACTTAATATTATAATCTGTATAAGGTGCTGAGATAATTTGTATAACTTGCTGAGATAATCTGTATAATTTAATATTATGATCTGTATAAGGTGTTGAGATAATCTGTATAATTGATGTGACAATCTGTATTCCGGGATCTGGTAATCTTAATAATTGATGTGACAATTTGTATTCCTGGAGCTGATAATCTTTATCATTACATGTTATGACAGTCGTTATATCATGCTGTGATGTTTATTAATAACTAATGGGATAATCGGTATTCCTAGATCTGATAATCTTTATTATTTCTTGATATGATATTCCTTATAACATGATGTGATAATCTGTATAACTGGTGTGACAAGTGGTATTCCTGGATCTGATAATCTTTATTATTTCTTGATGTGATATTCCTTATAACATGATGTGATAATCTTTATAACTGATGTGACAAGTGGTATTCCTGGATCTGATAATCTTTATTTTTTCTTGATGTGATATTCCTTATAACATGATGTGATAATCTTTATAACTGATGTGACAAGTGGTATTCCTGGATCTGATAATCTTTATTATTTCTTGATGTGATATTCCTTATAACTTGATGTGATAATCTTTATAACTGATGTGACAAGTGGTATTCCTGGATCTGATAATCTTTATTATTTCTTGATGTGATATTCCTTATAACATGATGTGATAATCTTTATAACTGATGTGACAAGTGGTATTCCTGGATCTGATAATCTTTATTATTTCTTGATGTGATAGTCTTTATAACATGATGTAATTATCTGTATTGCTGAATATGAGCGGTCATTCATTAAATTTAATTCTTTATATAGCCATGTCCGTACATTATCGTAATTTAATATGATGCTTCAGTGTTCGTTATTATGTTCATTTACCTCGGGGTGTAATTGTTCAATGACTGAACAGGTTGGGTTCTAGTTAGGAAGTATTATTACGTTGTTTGTTTTTTATATCGTCGTCTTCTGAAAAATCTGTACATGTTTCCCGTTTATGTTGTTTCAAATATAGGCAATGCTAATAAGCAAAAACTTAACATTAGCTTCATTTTGTTGCTTTAAAAACTTGAACATGTTTATAATTTAGAAATTAAATTCCATCTTCATACGTTTTTGACTCGTTTCTTTGGTTTATTTCCTTTTTTGGATATACAAACATAAGTGACATTAGCGAAATCTATAATAATTAAATAATGACATAATAAAAGAATAAGAGGGAGTTGCTAATAAAGTGGAACATGCGGATATCTGAATGACCCCACACAAAAATTAGCCCGTAAATGATACATTTCACTGAGACTCGTGTTTATCAGTGAAATGGTTTTTCGTACCAGAGACACGTATCCATCACTGAAACACATGTTCGTACCAGAGACAGTACGTATATGTAAATTAGACAATTTCATAATGAAAATAAAGGCCGATTTGAAAAGCAGCAAATTGCGCACTAGAAACAATACACATCATCCATTGTAGGCATTGAAAGAGAATACAACTAAATACATGGATTCAGAAAGTTATTGTAAGAAAAGAGATAATGATTGCTTATAATAAATCACTTACTCGTTTTTTGTCTCACTTAAAAGGACTGATAGCAAAGTAGCAGTGAAGCCTTTAGTCACTGACCCAATGCTAAAAAGCGTATGTTCGTTTACTGGTCGCATTGTATCAATATCCGCCAGTCCAAAACCCTTAATCCAGCTTTGATTGCCACTGACAACCGCCAAGGTTAGGCCTGGAACCTGGTGGCAGCTCATTGTTTCTTTGATGAACATTTCAATATCCTTTTCTATTTCAGATTCGAATACAAGGGCTTGTACAATCCCAAATAACATCAGAAAAATACACAATTTATCCATCTTGTTTATGCATCGGTCTTGCAAGTCGATATTGTTTCCTACAACTGGACGAATCTCCATCCACCTGTGTCATGTGGAGGGTGTCACAAGAAGGACAAAAAACGTTTGAAATAGTTCAACTGCGGTCAGTTTACTGCTCAATCCAAAGTGTATGTATCATGAAATTTCCTCGACAGTGCACAGTTAAGTGTATGATTATACACGGTAGTTTCTGATAGCAATATACTCAGATGATAACATCAGCAAGTCAAATGAGTTTGGGCGACAATCCACATATTTTATTCATGCCGTTTAGAGCAGATTTACCTTCGGATAACCCTTCTGCGGACCCAAGTCAACAACTTGACACCAGCCATGTGGGAAAAGTTTATTGTCATTATCGAGTAGCAATGAACGACGACAAAATACATAAAAGCGTGTTAAATTTTGTTCCCGTTTCATGTACAACCTTCTTTTCGTTGTTTGCCTGTGATAAATACAGATCGACCACTATATCATTGGTCATTGTTATTTAACGCATATACCGTACCATCTTCAGTAGAACAAATCTTGCGTGATTTTTCTTACTTTGGTTGCGAGTAGATTTTAATTATCTAACAATGCATTTATCCACGTGCAGTGGATTTGAATTATGAGTTTTAGCTGACTTTAAAGGTTGAATATTTCCGCTATTATTTAAATTTTGAATACTGATTCACTCGAAAATCACTTTGAAAGCAATAATTGTTATGATTTATAGTATTCAGTTTGTGTAAAGATGACTTCGTTGTTAGAGATAAACACTTTAGGTTAATTCAGATTTTCTTTTTCACGATGTACGTGTAGGCATTTTTCATGTTCATCCTTGATGGTCAATGGATATATTATAAATACGGTTGGTTCTACTATTACGATTACTACTACTACGACTACTGCTATTACTACTACTGCAACTACTACTACTACTACTACTACTACTACTACTACTACTACTACTACATTAAAGGGAATCTACATAGTATTATAACTGCAACTCGTATATTACATCTGTAGGAAACCGTCTGTCGGGCTATTCGTTTTTGTGTCATCGTTGGTCTTCGGTTCTCTTATTTACAAAAACGGAAAGTCTCACATGGAAGTTCGGAGTCGATGCTAATTATAAATAAGGGATTTCTTTCTTCCATCAATAAAATACATGTACATCGCGATGTCAGTTTCTGCATAAAAACCCTCTCCCAAATGGTTTTATTAACTTTTTCATTATTATAAACAATCAACACCATACAGTTATTTATGATTAAAATTTAAACTTTTTAAACGTGTTTATCTCATATTATCCAATAAAACTTCACTGAAAATGAAATTGAAACTGGGTCACAAGAACAGTTCATAATGTGCTCGATTTATAACAGACATTAAGACAGAAAAGAATATGTAATAAACCCAGGGTATGTGCAGTTTGTATTTGGGTCTCCGAATTATATAGCTTTGTTGAATTTTGGTGATTATTTGTTGAATATGGGAAATCGGTGGTTTTAATTTTTTTTATAGCGCCAGTGGTTGTCTAATTTCCAGGGGCGTTTGTGGTTGTGTGCATTATTCGCGGGTCTTTATAGCAGTGTACGTTGGTTGTGTAAAGTGGACCCTATCTGATTTCTTAACATGTGGAATGCTGAGGATGTACTTAGGTAATGCGTGGTTAGTAATTTGCAATAGGAAACGATCTTTCCATTAGGGGTGTGTGTAGTGTTTTCTATTGCTTGGCGTGAGGTTCTAAAATTTGGCTCAGAAAGGCTAACTATACTGTCATACAAATGGGAAACAAGAGAAAAACCGTTCACGTGTGGAATTAGCGCTTTGCTAAGTGTGGTATATATGGTGATTAGAGAAAAAAATACTGTATTCACATTTACGAGTTTGATACCTTTCTCTTGACACTGACTGTTGTATTAATGTCCTTTTAAGTAAGCAAAGCATGGTCTATCAATTTACGCTTACAGGAGTGTGATGTGCTAGTTATGAGATATCTTACGTGTAAGAATATGATCGAAACCATGATAGATCATGATAGAGCGAATAGCATCAGATGCACACCCAAAGCAGAAGCACAAGAAAAAGGAAAAGCTTGGTTGTTGCTCTATGGTGTGGACAATAATTGAGGAAAAACGATATGTAAAAGAATGGGCGAAAATTCCAGACATATCATTTTAACCTGGATGATATTGAACAAATTTGGGAACGCCTAATATTTTTAAAAAATATTATCAAAGCTTATACTATGGATTTATTTTCCTCAAAATAAATTGCGGCTTGAAATCTTGTAGAGTCAAATATTATGGTCAACAAGTATTGGTAGCTTGGTTATGTGACGAACACAGTCTTCCAGTTTTCTGTTAAGGTTCGTCAAATGCATGAATAGATTGCATATGAGTCTTGGATGTATTTTGATAAGGTTTCCGACCATTTGGCAAGTATACAATATATACAGTATTTACAAACATCAAGTGTAATTTTTGGCCAATACAAAAATGATTCAAGATCTTGTGATAAGTTGTATTGAGTCCTAAATGACTAGAAAAGGTGTGTCATGCTATTCTAAGAATTTCCTCTCAATATGACTTTAGAAGAACAATGTGATAACAAACTGTTACTTGTGTGGTTTTCAGTTCATTAACAGACCGCTTAAACAAATGGAAGATCTTAGGATCGTGTTCCTTTTCGATAATGAAAGAGTGCCATTTGTCACACTAATTAGAAATACAAAGAACAAGTGGTAAAACGATAATTACTGTGATCAATATCTTTTGACCGATCCAATTCCAGAAGCAAATGTGACGTCATCATAGTCTGACAAATTGATGTTTTCCCTAAAGTAATAACGTTCATAATAATACCATTCTCAAGAGCTCTTTTTGCCATAGCTCTGGTAACGGCACAAACAGAATATAAATCAAGGATTTCGATCTCAACATAATCAAATATTGGATCAAACAAGGCGTGTTAGTTACAAGTGGATTAACCACAACCTTATATCTAGCTAGGTAATTACCTCGTAATAAATGAATATCTTCAATTGGTTAAGAGGTCACCCATCCGACAATAAATGGGACTAACTATAATGACAAATTGACACGATGGAAACGGACATCACAAAAAATCCTCACTCTACTCTTAAACATAACAGTTTCACATAGAAGACAATTTTTTAAATAAAGCCATGTACCTGGAAACGAAATTTTCTTAGAAGTTCATGTGAGAATTGTATTCTTTCCACTATCCAAAGCAGAGAGAATACCATCAACTACTTTCAGAAGAGTAGTTTGAGTACTTTGGGAAGGGCGATACGCAGACTGTACATTGCTAAAAAGACTATTTAAACTCCAATGAGTTGCAAACTGGGTCAGAACAACGTTTTCTAAGACTTTTGATATGAACTGTACATTAGAAACTGGGCATGCGTTCTTTTAATCGTTATGGTCGACAGTCGGTAGCTTAAGCAAGGGCTTTACAATGGTAGATTTGAAAAATTATCAAAGGTCCCTGACGAGAGAGATTTATTGATAACATCAGTTAGTGAAGGAAATATAAGGTATAAGCACTCAAGCAGCAGTGATGTTGGAATTGTCGCCGAAATTCTGTATCGTAACATTATGGTGACGACGAGTCAATTGAAATTGTGTGGTAAAGTGTATATATCTAATGGTTTGGACTTTGTCATGGAAGAAATTTGCAAATAGGTCCAGAAGGTCTATAGGAGCGAAAGTAGTTGGAACTGGTGTACATTTGTTCCTTGACATTAGTTTGTTAGTTATCTCGAAGGGCTCTTTGCAGCTGGAACTCTTGGTGATATTTATACTGTAGTTCGATAATGTGGCTAAATGGACTATATTTGTAACGTTTTCCTTAGCGCCTTCATAGCTTTGTTCATGAATCTGGTAGAAAGCCAAAGCCTTTCTGCTTTCCCGCAGTTAATTTTAGCAGTGCGAAGCTGGCCCCTAACACTGCTATACCACGGAGAACACTTTTAAATTGATATTTGCACTAGGCTGCTAGGGTATATTTTCAAGCAATGATTGCAGGCAGTTATCTAATTGTTATGATGTAAGAGGTAAGCAAGTTGTTAGTTTTGCTTGGATGTCATGCATTAGCTTGGTTCTAATCATCATCCGAAGGTTTCTCTTAGTAGCAAATAAAAATGGAGGGTTATGGACTGATACTTCAAGATGGCATATACTGCACATGTGATCGGATGGGACACAAGGGAAAACGCATAATATTATCATCAGATCTAAGGAGAATCCAGTCTAAAACGTGACCATGTTTATGGGTGGCTTGGTTAACTGAATGTTTAAGGTTGAAAACAGGAATGCAATCTAGGAGTTTTAATGTGTATGAGTTTTCAGGACAGTGAAAGTGAAAGTTGAAATCTCCAAGAATAATCAGGCTGCCACCTATATTCTATTAGATTCGGAAACTCCTCCAAAAAGAGAGATTCAGTCAGCTTGTTTTTGTCTGCTAGGAGGAGGGCGGTAGAGGCATAATTAATCGACTGACCTTAGTTCCAGCGTGAGTTCCAGTGTGAGTGTTGTTTGGACTAGTTCAAACGATGTTTGGCAGAAATTGAATGATGTGTTGTACTTAAGACATTTTATCATGGAATTCTTTGTGATGACAGCAATTCCACCTCCGCGAGAAATGCGGGTGAATGACTAAATAAAGCAAGCGGTGGGTGTTAAATCCGCGCACTTTTTGGGCACATCGCCTATTGTTTGTAGCCATGTTTCTGTCAGGAAGAAGACGTCGATATTCTGGATGGTTGATAAAATTAACTATTTATGTGCGCCTTTCCGGTGGTACTACTGATCGGGCGTTGAATAATGCAATTAAAATGGTATTTCTGGGGCAATGGACACAACGTTTGACAATTTAGGATGAATTTGCACCAGGTTATCAAAATTAACGGCCGAATTTTTAAATTGTTTATCTGTGAAGGGCGAAAGGGAGATAACTGGAATTCTTCTTCCTGTTCTATGCCGGCCAGCTTTGAAAAAAACGTTTCTTTTTTTTTGCTTCCCTTTACATTTAAGTAATGAAGAATGTAGTCCCATTTCGTTTAGTCTTGACTACAGTAGTATGAAGAGCGAAGGTGTGGTCATTGAATGCAATTAATGAGGGTCCATGATAGTGTAAGCGGGTTGAATGGCGATCACGTGATGGCGGTTTATTCAAAAACAAAGGACGTCGTATTAAATGGAACAAGACAGCTGAGAAACATATAATTGTTTAATATAATAGCACAAAAACAGAAGAGCTTCGTCAAGCCAGTTAAGCGATAGAGGCCATCTTTCCGGATATCTAAATATAGAAGAAGTGCTAGTCTCAAATTTTAATCATATATCGACTTATTTTGGGCTCTCTTGGTTATGTACCAAAACTGCGCATCTGAAAAAGGTCAATAAAATGGTTAAACAGAAACAGAGAAATACGTTTGAAACCAAAATTTAGGAAGAAGGGGCTGTTCACCTACTTTCTCGTTTTGTACATCTCAAATTTGACCAACGTAGACAGCCTTAGCAGGATTTGACCATAGCTTGTGACGCGTCTGTCATTGTTCATGTTGATGAAACCACAGTCAACATACATTGAAGAGTTTAGGTTTCAGAACATGCACTTTACGAAAGCACAATACAATTTCAAACCGAATCTTGCATTGCTTGTTTCATCATATCCCAAAATTATTATCAGATATCTTAGCTTAATGAAAGACATAACTGGACAGTTGAAAACTAAAGGCCAGGAGCAGCCTTTACCGATGAAGCTGAAGGAGTTTTGAGCGATGCTCGAAAGTTAATGTTTGGAGAAAACCTGATGAAGAATGGACACCAGAATGTTTAGGTCCGTACAGTGTACACTTGCCACAAACGAATATGTTGGCCAGGTTGTAGACTGTGCACTAATTTTAACATTGTTGAAACTCTTAGCCCCTTAAAATTACATTTACTCTGACAAATGTGTAAAAATTATTTACTAACATACATTGTACAGACAATACCAAAAGGTTTTTAAATATAAATGAACCGTCTAATAAGTAAATTTTCGGATTCGTGTCCCTAGCAGAGACAAAACTGTTAGAAATGATAAAGCAATGTATCCTTAACCAGGTCATCACATATTACCAATCATGGACCTCATTAATTTTTAAAATATTTGACAAACAGTTATTTCTGTTACTCAAAAAAAGACTACATGGAATTAAATGTAAGTCTGATTCCATTCGTGCTAACACTGACATTTGCGACTGTTTGTCAGACATAGCCATATGTATGTACGAATGAATCTCTCTCTCTCTCTCTCTCTCTCTCTCTCTCTCTCTCTCTCTCTCTCTCTCTCTCTCTCTCTCTCTCTCTCTCTCTCTCTCTCTCTCTCTCTCTCTCTCTCTCTCTCTCTCTCTCTCTCTCTCTCCAATTCGAATATACATTCAGTCGAGTCCCTCGAGATGATACCGAATATTTAACCTAGTGAGGACAGATATAGAACGATACTGAACACTACAATTGAAACTCATGGAGTACTTGGCCTAAATGACAAAATCTAACCATTTCCGATGCAGTCTTATTACCACTGCAGCCAGTAAAAAGCTTTGCACCCGACGTAAATTTTACGTTAATATATTATTATTATTATTATTATTATTATTATTATTATTATTATTATTATTATTATTGTTGTTGTTGTTGTTTTCGTTATTATTATAGCCTTTGTCCATTATCACGACAACAGGGTTATCTTAACATCTTTCCTTCAGAACCTCCTTGCATAAATCTACCGGGACATAATTTTTTTGCCAAATCCTGAAGATAGCGCTGACCTCTCGATTCGAGTTTTCGTTATTTGTTCGCAACTTAGAATTAGGTCAAACATACTGGTTCGCTATGTGGACATACATCACAATTGATTTTACTATATGTTCTCTACATATGTTTCTCAGTACTGCCCTTTCCACAGTGTGACAATCAATACAAATCATATGCTAGTCTAAAATACTCCCAAAGATGACTTCACTGTGACGTTCTTGTCAAAGGTTCAACGGCATTTTTTTGAGAGGCTGCACAGTAAACAGAGCAGCATGTACGCAGAACACATATTTCACTTCCGGATCACCACCAAGGCCTTATTACTCAATGTGCACTGTCGCCGAAATACACACAGACAACCACTCTCTGAGCCCATATTCTCAAGAATAAACAATTATCTTTAAATGCATACCAAAATGTATCAATGTATTTCTTTTATTACCACCCAAATGAGAGAGAGGAAAAAAATGTTCTAACAATAGACCAGAACTACATTCGTACATAACTGGAAATAGTAAGTGTGATGAGATGCCATGTGATAGAGGCAAGCACCAGCCAGAGGCGTAGCGATGATATTTTGCGCCCGGGGACGAACTATAAAATTTGCGCCCCCAGCGATCTTGTGACCGATTTATTACCCTTGTTTACGTATTATAATGTAACGTTGCAAGCCTCATTTTGGCGCCCCTGTACCTTAGCGCCCGGGGACATATGTACCCCCCTGCCCCCACCTAGCTACGCCTCTGGCACCAGCTCATCTATTATTTTTGCACAACTTTATATTATGTTATCTCTTGTTTTAAATTCTCCTAATGATTCTAACATGTAGAAGTCAAGAATTTCTTGTTGACTTCGTGTTCTTTGTTTTGGATACGAGCTTCCCTGACGAGGGGCTTGTTGAGTGCAAACGTTTGAGAAACCGTTTTTAATTTGAGCTGTTATCAAATGTTTGCCTATATATATATATATATATATATATATATATATATATATATATATATATATATATATATATATATATATATATATATATATATATATATATATATCTGGCATGAGGTGAAAAAAGTTGAAAAATGCAAGTGGTATTGGTGCTTATATTTTTTTAATATATTTTGTCTAGAAATATTGATGATGTCACAGAAAAGAAAGAAGAAATGTATGTTGTGATGTTATAATACTACTACTAGTACTACTACTAATATTAATAATAATAATGAATTTTTATAGCGCCTAATCTTTAAAAGCTCTAAGCGCTTTGCAACATAAATAATGATATCACTACAAGAAGCAAACAAAATACACGATGCCATTAACAAAATAAACAATAAGAATAAATTACGTTTTACCTTTTAATGTGTCTCTATTATTTTTCACTTACTTTCATATTCACAATTTCATTTACATATAGTGATGATGATTTAATTTCCTTACAATATTAAAAGGTTATTTATAGTAACGGCCGAATTTTTAAATTGTTTAGCTGGAAAGGGTGAAAGGGATATAACTGGATTTATTCTGCCTCTTCTACGCCGGCCAGCTTTGAAACAACTTTTCTTTTTACGCTTCCTTTTACATTTAAGTAATGATGAATGCAGTCCCATTTCGTTTAGCGGATTATATAGCTCTTATACACTATGACAAGCTGTCCAGTAGCAAGTTTTTCATATTTATTCATGTGAGTTACAAAAAGGTTATTTACTTTTTAAAAAATGTCACGAATTTTGTATGTGCATGAGTATGTCTACTACTAATATATTTCAACCGCATAGCAAAACATTTCCAAACTGCGGACAAGTTATAATAACACGCTTCAAGCTTGCATAACCTCAAATACGTTACTCCAAACGGACGTTTACAATGAATACATTTGCACATATTTCATACACTAATATAGCAATGACATGTAGAACCGCATTAAATGAAAGTATCCTTAACGTATATCAATCGCATCAAGACAAAACCTTTTTTCCCACAATCACCCTTGTTCATAGTTTTCGTTACAATAACATACGGCAAATTAAGTATCAGTGGCTGCATCTGTTAAATCAACAAAAATATACGGTCATAATTAAACTGAGGAAAGTATTCTTTGAAATTAAAGGATGAACATTATTTCACTGTTTTGTGTATTAGCACATTCAACTGAGATGGGTGACTATGAGCAATAAAACTGCATATTAGAATCTGAATACGAAAGAAACAAAAATGAATCAGACTTGCTCGTCTGACTGGAATGTATGTAAAATTTATATATGAATTTAAACATTTTTTAAATCCAAAGTTAATCATATAAATAGATAAACCAGTTGTAATGCCATTACTTATTTCAGAACAAAGAAAAGTATCATTCATGTATTTGAATAATCGCTTACTAGAGGGAAATTTCTGAAGCGTCGGTCCATGCATCATATTCAGAACATCCATTGCAAGTAAGGAAAATCCTCAGATGTCAATAATGGACAGTTTAAACTGTCCTCAAACTAATGGTTGTTTATACAGAATAAGAACTTAACTGACGTCACAATGACTAGAAGAGTTGTAACTATTAACAGAAACGTAAGCAATAGTTTCTGGCTATGAAAGCAAAGTGATTTAACAAGGATTAAGTTGAAATGTTGCATTAATGTTTTGTTTTTGGGGTTTTTTTTCTGGGTTTTTTGTTGTTGTTGTGAAATCAGGTTTGTTCTATTTAGAGTGAGATAGAACTTGTAATCAAGCTGCATACTCCCATTCAGCATTAGGTATGTACACTACTGAAGATGAGAACATTCCATTTACCATGAGGGGAAACAGGCTGCAAACATGGAATTCCTCATTCACATTTAGGGGTATTTAAGTTTCAAAAATCAGACTATTCCATTTACCGTGAGGGAGGTCATGAACCAAGCTTGTCAGCCTCATTTAAAACTATGCATGTTTTATATTGAAGATAAGAACATTCAGCGGCGTCGCTAGGGTTGGTGTCACCCAGTGCGGTAAACTTATGGTGTCACCCCTCCAGACTTCCACCATGGATTTCTTCTTCTTAATATAAGTCCACAATATAAAATTGGCACCCTGTGCCTGCTAGTCATGTATTTAACTATGATCGGTTCTATGCTTATGAAATCCGACTAGACCGAGCAGTGTGTACTATGTAAAATTTGCAATTTTTAAATTTTGGTGTCACCCTTCTGAGATGGTGTCACCCAGTGCGGTTCGCACCTCCGCACCCTCCTAGCGACGCCACTGAGAAAATTATATTGATTATGAGGGCAAACAGGTTGTATAGATGGGCTGTCCTAGTTAGCTATCAGGGTCTTTTATACTGGAAACAAGAATATTCTATTTGACGCTAGGGAACATAGAGATAATCAAGCTAGATGGTCCCATGTAACAATAGAAAAGTTTAAAATTGAGGATCAGAACATTCCATTCACCTCGAAAGAAAACAGATAGATTCTGAGGTTGAAAACCAGACTATTCCATTTCCGGCGAGGGAGGAGGGGTAATCAAGCTGAACAGTCTCATTTTATATTAGAGATGTTTAAAATAGAAAATAAAACGTTCCATTTACAATGAGGGAACATAGATAGATAAAATAGAATGTTTCATTCAGCATTAGGGGTGGTTGTTTTTGACAACTAGACTATTCCATTATCAGTGAGGGAAGGACTGGAATCAAGCTAGAAAGTAAAGTTTAGCATTGGGTATCTGTGTATTGAGATAAATATATTCCTTGAACATCCCAGCTCAAACATGTTCTGGAAAATACAACAACATTTTTATCAGTTGAAGTATCAAGATAATTCAGAGTTTGCTGTCAAATTACAAACAGTCGCAGTATTCGCTCCATTTTCAGCTGAAGATGTCATTCGTGCTTTTAAAGAATTGGCTGCAAACTTGCCAGATGATGCAAAGCTACGTAGAGTTAAACATACCTTACACTGATAACACCATTTCCTTCTGCTTCTTTTACAATAGAATCTAAGTTACACCAACTATGACATAATTTCTAAGCCATTTTAAAAGTCCACAAGAACCTATACATGGGCGCTCTCGTCGGGAATATGAATCAGACAGAAATTGCATCTTTACGATCTCCAGTTTACTTGTTACGAATTAGTAGTGAACACTATGAGGTATTTTCCATGCTATATATTTGAATTCATTCGATTTTTCATCTTGTGTATATTATTTTGATATTTTCATGCTTGGTAGAGTTCTGATTACTTTCAGTATTTATGAAGCAAATATCAAGCAAATATCTTACGTGAGCGAATTTAGGGTTCGACAGGTGAGTATTTGGTAAGAAACGGTAATATCTGTCAATTGTTTAGTAAGCTGAGACAAGCTATCGCGTATTGTTAGTATAATAATAGCATAAAATAAATATAAAGTTACAGTTAACAAATGTGTTTTTCATTCTGAAGCATCCCATTAAAAATATGTATATATATATATATAGTAAAGTTAACAAATATATGTTTTTCATTGTTCGCGATCTAATGATACTAGTTATTCGCGCTCTAATAGAACGCGTTCTAATAAGATTAGCTCTATTAGGACAAAAATATTATTGGGCTCTAGTGTGATAAGCTCTAATGGTTTGCTCTCTAATGAAACGTTACCGGTCAAAAAGTACCCCGACATGAACGTACCCTTGAAAATGTACCCATAAGAAAATGTTACCTTACCAATATTTAAACTAATTTCTGTGATTTATTTTATACAAGACGTTAATAATGTTTTACACAAATTAATTGAAAAAGAATTTTATTATGACAAGCATGAAGTAAACCAAGATAACTTTTGACCTATCATACGTTGATTAGCGGATCAGCTAGAATCATCAGTGTTAATTTTCGTTATCGCGATTTTATTTTTAATACTTGCGATTTTGAGGATAGAAGAAATTATTTAACTGCATTAGAATCTATCTAGTCCTACGCACTTTTACAGTAATCAGATCATCTGAAATGAAAATTATGATTACACACATGCTCTCGACCCAAGTTAACTTTATATAACCCTTGACTCTCAGCAGTAATTACATTATATTGTCAGTATAATGTTTCTTTATATACATGTTATCTTACAAGTATAAAAATACAAATTTCCTCTTTAAGTTCTTTATTAGTATCTTTAAATTTATCTAGCACTTCCCCACCCCCTTTCTTAACTCCTCTCTATTTTGTATGTTTGTGTAAACTTTCGAGCCCTTACCCATCGCTTCATTTTTCTAGGAGAGAGTCCCATCGTATGGTATGATTTTAGTTGTCCCTCTGAGTATGAATTTTCCTCCGCATTTTTCTATTTTTTTGTTTTTTGTTTTTTATTTCGGCACTTATTCAGACGTGAGGGGTTCCGACTGTATTAAGTAGGATTTCTTGGCAGTTTATCTCCCCTTCCGAGATACGTTTGAAGGAGATAGTGAGGATTTCGCTACGATATATTCTGCTCCTTTCTGTGCGTCTATTAAAATCTGAGTCTTGCCCGTTTTGTTTGGGATAATAAAGTTTTTTCATTGCATATTCATCAAGATCGTCTTAACTTTTCTCCCTAATGTTCATTCATTCATTTTCGTAGGAAGCTTTTTTGGTTAATAAAAATCACGTTTCATCAAAAAAGTCTGTTCATCCTCTCTGCAGCTGTTGCCAAATAGTAATACTTTAATGGCATGAGCGAAAGCAAGCGTGTATTGGATCTGATTTCTAAGATCTGAATATTTTGATGTCTAGAAGAAGGTGTTTCGCATGCTTAAATTTACCCCGAAAAAATACTTATAATTAGATACATAATTCTTAAATAAATTGTAGTTAAGTTACTACATTGTGTTTTTAGCCCTTCGAAGACAATAAACAAAAATTCAGCTTCTATATTATAATAAAGCATCGATTCCGATAGTGCCAAATTTCTAATTACATAAGAATGTCATTAATGCAAAAAAATCATGAAAGGTGGGTCTTAAAAGAAATAAAATACTCAAAACAAAATACACACAAACACTAATGCAGACACACGTGTATGTATGTATGTATGTATGTGTGTGTGTGTGTGTGTGTGTGTGTGTGTGTGTGTGTAAGTGTGGCTTATTCCTTTGCCAAATCCAACATATACACCTTCATCGACTTTTACAAATAAAATATAGAATTATAGGTTGTTCTTAAATCTGCAGTAGATGGTGTCAAATTATTGTGTAACAAAGAAAATATTTTGGCATTTTCTATCTCAGAGTATGCTGACATGAGTTAATTAATGCTAATAACTCAGATTTCTTCAATCGTAGCCGTTTTGTTTTCACAAATAAGATATCGCTCTGTAATAATTGTGAAAGGTTGGTGGAATTGACGTTAATTAGTACGTAAACAAATTAGTACTAATGAGTCGCAATTATTACAGGTAACGGAAATTCTTCGCTTGGCTCCTGTCTAATTAATCTCATTTAGCCTATACAATACCGCTGTAATACCCTCAATGGACAATATCCGACACTTATCCGTGAGTAAATCCCCATTTGTGACATGAGAACCTATGACATCTTAAAACCCCAATGCCGCTGTTAAGTCCAGACATTTGCTGTATACCATTCATCTGAATAGTACTGAATCTTGAAATATATTGGACTTGAACATCGTTGGGTTCCATTAAAACCAGATAAACGTTTCATCGAATTCACAGTGAAGCCTGCACAATGCTACGATTACGGTATGTTATCATCGCATGATTGCTATTTACATTTTGCATTTCATATGAAGCAAAAATTGGCATAGCATTTAATTTATTTTTTAAAGACATAACTAACGTACAATAATTTGTTTTTAAGTCTTTGTTGTATGCTTACCAAAAAAATTCTGAAACTGGTAACTTCTGGGATTGTCTTCAGTACATGATCAACTGTATCAATGCCCCGGTGATCATCAATGGAGTCTTGTTTTTATATAATGCGTGCTTTTCGTTTTAGATCCGCTTAAAAGGTGGGCCTGCCTCTCTTTATTTACGCTGGAATTAATTTACGCGCCGTGTGCGAATATGAGTGAATTTGTTGAATGTATCATATCATTACGTTTAGAGCACACACGATAAATGAGAGACTGAATAGTGACTTAGTTGACTCAATTAAGGGGTAGCACTTTATTCGGAGGTTATATTTATTTTAATGCGGCATTTTATGATCATTTAGATCCATCTGAATCAATAACTAAATCTTTAATACTGTAGAAATTATCTTACTAACATATTGTGAGCACAAAACAGAGATGTTCCGAAACAAAATGATTTAGAAAAGTTAAAATCTACAATTATACTCGATGTAAAAGATCCAAGACATTGCATCTCCAAAGCTTTCTGGGTAGGTGAGAGTGTTTTGTTACTCTCTATTGGAGTTTCGGGGTAGTCTTGAGGTAGTGTTGTCGTCTTGGGGTCATTTAATTGGAGCATAAATTCGGATAGCTTTGGGAACTTTTCTTTGGCGATTAAGAACTATTATTTAAATACGATCTTTATGTGATTTTGTTTTAACGGTTTATAACTAAACTGGGATAAATGATAGTGCTGTGTATATTTCATTGTGAGGGAACAAACAGCATTTATATCATTTTTATTTTAAAATAATTACACTTGATAATTATTGTTCTGTCTCTCATTATTATAGTTAAACGTAATATAATTTGGGAAATATCTAAATAATATCAGTATTTATTGCTAAGAAGATGTATCGTTTATTTCGCATTTCAGTTGGTGAGTTTTTAAGTACAAAGCGACATTGTGTATTATAACGTATGGTCAAGTTCCATGCCATTTAGTGAAAGTAAAAATGTATGTAATTATATACAATTTTACTTGGGTAAAACTTTTTTATTTCGGGAAGACACTTTTGACTAGATTTAGTGATTTAATTTGAAAACAGATTGGAGCTGAGCTCAAGTCAAGGTAACAGATTGTATTTACATACTTCAAAGAGCACATGAACACGAAGACTAGTACATAACCCGACACATTTTGACCATTATTATTGTATTGTTTCGTTGATTTGAAGGTCAAATATTTTGAAGTGCAGAAATGCACAAGCATAAATTAATTAATTAAATTAATTTGCAATAGATCCAGTTTGTGGATATATAAAACAATCATTTGAATAATGTCGGTTAAAAAGGGTTCATACAGTACAAACATTCTCTCTCTCTCTCTCTCTCTCTCTCTCTCTCTCTCTCTCTCTCTCTCTCTCTATATATATATATATATATATATATATATATATATATATATATATATATATATATATATATATATATATATATATATATATTATGTGGAAATAAGGGAGACTAGTGTAGGGTGATTAACATTAACATCTTAGAACGGTTGACTAATACCAATGTTTTAGCAATAATTGAGCCAGCTAGTTCAATAAATGCTCATTTACTTTATGAAAATGGAAAATGTTGGTTTAGTTTAATACAAAAGTTAATGTTTACATTTTCACTCAGCTTATGTACCAAATGCTACATAACTTCAAATGGATTCTAACCAGACCTTATGTTTAGTTGTATTCTGATGAAGATGTTGATACTCGGTACTCAAACAGAGAATCAAAGGTCTTGATTTAAGCTTTTAGCTGAACCGGCATGTAATGGTGATAATGTAAACTAGTATGACAAGTGATAATGTAAACTAGTATGACAAGTGATAATGTAAACTAGTATGACAAGTGATAATGTAAACTAGTATGACAAGTGATAATGTAAACTAGTATGACAAGTGATAATGTAAACTAGTATGACAAGTGATAATGTAAACTAGTATGACAAGTGATAATGTAAACTAGTATGACAAGTGATAATGTAAACTAGTATGACAAGTGATAATGTAAACTAGTATGACAAGTTTTACAATTAAGTCTAGTTTATCAATACATCTGATGATCCCAGTGAATAGCACGCGTATCATTTTAATTGCGTCATTTTTCCCAAATATTTCATGATGCTTTTTTTTTTAAAGGAAACAGTTTCAACTTAACATGCGGTTTTAGTTTCAGTGTGCCTATTCAGGTTCATTGTTAGAAAGCACGATATGGAATAAGTCATGAAAATCAGAAACAAGATCAAAAATACATAAATCTTTCTCATTTCCGAAATCGTCCAGTAGATTGACAATATGAGGCTGCACGGCAAATTATTTTTTCCTTGAGATCTTTATGAAATGAGCATATGTTTCAATTTGTTCCACAAACGTCTGTTAAGTAGGGTGATGCCGCATGGCTAACAGAATGTTGATAAATCAACAGGTTCGTGTCTTCTTTTGAAATGCAAAGTACTGAAACGACCTCTGGTATTTTCTTCTATCTCTAATAACATGTTCAGAAGATATATGTATTTGTGATCTTGTTTCTGATTGTCATGGCTAGTTCCCACTATGGAGAATTCATTTCTGAACAGGTTCTGGTCAAATTGAAACTTATGAGTCTGTACGATTAAAAAAACCTCACACGGTCAATAATGATTAACATCCATACATATTAGTTATGTAATTTTGTGTCTGATTGCCTAATCTAGTTACCACTGCATTTGGTATTTTACTAAACAAGTTAAACGGAGTGGACTTAAGCTGACAAATATGTAACTCTTCCAGGAGACAGGATTCCTTAAGTTTGATGTGATTGAATGGTAACTCAAATTTATCACAAAATTCTTTTGAACAGTATAGTGGCAGAACCTTTGAAGGTTTTTCTTTCTTGTTCAGATGGATTAGAATAATTTAAATAGTTTCAGAAACTGACAAAAATGAAACAATTGTATTGTCATATACATGCAATTGAAAAACAAACTGTTAAAGTAGCATTTTTTTCTAAATCCAAACTATCTCATGATGTGTATTGCACTGTATAAGTAACTTGTTTATACTTTAATCCTACAGAATCATCATGAAGATCTTTGTGAAGACTTACACAGGGAAGACGATCATGCTGCAAGTTGTGCCATCTGATACCATTAAGAACGTGAAGGCCAAGATCCAGGACACGGAAGGCATCCCAGCCGACCGGCAGCATCTGACCTTTGCTGGAAAGCAGCTGAAAGATGGCAAAACCCTTGCTGATCACAATATCCATACACAATCCACTCTCGATCTGGAACTCTGTCTAAGAGATTGCATACAAATCTATGTGACGACTCCAACAGGGAAGACGATAACCCTGGAAGTGGAGCTATCGGATGCCATTGAAATTGTAAAAACCAAGATATATGATACGGAAGGGGTACCACCTTGCAAGCAGCGGCTGATCCTCGATGGCAAGCTACTGCAAGATGGCAGAACCCTTTCTGACTATAACATTTTAAAACAGTTCAACACCCATCGGATGCTTCGTTTGATATTTGATATGAAGATCTTTGTGAAAACTGAGACAGGGAAGATTGTCACCCTAAAAGTGGAGCCATCTGATACCATTGAGTATCTAAAGGCCAAAATCCATGCCAAGGAAGGCATCCTACCGTACAATCAGCATCTGGTCTTTGCTGGCGAGCCGCTGGATGATGGCAAAACCCTTTTGGAGTATAACATTTTACAGCAGTCTACCATCCAGCTGATGGTCCGTTTGAGATGTGCTTTGCAGATCTGTGTGAAAACTCAGACAGAGAATACTGTCACTCTAGACGTGGAGTCATCTGATACCATTGCGCACATAAAGACCAGGATCCATGCCAAACATGGCATCCTTCCTTCCCACAGTTGTTTGAGCTACGCTGGCATACTGCTCGATGATGGTAGAACCCTTGCTGACTACAACATTCCAAAACATTCCACCATCCATTTAGGGAATCGTCTGAGAAGTGCTGTGAATATCCGTGTCAAGACACAGAACGGGAAGACCATTACCCTGGAATTGCAGCCATTTTACACCATCAAGAATGTAAAGATCAAGATCGAGGAAAAGGAAGGTATCCCACGTGACCAGCAACGTCTAATCTTTGCTGGCAAGCTGCTCGAAGAGGACAGAACCCTCGGCGACTACAACATCAAGACAGACTACACTCTGCAACTGACTCTCCGTCAAGGAGATTTCTTTCATATCTTGTGAAATTTGGGACAATGAAGACCATCATCATGGAAGTGCAGCAATGTGACACCATTGAGAACGTGAAGACCAAGATGGAAGATGGCATGCAACTCCAGGACAACGAAAGCAGTTCCACCTGACCTGCAGAGTCTGAACTTTGCTGGCCAGCTGGACGATGGCAGCACAGTCTCTGATTGTAATATTTAGAACAATTCTATCCGTATCTAGTATTTCATCTGACATGTAGAAATTAATTAGCTTTACCTTACGTTATAACAGTCCAGTTGTTTATTTAGTGAATATTATATAACATTTGTTTTGTACACTATATTCTTTGAAAGAAAAAGACAATATAACTTGACAATATTCAAAGATGTGCAAGTTATGTGACAAGCATTTGGACAAAATACGACTTCAGCTTTGAAAAAGATGCGCATTTCGGTTTGATGAGAGTATGTTACCAAACAAAATGCATAGAAAGTATTAAATGCTTCATATTCTTTCAGAATGTTTCATGTGTGTATCTGTAGGATGAGATTTTGCAAGCCTCAGCGTTCTGGAAAGCATTAACGTTTCTCTTTTTGACCGATATTATTCCAACAGTCTCCTTTTTAGGTGTAATGATTTATTAAAATATATGAATTTACATTAATTTAAATGGCTGTGGTAACTGAGTTGGTGCTGAATAGTCGGAAAACATTAGAAGTTTTTAAATAAATCTTGCACTTTATTTTTTTTACCCAACAAACAGATGACACAATCACGCAAACATTACTAAATCAATGGCGCACAAATGGATTTCACTGCACATCTTAGTGTGTCTTGCAAAACAATCTGCGTTTGTTAAGGAATAAAATCCTTAGTTCTTTAATAAGGGCCATACAGAGTGTGTAGGAGCCCTATGGTAATGGACATTCATGTCTACGGTTCAGATTCATCTGGAATAAGCGTAAGAAATTGTACAGGTCTGAAGCAAACCAATTTTATGGCCGACAGGTGAAAACTTTGAGTAGCCAGTCCTTCTGGCCAGCTGAATTTTTAGGCATATCGAATTTTATAATTTTTATTTTATCGAAATACATGTAGAAACCTTAAATAAAATTAAATATTGGTCAATCGTTGATTATGAGTGATCTGAGACATGCATGTGCATAACTCGAGTACTGGAAATCGAAGATTTTCTTTTTCTCATTCTTTCTGCACACGTTTAATATGCTTGCTACACGATTGTTACTCAAATTAATGACTTCGAGTTTATGCTTTGTTAGATGACACAGGCTACTTTCGATTTCTAACGTCAACATGTGGAGAGTAGTCTGGTTCCTTGTTTAGAATGCTTCCTGCGTTGCACTCCGCTATACGACATCTGGTGAATGCTGAAACAATATTGTAACCGCGTCAGAGTTATTCTTTTAATATTCGGTTTGTTTTGTTTTGTTTTGTTTTGTTTCGTTTCTAGGGTTTAACGCCATTTTCAGCACAATATAGGCTATACATGGCGGCCAGTATTAATGGTGGATGAAGAAACCCGAAAAACCCCGGAAAGAACCACCGACCCACGAGAAGCTACTGGCAAACTTTCTCACATACCCACATTGGCCGAATCCGAGACTCGAACCCACGCAGACAGGTGAGATGGCAGTGATCCGTAACGGACAACGTTTTAGACCACTCAGCCACTCGGGGCCCCTAATATTCAGTTTATTAGTGACACATTGTGACGTTGACTAAAATGTTCCATTTGAACTATAGCAGTCGTTATTTTCTATTCAAATTTAACCACCAACTCGTTCATAAAGATAAATGGACCGGGCACACAACGATTTTTTTAATATTAAATATTGCACATTTTTACAAAGTCATCTATAAAATACCTACCCCAATTGATTCCTTGGTAAATATTACGTCTTAAACAGATTGTTTACGTAATAACACACAACAAGGAGAAGTCATTTAAAAGTACCAGAGCCTACAAGTCAACATTGTTAAAGACATTATCAGAGTCATTAAACAGTTTCGGCATAGAAAACGTATGCAAATCATTTTTTATTCTAAAATACCTCAAAATATCACTGTGAGGTTCTTGTCAATGTATCACCAGCATCGTTTTGTGGCTGCACTGTAAACAGAGCAGCATGTAATAGAACATTTTCGGATCATCACCAGGGCCTTATTACTCACTGTGCACTGTCTCCAAAATTCACACAACAACCACTCTTGAGCTGATATTCTCAAGAATAAACAATTACCTTTAAATCCCTACCAAAAATGCAGCAAGCAAATGACATGTTAACAGTCGCTGTCAACATAAAGTTATATACAAAAAAGAAACGGAAAACAGCAGGTAGAAAATGTTTCGCTAAAACTGATGGGTGCAGGCGGATTCGGAGAATAATAGTAAGCTAATTCAGACTACAGATGGATTCTTAGTCATACAACGTAAGACGTATCAAACGATTTTTTTGTAGCACCAAAACCTAACTTAAATGTGATATGTCATACATTGCCGGACTAAGTGGCTTCTATAAAAGTATTTGTATACCCTCCCCTTTGTTTGTACTCAGGACCAGATAAGGAGAGAAGTTGGTTCCGTAGTTTTCTGAAACCTTCCAAACTGGTTAAAAGAACATACTTGTCGTATCCCAGCAACAAACACCACAGTAGGAGTATGCAAGTGTGTTGTCATAAACTCTGATGAATGAAGGCAATTTTGTATCCGTGTTTTGACAAAATGAATACACATCGGTTCCATCTGAGATCCAAAAGACGTTTTATATTGATATTGGTTTATCTCATAATTCATGTGAGAACAAGTCAACATCCGAACATTCGAAGTACGTGAGAGAAGAAGTCAATGCACACGTTTCATCTGTTGAAGATTTTCCGTTCATACTTTCACTTTGATCTGGTAAGAGAGGTTTTCTTTTTTTCTCTTATTGCCATGTCTTTCAAGTGGTCAAAACAATTTTCGGCTGCCGAAAAAATTACGATTCTTCGTGTTAAGCCAGTACAACCTAGAATATTGATACGATTATAACCAAAACGTCATCACTATTTCAAATGAAGATTTAGTGTTGATAACCATATTTGTAAAAATATTAAGACCTTAAGCAGTAGTAGGAGGCTCCAGCCGCGCTTGGCGGAATCAACGCCTCCTATTGGGCAGCAAACTAAAATCTCCTTTCCCATTTCCCTCCCCCCCCCCCCCTTACATATTTATAAGGAAACCTATTCATTTTAAAGTTTTGAAAGCTTTTGATTTCAAAGTTATTTAGTTGCTTCTCGGGTCAGGAGTTAAGTTGAGGGCTCCAGCACGCACCACACGGTCTCTCGTAAATATTGGATGGAAACCGTAGCCATCCTCCACTCCCCCTCCACTTCGGGGTGTCGTGCTATTGCAAGCTGTTTATTTATTATTATAACATGTCGCACTCCATAATAATCGATGACTTTCAGCTGGGTGCTTTTATTCAGATCTCCGTCCAAAAACAACAGAATGTTTTATCCGGTAGGTTTCATTCGTGCAAATTTTCATTATTAATTGCAGTCTTTTGTTTCTATTCTTGTTTTCGCATTGTGCTATCACATACTAATTCGTTAAGTTCGGTTGTTTGTTTTTTTTTATTGCACTGCGGATATTTTGGCATAGTTCTTGTCATTTGTCTGTGTTTAACCACTTCACCTGTAAGCCAGGCGCCGTGTATGTATGTATTCAAATATTAAACTTTGGACGTTTAATATAAAAAAAAATGACCCATACGCAGTCTCAGTTAATGATCCATTTTTTTCTCTATATTTTACATCGGATGTTTTTGCGTACTTCTCTGACCCATGTATAGGTGTCTTTTCTTGATATAGTCCATAGCTCATGTTTGTCTCTATATTTTGGTAACAGGTCTTTGAATGTACTCCGACGTCATTTGAAATTGGCGGGAAACTTTATTTTTTCTGGGAATTACAAAGGAGTTTTGGACAGAAAGCTTTTACGGACCAGAGGAGTTGTTGGAGAAAGAGAAGGAAAATACCATATTACAGTTGGTCCGAGTCTCTGGGAGACAAGAAAAGGAGAGAACAGAAGCATAAGTTACATGGACTGGAGGGGAAGTGGAGTACCAGTTAAGATAGAGAAAAATACAGAGGAGTAAATTCACAGGACAGGAGGAAAATCTATCACATTAAGTCAGACGATAAAATAGGCCGGCACGTGAAAGACGAGTGGTATGGTTTTGAATATCGAATTTCATTTGAGAAATGTTATCGAATGATATTAAATTTTTTTTTTTTCAATTTAACCGCTAGTGTATTCAGTAATTTAACTGTCTGCATCGCTGACTGGGGGCTCAGAGCTTTGCATCTCTCTATCACTACTTCAATTTCTAACAAAAACGAGCTAGGGTGGGTCTTCTATAATAGTTAAATATAATAATGGGAGCACCCCACGCAACATAGTTCACGATAACTTCTTCATACAAGAAATATCAATACAAACACCACGATACAAATAAAGTAGCAAACGATAAGCACGACCCCAAGCAAAATATTGCATTGCGGAGTTAATTTCCTTCATCAGCGCGAGTCCCTTGAAAGCGCTTGGGCAAAGGTGGTTGCCTCATTCGCATTTGTCCTAGGGCGGGCCTGTTATCTTTGATATAATAAACAAGCTTTTCGATCAGTGAAAGTTTGAACAGGTCTGTGGAATTGAAATTAATTGAAAGGTTTGATTAGAACCACCGCTCCCTCCTAAAAAAAGAGACCAAAAAAAAACCCCAACAAAACAAACGTAATTTCAAAGTACATTTTACAACAGAAATGTGTAATAACTTTGTGTTGCAATACAAATTAGTTCAGGATCCTTTATAATAAAAGTTACGTGTTGGTCTGATATTTTTTATCTAATGAGAAGTCCAGAAAAAATGATGTGGCTATTTAGATTTAATTTTTTTAATTTTTGTTTTTACTTTTGGGAAACTTTCCATCTACAGGCGTCAATACTTGGTGCAGAATGTATGGCTGCGTAGACATCCTCAAGATTTTTTAAGGAATGTGAGAGGATTTCTAAGACATCTGATATTAGAACATCACATGCCCAAATATCAGAACATCACATGCCCAAATATCAGAACATCACATGCCCAATACCCTCAGAGGGATGCGCAGTGTCATACTGTTAATTAACATACTTTTACGAGATTACGTTATAAAAATGGAATATAATTGTGGCATCAACATATGTTTAATGGAATCATTTCATTATTTTTATTTGAATAATAAAATCGCTTCACGGAAGAATGTCTGAACTGAAATATTTCATCCATAACAAAGTGAAAATATATACGTGACAATACTAAAATTTAAATATTGTATGATAAATATTGAACCCAGAATGTAATAACTGAATATATTTCACGCCATTAAATAGAATTTAATTAGAAACTGCATATGCTCTACTTATGTACTCAATTATTATGTTAAGTTAGTGCAACTGTACCTTGACGTCATCATGTTGCACTGAGAAATCGATATGCATTCCTTTCAAGCCCATGATATAAAAATTTACAGACTAGGGTGCTAAAATTTATACTATTATAGTTTCCAAGCACTACTCTATCAGAAAAAGCAGAAAAGTAAATATCGACATTTTGTGTCATTATAACTGTTTTCCTGTGGATGTATATATCTGAGAACAAACGATGATGACTTGGCTGGAAAGTCATCCATATTTAAATCACCTAACTGAATATCTCCTTCAGAACACACACACACACACACACACACACACACACACACACACACACACACACACACACACACACACACACACACTGCGTGACACGTATGTAAAACTATAAGTATCCAAAATTACGAAATGTTCCTAACTAATGACAAACAACAATAAACAAAACAAACAAAACCAAAAGATAAAAACATGAATAAACAGCTAAATAGGGACCTAAAATGTTTCAGAGGGTGCCAACATGTAGTGGTTAGCTTTTCATCCCACATATACATGCCACTAGGAGAAACAAAGATACTCATGTATTTAAATTAGATGAGAATGTGCTGTTAACTGGATATAATAATAATAATAATAATAATAATAATAATAATAATAATAATAATAATAATAATAATAATAATAATAATAATATAAGTTATTATTCTTATGATTATTTTTAAAAGTATTATTATTATTTTTAAAAGTATTATTATTATTATTATTATTATTATTATTATTCAAAATAATAAGGAAAAATAGTTTTATTAATAATTCTACTAATAATAATACTACTAAAATTAATACGGAAATAATAGTTATATTAATACAAGCAATAGCAATAACAACAACAATAATAATAATAATAATAATAAAAATAATAATAATATTAATAATAATAATAATAATAATTATAGTTATATTAATAGTATTAGTAAGAAGAATAAGAAAATAATTGTTATCTTAATAATATAAATAAAAATAATAAAAAATAATAATATCAATAAAAATAATATCAATAATAATAATAATAATAATAATAATAATAATAATAATAATAATAATAATAATAATGATAATAATGATAATATAATGATAATAATAATATCAATAATATGAATAATAACAAGATTAATAAGAAAAAATCGTTATCTTAATGCTATCAAAAATAATATAAATAATAAAAATATAAATAATAATAATATAATTAGTAAGATTAACAATAATATAACTACTACTACTACTACTACTAATAATAATAATAATAATTATAATAATAATAATAATAATAATAATAATAATAATAATATGGCCGAGTGGTCTAAAGCGCTCTCCGTTACAGATCACTGTAATTATTATCAAAATTATTATCAAAATAATAATTTATCATATTATAGTTTCCAAGCACTACTATATCAGAAAAAGCAGAAAAGTAAATATCAACATTTTGTGTCAGTTAAATATGGATGACTTTCCAGCGCCAGTCATCATCGTTTGTTCTCTGTCTGCGTGGGTTCGAGTCTAAGATTCGGCTAACGTAGTTATGTGAGAAAGCTTGCCAGTTATTTCGTGGATCGGTGGTTTGTTCCGGGGGTTTCCCTCAGGTTCTTCCTCCACCAATAATACTGGCCGCTACGTATAATAGCGGTGCTGAAAAACCCTCAAACAACAACAACCATTATGTATTACTAAAGCAATCCTCAGTAATTTCCCCTTAGCTTGATGAATGTGTCTGTGTAAGATGTGACGTCCGACTGTAATCTTCTTCCTGGTCACCCTTGTGTGTGTGTGTGTGTGTGTGTGTGTGTGTGTGTGTGTACACAGTCCCGGATTACCCATTAGGCAGAGTAGGCAACTGCCTATGGGCCCCGCGACTTTTATGGGCCCCATCAGGGGCCCCCATGAAACCGTGACCGTGGGTCTGGGGCCCCAAAAGTTTGACTGCCTATGGGCCTCCACGGTGCTTAATCCGGCGCTGTCTGTACATGTCAATATATGAAAGATTTAAATTCAATCAATCAATACAATCACCTAATCAAAACAATCAATCAATTAATCAATCAATAAATTAATCAAGTAATCAATAAACTCATCTAACATGGTCGTTCTTTACAGCAGTTGACTATTGACCATAAGGGGCCATGAGTGGCCGAGTGGTTTAAAGGGCTATAGGGTACGAATCTTTGCCATCTCACCTCTGTCTGCGTGAGTTCGAGTCTCAGATTCAGCCAATGTGGGTATGAGAGAATGCTTGCCAGTATCTTTTCGTGGGTCGGTGGTTCTTTCCGGAGGTTTTCACCTGTTCTTCTTCCACCATTAATACTGACCGCCATGTAGAGTCCATCGTGTGCTGAAAAATGGCTTTAAACCAACAACAACTCTTGAACAAAACATGTTGCACATATCCCAGAGAAAATTCCTGACTCTTTGCTAATGCAGCGCTTGTAAATGATAAGTTGTAATATATATTTTTCTCACAAAATCCGATTGGACTGTGTGTAATTCATTTTTTAGGAAACACAAACCATAATGTATTATTAAAGCAATCCTCAGTAATTTCCCCTTAGCTTGATGACTGTGTGTGTAAGACGTGACGTCCGACGGTAAACTTCTTCCTGGTCACCCCTTGCAAGAAGAAAGATCGATGTTTCAAAGGTATAGTATACAGTCTGATTTTTTTTTTTTTTACTTCAAACATATGGAATGAAGCACAAAGAAACAAAGATAAAGTTAAAGTTTAAAATATTTAGTAAGGAGTCTTCTTCGCCATTGTTATCCGCGATAGCTTTAGCGTTATATTTCTACAGTTAGCCTTGAGACCCTGGAGGTGAGCGCCTCTATACAGTCGAAGACCATAAATAAGACGAATTACACTTAGTTACATATTGGCAAATTAGCAAGTTGAGACTAGCCGTATGTCATTAGCTGAACATGTATTTATGTTAGGCACTATTAAGATGAACCGGAGCAAATGTTGTTTTTAAATCCCGTCCGTTTTCACTGCAAGAGGGTATATTGTATGGCACAATACATTTCAAAATGTAGACAAGTATTCTAGTGCATGAAAATTTACTGTTAGTTCAACCAGTCGTATAATGAGAGGTTATTTAGTCGCACACTCGTCCGTGTCGACTTCACCATTAGCGTCCTACCATAATAAAAATTGTATAAGAAGTTATTGATTATGTATGTTATTCTGCTAGGGTGATGTATGGTTTGCAAGGTTCTAGTCATATGTATATCCATGTTTACCCAGGTAAATATTACACACTGTATGGTTCCAGTCATACGTTTGGCAAATTATACGTCACACGCCGTATGGCTCCAGTCATACGTATATCCATGTTTGGCAAATTATACGTCACACGCCGTATGGTTCCAGTCATACGTATATCCATGTTTGCCAAATTATACGTCACACGCCGTATGGCTCCAGTCATACGTATATCCATGTTTGGCAAATTATACGTCACACGCCGTTTGGTTCCAGTCATATGTATATCCATGTTTACCCAGGTATATATTACACACTGTATGGTTCCAGTCATACGTTTGCCAAATTATACGTCACAAGCCGTATTGTTACAGTTATACGTATATCCATGTTTGCCAAATTATACGTGACACGCCGTATGGCTTCTGTCATACGTATATCCATGTTTGGCAAATTATACGTCACACGCCGTATGGTTCCAGTCATACGTATATCCATGTTTGCCAAAATTATACGTCACACGCCGTATGGTTCCAGTCATACGTATATCCATGTTTGGCAAATTATACGTCACACGCCGTATGGTTCCAGTCATACGTATATCCATGTTTGGCAAATTATACGTCACACGTCGTATGGTTCCAGTCATACGTATATATGATACTTTGTTATAGAGATATATGGCTATTCTTTATACGTGTTTATTTGTTTTATGATATACCTCTGTATGATGTTTTTTTGTTTTTTTTCAGGAATATCTGCCTGGATAAATCCATAGCTAATACATTAAACAGGCAGGTATAATTAATTATATCTATATACGTTATGCGAATATAATCTTAGGTATATGCCACCTAGTATGCCTATCTGAAGTAATTTCAGGAAATTGTGCATTAATTTGAGGAAAATAAAGAATAACTCATTTGTAGATGCTTAAAGAAAATCTTAGAGTCCATTAACAATGTTTTAAATGATAATATTATATAATTTATTCTGTTTCATGTTATCAAGGACGTGATATGTCACATTAGGTCATTTGTATGTTTTTATTTTGCATATATCATTCACTTTGTTTGATACCTTAGATTTCCAAAGTTATTCTCTAATGGTTCAAATCATTGTTTCATTTACCCCAAAACAAAGAAGTTGAAAAGAGCGAGACAAAATGTAATCTATCAACTATATTATGTAAAATCCGCTTGATGCATTCCGCGTATCCTCGGTCTCTTTAACAAGAAATCTACCAGAATACACATTATGATGAAGATAATTAATTTAAGTTGTTCGTAATCCGATGTGAAGATAAATGTATACTTATATAAGCAAAGACGACTTTCAATTTTCCAGTTTCTCATCTGTTTCTAGACCAAATGTCTGCCAAAGGAAATAAGCTTCTGCTTGCGGCAATTGACTTTGGAACAACCTACAGTGGATATGCATATGTATTTAGACATGAAGACTTTAAGAGCATTATTGCCAACAGTGTTTGGAGTGGTGGCAATCTCCTGTCTTTGAAGTGTCCTACTTGTGTTCTGTTCGACCCAAATGGGGAATTTCATTCGTTTGGCTACGAAGCTGAAAACAAATATTCCGATTTGGCCCAAGATAATGAGCATCGAATGTGGTACTACTTTCAACGTTTCAAAATGATCCTGTACGGTAAACAGGTGCAGTCATAATTATCTTTCATTTGTCTCAATAACAAATACAACGCATCCATATAATAATGTATCAAATGGCATGTGTTTACTTTAAATTCTCTGATTTCATATTTCAGATACAGTTTCATCATGAGAAAAAGCGATCTGTTTTAAAACTCTTGTATAGAAATGTAATAATAGTGTAACACTCTGTAAAACAAAGTTTAAAAAAATATATTTAATGACTCTTCATTAGTAAGCTGTGGTAGTTTTGGATAACTCATCATCGCCAAGATATGTTATTTCCATCTGTTCTTTCGATTTTTGCAGTTTCAAAATATAAAATATTGTTTCAAGATCAAACCTAAACAAAGTGAGTTTCTTAACACTTGTGGTTTTTTTTACAGTACAATAGAAACATAAAATTGCAAGAACTGAAAATGGGTATAAGTTTATTTTACACAAAGAATCATTCATCACACAATTCCATGCTTATACAATGTTCCTTTCATGCGCGTTTTATACATATGCCATTTTCATTTAGATCACAAGAGATATGGAAATAAATGATGACAAGGGGCTTAAAATGCCAGCAAAGAAAATATTTGGTGCTGCTATTAAGTTTCTAAAAACGCACTTGCTAAACACACTCTCAACGCGAGGGACAGGTGTGGCCGAAAATGATATACATTGGGTTCTTACAGTACCTGCTATTTGGAGGGACGCCGCCAAGCAGTTCATGCGAGAGGCTGCTGTGAATGAGGTAAATATGCATGTGAAGTTTCAATGGAAGAGGATCGAACAGTTGCGATATCTCATCTCTCGTTCTGCGCGCGATGAAGCGGGAGGTCGTAGGTTTGGTCCCCGGCCGACTCATACCAAAGACTGACAAAAATTGTACTAACAGCACAGCTGCCTCGATTGGCGCTCAGCATTAAGAGTTTAGTGTTAGGACTGATCGGCCTGGTGTCAGATTAATGTATTTGGATGGGACATCATGCTACATGTCTGCGGCATGATGCCCCAGTGCTAGACATCACTATAAACAGCCTCACTGCACACATTCAAGCGAAATGACTGAAAAATTGTTAAAGCTACGTTAAAAATCATAATCACGCGCGCACGCACACACACATACACACACACACACACACACACACACACACACACTGCGCGTGTGCGATTCAATTCTCCATTTGAAAAAGTAATGGGTAATGGGTTATTGTTTTGTAGACTAGACAGAAACATTTGTTCACGGCGACAACAGTCGACCTCTTGACATCTGGCTGGCAATTCATAAAACTAATGATTTAAAGACCTCGTACATATATCCTTACATTTAGTAGTTTATCATGAGCAAATAGTTTTAGAAATAGCAGAAAATCGTGATTGGAGCAAACTAAGAAGCCGAAAAATCTATTGCAAAAACAATTTAAATATATTTGATTTCTACATTTTTTTATAACTTCACTGCATCGGTTATTAAATTCATATGGAACAAGGGCAATCGTAGATATTATTAACTTTACATATGGAATTTGTTTATATATTATTCGTCAACTGATAATATATTCAGTATTTTTGTGGTCATTTTTGTAAAATTACATTTGATTGGTTGAGCGTTCCAATCAATCATTAGATCAAGACTATGTATTCATAACTGTTAGGTCAGATTTTTGTAAAAATTAAGAACGATATTTATTCAATAACATATTTGACAATATATGTATTTTTGGTCTTACAATTAGGTAAATAATAATCCACAACTTGTATCAAGCGTTTGTGTCAGAAACGGATAATATTGATAATAGATTCTATCAATTTGTACCAGAGTTCATGAATTAACATAAGTGTCAATCCTCATTGATAGGTCTTGGAGTCTGAGAAGGATATTTTGTGGATACTAGACTTGAGAACAGTTCGCTACTAGATAGTGGGCGTTTATTTAGGTTGTGCTCTTTTTGGATGGTCGTATTAATTGTATGAAATTAAAGTACATTTTGCTACAAAAAAGCGATTCTTAAATTGAGATGATAAGTCCTTCTGGGTTATAATAACCCATGTAGGGAGTGTTATTGGGTTTGCATACTAAGCGGAAGAAGTGTTATTACAATAGATCAAAAGTGTTGAAGTCTGACTAAATTTCAACTCGTACATACTTCTACACTTGACTATTTCCGCTTGTGTCCTTTCCAACAAAGGCCTTTATATGGTTCTTATTATTTCTCATTGTTATACAAACACTTCCTTGTATCCAGTTTATTTTCGTCACATTCCATGGTATTTCAATGATGTATAACTAAACTTTTTAAATGTAGTTAATTCAGTGAGAGAACCAGCTCACAGAACGATTTACTACATACAATGTTTCTTGGCAAAGGCTTTCGTCCATCGAGAATTTTTCATAACTTCAGCTTCTGGTACACTCAACATATCAACTATTTATTTTTCAGTAATACTTGAGAATATCGCAAAGGTTAAAATTACTAGATTAGTCAGATCTGACCAATTCGCAACAGATACAAATTAATGGACCAGTCAGACTAAGATGACAAATATTAATGCAACCAATCAACCCACCTTTGTTTGTTTGTTTGATTAGGATTTTTAACGTAGCTTTCACAATTTTTCAGTCATATCGCTACGATGTCTGCAGTGAAACGGTTTATAGTGATGTCGAGCAGTGAGACATCATGCCGCAGACATGTAGCATGATGTCTCACCCAGTCACATTATCCTGACACCAGGCCGACCAGTCCTAACACTAACTCTTTATGCTGAGCGTCAAGCGAGGCAGCTGTTAGTACCATTTTTGTAAATCTTTGGTATGACTCGGCCGGGGATCGAACCGACGACCTCCCGCTTCCGGGGCGGACGCTCTAACCACTAGGCCACCGGAGCGGTTCAACCCACCTTTACATGACAACAATATTCATTGGCACGATAAGACTGTATATTATGGATAAGCAAAAATGTATTCATTTATACACGTTTTTGTGAAACATTTGTGATATGTTTACATGAGTCGTAATTTTGTTCACCTAGCAATCCTTTCTCAAATATTTTTAGCAATGTATTAGACCAGTGTTTTGTGCAGGTGCTGCATATTTACTTATATATGGTTTAGTACAATACAGTGTATGTTTCTTTGGACACTTTTACTTTCCACTTGATGTATGTACAGTCATGATGCAGTGACATGTTTAAATGACTGCACGCTAAATTAAATTGTGTTAAATCTACCCTGTTTTATTATAAATCAATGCAACTTCGCCATGCAGAGACCTTTTCCATTGTAATGGAGTCTTTCTATCTAGAAATAAACGTCGAGCCAATAAACAATTAAATAACTCTAAAATACTCTAATGTAGTAAATACCAGCATTAAATTATATAGCCAATTGTTTCCACCCTTTCAAATTGATTCTGCCAAAATATTGTTAGACCGTGCTCTGTATGTGTTCAAAGTTATAATAATTAAAGACGATGAATGGTTGCATTTGTAAAATTGAGTTTCAGAGGCAGCAAATCTCTTGATCATGTTAAATATGCGTAAAGTGGTATGGTGCGTTAACTAATGTATGTAATTAAAATGAATCACATGAATAGGGTAAGTTAAACATCATAACGTCATTATTTTGTTTTCAATGATCTGAAGTATCACTATTTTGTGTAACAATATTGAGTCTCTGTTGACCACTTTTTATCAACATTTACATGTCTTTATCTCTCGGGTTACTTTGCAATATCATTATTTCTTCCGCTACAATATTCGTTGATTTTACACACTCTTTACATCTTTTAAGTTTGTATTTTGTCTCTTAAGTTCTTCCATTAATTTATATCTGTAGCATTGGTAACATCTGAAAACTGATCAATCTCAAATATTGTACTATTTATTGTTTAAATTCACGTACTACTGGATTTCAAATATAAGTTGATTGTTATGAGATAATTAATTCTTCAAACATCTTTATATATATATATATATATATATATATATATATATATATATATATATATATATATATATATATACGCACAATAAAATGTGAAATGAATATATCTAAATCCATCTCGATTTAAATCCCCACTAGCATCAAATTACTGTGGCTATTTGTAAATTATATTTTGTAATAGACGCTCTTATTGATGTGTCAAAATTGGTAATGGTAAAAGCTTTTACCAGGACAAATACATCATTTATTGTGTAATTGTTGAATGAAATTAATCAGGATTATAGGTACTCATGACGACATACCGTGTTTATATTTTTGCATACCTGTGCTTTCGGTCAAGATATAACATATCACAGACTCCCCAATGAGTTTCGCATTATATACATTGTAAGCATTGTTGTAGATGTATTGGGAATACACTTCTTACATTTGATGCATTATTATTTTATATTTTCAATAATGTCTTGGGATACTGTGTACATTATATAGTTGCCTTAAGATGCCATTTAGATGTAATGTTATCTTACTCTCTTCTAATGGTTTGGTAATACACTTTCCTTTTGCCCACAGATTCTGCTTTTAACATACATTATCAAACCGTATATTTTTCACCATTTTAAATTGCAATGTTCTGTTAGCTCCGAAGACTGTTATTTATAAACACTTTTTCAGCAGTGTATTTAAAGTAACAACTGTAAACCAACCGTCTATAACAACAACAAGTACGTTTAGCTTCAGTAAATTCCAACTGACAACAATTAGGTCCATATTATTTATATTGTTGATAAAATATTTTACCGAGGTTACAATCTATTCAAGCTGCAGGGTTTTTGTTTTTAACAGAATTGACGAAAAGCTGTAACGTTCCACGTCCAAAGATCAATTAAAGGAAATTAAGTAGTGTCTGTATGTTATGAAATAGAATGATCTAGTGTTTGAACAAACAAAAATACACAACTAAATCAATTTAAAGTTTAGAAATAACTACCTGACAATAATATATTCAACTAAAGATGTTAATACTTTAATCTGGTGCATGTTCATCAAACAATGCAGACTGGAGCTTTAACATAAAATTAAATACAAATTCGCTCACACACACAAAACGACAGCACAAAAACAGCTTTAAAATGTATAATACATATATGTATGTTTCTTGAACCATTTTGCACAATATATATCATAACACACCTATATCTGACAAACATAATTTGAGCGATGACTTCAGCGTTCAGTGCAGATGTTCAGTGACTTACATGTTACATAGAATTCAAGGGTACATAATTCGAGAATCAGGCTACATGTTACATAGAATTGAAAGGTACATAATTCGAGAATCAGGCTACATGTTACAAAGAATTGAAAGGTACATAATTCGAGAATCAGGCTACATGTTACATAGAATTCAAGGGTACATAATTCGAGAATCAGGCTACATGTTACATAGAATTGAAAGGTACATAATTCGAGAATCAGGCTACATGTTACATAGAATTGAAAGGTACACAATTCGAGAATCAGGCTACATGTTACATAGAATTAAAAGGTACATAATTCGAGAATCAGGGTACATGCTACATATAATTCAAGGGTACATAATTCGAGAATCAGGCTACATGTTACATAGAATTGAAAGGTACATAATTCGAGAATCAGGCTACATGTTACATAGAATTGAAGGGTACATAATTCGAGAATCAGGCTACATTTTACATAGAATTGAAGGGTACATAATTCGAAAATCAGGCTACATGTTACATAGAATTCAAGGGTACATAATTCGAGAATCGGGAATCTAACAGCGACAAAGTTAACAATGTCTACATGCCTGAAACATGTTAAATTAGTCTAAGACACACTGGGTGAAATTAATAGTCCGACATAATGCTGGATAATCAAATATTTTAAGTCAATAACCAAACTCATAGAATCATGCTATTGGAATCGGAAAGCTCTTCTGAAAGTTCAGATATTATATTTCAGGCGAAAATAGACAGTGGCTCATTGACAATTGCCTTGGAACCGGAAGCAGCATCCGTATACTGTCAACTGTTGCCACGCGACACATTATCAGGGAGTGGGAGATTGACCGCCAGCAAGTACATAATCTTGGACCTAGGAGGTAAGAATTAAGTTCAGAAAAAACATGCGTATAGATTGGACATGTATGCATGAAGGCTAAATTGCTAGTACCATTAATTATTTAAAGGTGCTATATCTGTCTCATATTGTAACACTACGTTTGTTAATGCAAATTATAGAGATTATATTGCAAAAGTAGTAAATGATTCTCTTATGCTTCCATTTTCAGTTTATGTATTAATTAATTTATTGTTTGTTTTTAATTTATTATTTATTTTTATGTACATTCTTCCAGATGATAATGCAGCTTTTTTTTCTCGGTGCTAACTACATGTTTAGTCAGTTTACGTATATAGTTTCTAAAACTAAGTATTAATCGCATATTTGCATGTACAATGTCAAAATTGAACACTACTTAGTTTCCATTTTTCTTACTGTATTTACTACCTTCTCCATTTCTCAAATATATATTAACTTAACATACGTGATAATTTGCTAACATATATGATTGTTCGTTTGAAGGTGGCACGGCTGATATAACTGTGCACGAGAAACAACATAACGGATCCCTCAGAGAGCTTCATGAGCCAACTGGAGGACCTTGGGGTGGGACAAGGGTAGATGAAGCATTCCGTCAAATGCTGATCACAATTGTTGGCGATAAAACATTCAACACATTTTGTGAAAATCACAAAGAAGATCACATGTATCTACTTCGAGAGCTAGAGACAAAGAAAAGGACAATTACACCCGAATTAAATGCAATGGTTTCAATAAAAATGCCCGTATCTTTGTCCAGTATTTATGAAGAGGAAAACAGAGAAACCATAGAAAAAGCATTGGAGAAAACACCCTTCAAGAGTAGAATGATTTGGTCCACGGACAAGGTCCGAATTGATGCAAATCTTTTTAGGTCCTTTTTTGAGGAATGCACAAGCGGTGTAATACGAGGTGTTATGGAGCTTTTACAGAAACCTGAACTTAAGGACATTAACACTTTTCTAATGGTTGGAGGTCTCTCTGAATCACCGGTGATGCAGGCCGCTATCCGGAACGCATTTCCGAATGCAAACATTATTATACCAGCGGATGCCGGATTGGTTGTTTTGAAAGGAGCTGTGATCTTTGGACGTGAACCAATGATAATTTCTTCCAGAATTGCAAAGCACACATACGGTATCAATATATCGCCGACATTCGACTCTTCAATACACCCACAAGAAAAGCGGATTACTGTAGGTGGAAAGGATAGATGCAAAGACGTTTTCAAAAAGTACATACAGAAAGGAGAATCTATACAAATTGGTGAACGGCGATCCGGAAAGCATGTTAGCTTGAAGCCTAATCAAAAAGAGATGCTTCTAAAAATATATGCCTCGTCTGAGAAAAATCCACGTTTTGTAACTGACGCAGATTGTGAGTGTATGGGACGACTGGTTGTCAACCTGCCAGAAGAACAATACATCTTCAAGGTGAATGTCGACATGATGTTTGGACAAACCGAACTTTTGGTAGAAGCCGAGGAAGAAATATCGAACCGGAAATTCACATCATACTTTGACTTTCTGTAGCTACTTTCATTACAGAAAACGTGTACTTGACACGTTCTGCATAATGAGGTCCAACGTGTACGACGTTCAAATATATTATATTTGCATTAAACGTTAATTTGAACGAGATGATACACCTTTTTCTTATTCGTAACTTTGTTCTTTTAAATTAATAGGGCATACGTTTCCGATAATATTTAAAAACAAAAGATGTTCGTTAATAAAAACAATATGGATATTGTTGTACAACACACACACACACACACACACACACACACACACACACACACACACACACGTAACATAAATTAATTTTTGAAAAATCCGTTCATGTTCCTAACAGATACGACATGCATAATGTCCACATCGACGAATTAAAGACTCAAATGACTCATAATCCTTCGCTTGTCAGTATATTATATTTACAATTCAGGTACTGTTACGAATATATTGTTATCAACTGCGTAACAAAAAAGAGCGACAATTCTCAACGCATTGTTAAATTCAACACATAGTATATTTTTCCTAGAAAGCAAACCTAACAAATAAAAAGAAACTTCAAAGTATTTTGAATTAAGTACCAAATAGTCCTATACGTTCCATCACAAGTCCAAAAGTGTAGAATTCAAAGTTTAAAAGTTTTGGTGTACCAATTGTCTTGAAATATTTTTGATGTATCACCATAATATAATTTAAAATGACATTTAATGAATTCCCAATAATTCCCAAAACATGATTTTCTGCTAGATTTAACAATCACATTGTAATTCCATTGAATTATTTAAATAAATAAATCTCGTACATTATGAATAAATAATTTGAATCAAGACGACATTATTATAAAGACCTAAAACTCATTCAGGGGACCAAGGCAAGGGCCGAATGCTCATTTCTAGTACATACTAAGTTGTAAATCAGATATTGTCTTTTACTTAAATTTGAGTGATGAAAATGACAATGATGTAAACCATGAACTCATATAGAGAATAACAAACAAAATCCTGGATACATATAACTTTGTCGTGGTCCCAGTTTGATTCCTATATTTTGTTGCAACATTCTACTTGTCCTAATTTCATTTCATTTGGCAGAAATAAGGTTACTAAGGAATTCTATGAAATTTGGAAATATTAAAATTACGGGACACAAACGTAGCATAAATTGGTAAATTTATTACTAATAAGTTTTGGCAAGATGTTACCTTTGCCTTAGCAATATGGAAATATACACCCCCGTCACTCGAATAATGCTTGACTCGCCATGTTCTAAACTGTGTTTATATCCATCACTTTCATTCATAATCAAAGTGACGGATAACATGTCAATCAAGTATCATTATCAAATTTTGAAGACGGCTTTTGCTAATAGTTTCATTGAATATTCCACGACCGTTTCAAAACTAACCGAGTACATTACACGTAAATATATTTATTAACAAAGGAAACACTCGTTAGAAAATGAATTCTGTAAAAGCAATATATGTTAAATAATAATTTAAAAAAATATGTGTATAACGATCTGGAAAATTGTAGAACAAATAAACGTAATGGAAACTACGAGGCTCGTTTAAACATATTAAGGTGCCTTATTTGTGATCAAACCTATAAAAAATGTCTTTTGTTAGTAAATAAATGTATTAAACATATAAACTGGATTGCCATTCAGATTAAAGTTACGGCAGATATGTTTTAGCAAATCGAGTTTCGTGGTGTAAAAGAAAATCTGTAAAATTGTGTATCCATGCGCTGATATATCCTTACACATGCTACTCCTACAAATTATACTCAAATAGCCAAATCCTCAGAGTACCAGGGGCGTCCGCAGAAATATTTTCAGGGGAGAAGGGACAGACTGGTTGTCAGCAACTACGTTTCCGGATTTAGGCCAAAACATTTTTAGACCTGAAATCAGGGTGAGGGAGTCAAATGCACCCAGTCATCTTGCCCCTATGTGTAGGCGTCTGTGCAGACTACCATCCCCAACCAGCCTGTACTGAAGTGTATATTACCAACAGCACAATACTTGTAAAATGTTGGTCGCCTAAACCTTCGAGAAATGTTTATCATCTTTCTATTTCTGCTTCGAATTATTACCAGCCAAACTATCCCAATATAAGAATCGGGAAACAAAATGTTATTTATACAATCAACTGCAAAAAAGAATTAAATCGCTCTCTCTCTCTCTCTCTCTCTCTCTCTCTCTCTCTCTCTCTCTCTCTCTCTCTCTCTCTCTCTCTCTCTCTCTTCTCTCTCTCTCAAACGTCTTCATAGATAAGACTGCAGTTATTATCTCCCGTGTTCTATCAACCCGACCTATCTAGATCTATCGTTAATAAAAATGATTGTATGTAAAAATGGTACTACGGAAGTCTTGACGCGATCGAACCTCGTCTAAGCACTTAGCGTTCGTACATGTCAAATTAAAAAAATATAGTGAAATGGAGAACACAATAGACAGTTTTGATGAACCGGACACAGAACCTGATACTGATGCTCATGATATTGAAGATGAGTGTTCCATGATAACGGAGTCCGATTGATTCAAGCTACAAACCAGATGAGAGTGACCGTATGGATTCAAGCTTCAACTCAAATACCTCTGGAAAAGGGTAATGTAAATTGAATAACTTCAGCATGTATGGACCTATTACTGATTTGATGGTGCAATCAAATTCTTATATTGCTCTTAATGGCCTCTTGAATTAAGTGTTTCCAGTCTTACACATCCCATTTGCACGCAAAGTACAAGTCCTTGGGAAGTAGCAGCAGAGAGTGTGAACAGACCAACTTTTTAAGCAAAATATTTCGTAAGCGTTTCGTTACAAAACCGAAACAAAACAAAATCTTACGATGATAGTTGCCAATTTAGTTGTCACAAACACAACGGCTGCGACACTGCGACATCCCAAGGCAACGTTGTAAGTGGTCGTCGTGAAAATTCTTCGAATTTCAACAATGAAAAAAATAATCTTACAACGATGTTGCTATTTAGTTGGCGTTCACACTCTCTGCTGCTATGCGCTAACAATTTTTTTACGATGAAAGTCCTAGGACGAAAATCCTTTGTTGAAATTCGAAGAATTTTCACGATTTCACAAACAGACTAATTTGCAAAACCTCACCTCGCAGATCAATCAAATTATTAGATTGGTCAGTGAGTTTGAAATTAATTCTCGTTAAAGAATTATTATGACATCGCATATAGACTGGATTAGTTGGGTCTTCAATAATTAGAAATCCTGGAGGAGCCGTTGGTGCAAATGAATATAGAATATATCCTTGCTGAGCTTGATTTGATTGCTCGAGATTTATTTGATAGCTTCCTTCGATAACGTCACATACTAAATTCAATGATATCACCGAGGATATATTTACGTTGTTCGGAGCGATATGTCTACCGCCGCCTTCTGGATCATTATTGTGTTTAAGGGTTTTTATTTCCGGTGATGTTGTTTTTTTCCATTCATCGTTAATTTTCTTAAACCCGATATCGATGGCATAACTGAGATATTTTTTAATTCGTCGGGGTTATATCCTGGAAGCTTAAACGTGGAAATATCTTCATGGATCTTATACATCCCTCTAAACATTTCCATAAATTTTTCATCTGATAACACCTCTTGAATAATTTTCGCATGAAATATTTCCATATCGTTGATGATTTTATTACATGTTTCTACGACGCTGATAAATTCATCTCTGGTGAGAAAGCCAGATTTGAGAGATATTAATAGCAGTGATAGATCGTTATTAAACGCTGTTAATTTTTTTTCGATAGACCCAAAGTGTATAGTTGGTAACAAATCTGGGCGATTATTCATGAATTTGTTAGGGGAATGATCTTCATAAGTTTTTATTACACTATCAGGTTTTATCCTGTCGGATACATAATCAGATTTTTTGGGTTCTGGTATATCAACGGTTTTTTCTTCTCGTCGAGGTGGTAGTTCGGGCCATCCTAACACTGATCTTATAGAACTCTGATAAATATCTACAACATACCCAGGGGAATTAATCTCGATCGCAGATGATAACGTCGGCTCGTGAACCGTTATAGCGATTTTTGATTCTTTTCCAGTGATAGATTTTATTCTTCGTTGTAATTCGTTATTGATTTGTTCGATTTGATATGACCCTGTTGGTAACGAGACAACGTTCCAATCTGGAGTTCCGTCTTCACGATTTTTCCACGCGAACACCAAGGAATTATTTGGTTGTTGACCACCAAATGCTACCGATCTGATATTGGGCCAGCTATGATACACTCGTAGTTTTGCTAACGCGATCTCGCTCACTGGAACGGGAATCGGGAAATTCACACTGAATTCAGGACGAGTTGAGGTTACTGATATCATGCTTGCTTTCACCGGTGTTGTATTTGTTACTATTTGTTGAAGTAGTTCTTGCGAAGACATTGTTATTATTATTATTCTGCTCTAATTTTAGCATTGTCTGTTTATACAATTGAGCCATCGTTGAGAATTCGCTATCTGATATTGTTGTGTCGTCGAGTGACGATGATATCAACGAGGATAATTGCGAGTAACCGGCAGATGCAATGTGAAATTTAATTACATAATCGTTTAGTTTACTCTGGCTACACGATGATAGTTTTTTTGTGATCCCGGTTAATATACCCGCAATTGTAGCCACCACGGAAATAGCGATTGGAACTACGACCGGAGCAATCATTGTAACTGAAGATAGTATTATCCCAGCAGCAGTGATTACTCCCGACACCGAGTACACGGTGATATCAACTGCGGTTATTCTTCGTTGGTATTTTTTGATTTTTATTTGATACTCCTCACAGAGAGAACTGAGTTTAGTTTGAAATTCTCTGACTTGATCATAGCGATACTGATACACTGAAGGGATCGTCATTTTATTTTAAAAGCGCTAGCATTTTCAATTGTGATTTCCCTTTCAGTTTAATTGTTTACTTAAATCCACTACGAATTCTACGTACCACGTTACTGAAACCCTGACTAGATTTCTATCTGTGGTCGTTATCGTGAATTGTTCAGATACATCCTTGTCGATGATCGTTGATATCATATTATTGACTCCAGATGAACTACTTGATGATATATTAAACTGATTCGGTGATACTATTGTTAATCGATAAATACCCTTGACGGTTGCGGTTACGTTTAAAATGTTATTTGTGGGAGTCCACGCAAATGATCCGTAATGGATTGTGTATACGTTGTTGACAATGATTTTTTTATCATGAGGAATTTTTATTTTTTCAACAACGCTTATCATCCTCGTTGCATCATCTTTCATTGCATTGTTGAATGTTTTAAGCTCATCGATGGATTTTTTAATATCAGGAAGGGTTATTTCAATTTTATCAAATGGGGTTCCAATAAACTTGTCAATGATGTTTTTACGAAACATTGAAAACTGTGTCACGTGTTTATCATATTCGGATTGAAGAGTTGCTAGTTCCAACATAGAATCTTTTATCGAGGTGAGTTTTGGTGTGGTCACTGGTGGATTTCCAAAAAATTCTAGCAGGGGTTTATCAATTTTGTCAATTGTATTTCTTTGTAATTCAGAAAACTGATCAGATACAACTATATGATCGTCATACTTATCATTGAGTGATTTCAATGAATTCGCCGTGTTATCGAATGTTGCTAATTTATCCGTAATTGTTGAAACAAGTACACCTGGTTTGAGTTTACCCTGATCGGAAAATAACGCGATAGCATCCTCTGCTGCGTCTCGTCGTTTAATTAAAATATCATCGAGGGAGACATTACTAGTTTTCAATTTACCCTGACGATCGCCAAATATAACTATTTCACCAGGATCAACACTTGCTAAGTTCAACGTTTCGGCTATTTCATCTTCGATTAGTTTTTAATACCCTTGATTTTATCAAGGATTTCAACTCCACCAGGTTCGGGTTTCTTCAGCGTTGATAAAGGTCGTCCCCAAATATCAATCATTGTTATCATAAAAATCTTTTCTCTGTTTAAAATCAAAGATTTCATCAAAGATTTTCAATCCAACGACCGCTAGTATACTCATTTACTACTACATGGGGTGGTTTTGATTGAGGAATCTTTGATTCCTTTGAAATAGCATCAAGTACGTTTAATACTTCATTGCCACATATGGGTGGGTCAAGCATTGTTTGTGTTGGTAACGTGGAATACCAACGGGGTATTTTTAATTTACTTACATAGCGGTTAAATTCCTTCGGAGGCGCTAATCCATATGAGTCAAAATAAATAACCCCGCGTGGATCAATCGCGTATGCAACCCAGTGAGTTCCAGGTCCATCGCTGTTATCTAGATTAATAATACCGGTTTCAACATCATTTGGTTGTGCCGGTAACTGATCTTTCATAAAAACACCTCTGAAGTTTTTAATCGCGAGTTTTTTTAGCGGCATCAATTAAATCAAAATTGGACATTGGAACCATCGGTTTGGAAATCGAAGATTTCTGAGTTAGTAAACCGGTCCTAGTCTCAGGCCGCTTCCGCTGTACCATGAATACGGGGTTCCTGGTAGTCTTAGACCCTTTCCCTTTTTTTTATAACCCTGCCCAGTTGCTTTCTTTAGTGCCATTCCTGCCGCGGTACCAACGGCTCCTAACGCTGCCGCTTTAGCCACCGCTGGGGCCGCTGCGGCAATCAACCCTGGAATCAACCCTAACAGCGGGAATATACCACCAGTCTTTTCCATGTTTTTAATCGCGCTCGCAGAAAGAGTAACCTGAACTCCCTTTTTTTCTTTAAACGCTTTATTAAAATGATTAATCTGAGTTTTCGTCAGCGATAGTTTATTCCCTCCGCCATTCATTTGATTAGGTTTCAGCGTTATTGTGGTCCCACATTGCTTAGCTGATTTGGATTGTAATTTTTTTAACTGACCAGGTGTCAACGTAACATTGATATTACTATACGACATTATACGAAACAGATTGATTCTAAATCGCAAGCGATTTTCATTGCACAGCAATTTTCAATCAAATATTTTCCACTGGTGCATCTACCAGTCTCATTCGTCCACCAACACCCTCGAGTATCATAGATTTATCACTGAGAATGACAGCAACCGCTCTATAACTAACAATACCACCAGGACGGGTTACACGAGCTCGGAAGTGTATATCAACGACGGATTGTCTCATCAAGTCAAGATGTTCCAACGAAAAGTAATAAATCGGATATAGATTTTTAAAATCCAACTGTGATATTTGTAGACCAGTATCGAAATTTTGATCGCGTCCCATATACGACAGCAACCGATGATAAACTCGTGCAATATGGTTTTGACCGTAATTAAGTTGTATATCCTCTGATGGTTCTTGCTGTCCGTTTATTCTCAGCGAGACTTCACTACACCCAATTTGATCAAATATCATGTGGGAACGTTCTTGATTGTCTAATCGCGCAGTATTCTGTAGCGCAACAAATATGTGACGTGGAGCTGAAATACCCTGTTTTGATGCTAGATGCCATGTAAGTGTACCATCAATATTAGAATCCATGGTATCTGTGGACGTTGACAACCAACTTAATAATCTCTTCCCGCCTTGATCCATAAATGATAGTAAACGCGGTTCTGTTGACAACGACGGAGTCAACACTGGCATCCACAGTGTTAGTTTTGATAAAACGACTTTACCCGCAGCGGCGCCAGTGCGCCAGATTGCATAATTATCAGTACCCCTTCTCATTAGCGTTATAGTATGCTTTACTCCATAGATAACTTTTCTGACGTTTCTACAAAATCCAAATATGTGATGGAGCGGAATCGCGCATGAAAACCGTCGATTCTGTCCATGCAACGTTGCTACTCGTGTTGCGAATCCTAGGTTGTAACTGGTAATATTATTTATGACATCAAATTCAGCAGCTGGTCTTACATATCCGGCTGGTGCTGGATCAACTGCATTAGCTCGTGTTGCTTTTACTCTAGAATACTGGACGTGTTCGGCGTTATCAGTAATATCCTTCGCGAACATCATAGACGGACCCGCTGATCTAGTATAGTCATCAGAGTATCTCGCTAACCCGATTATTCCCGTAGCAATATCAACCTCGCGTTCAATAGATTCGATTTCTCTTCCATCAATGAGATATCTAGCACTTTCAAATAAAGCCATGATGCCATTGTTAACAAAACCAACTCGGATAGTTGGGTCATTTGCATATGGTGGATCATTATGAGCTGCATCATCTGTTACGAGTTCACCTTCGACTTCAATAAAGGCTTCAGCGGGTAAAAAGTATTTACTGGTATCATGAACTTGAAGTTCAATTCTCCCCCGAAGATCAGGTTGTACTGCGTGATAGGCAAAAAATTGATAATCACGTACAGAATCATCTTTAAGTACTGGGGCGTCCATGTCAAATGCACTATCAGGGTTCTGTTTGAACATTTTTTATTATATACCCGTTGGTCTAAATTGGAGGCGGAAATTATTTTAAAATAATTCCTAACAGCTTTAAAAAGTTCTGAAAGAACTTTTCCCTATGGGAAATCCCATGCAAAATCGACCACTTTACCCGAAAAATCTCAAAGAGATTTTCACGGAATAATTCCGGTCTTTTCTAAATTTTTCATCGTGAAATCACATTTTTTGTGATTTTATTGCTGATTTTTTTATCATTTTGCTTGAAAAACAATAAAAAATATTCCTAACAGCTTTAAAAAGTTCTGAAAGAACTTTTCCCTATGGGAAATCCCATGGAAAATCGACCATTTTACCCTACGAATTTCTTCATAATTCTCACGGAAATCATCAATAAAATTACAAAAAATGTGATTTCACGATGAAAAATCACCCAGATCAGTAAAAAAAATCATCAAAAATCACCCAAAATTCAGTGAAACCCAGTGAAAAATACAGAATTGAAAATCAAAGATTTTTCATTTATTATAATAATTATTTTTTTATAATAATTTGCAAAGCAATTTCACCGACGTCTTCGACGTTTGTTTAAGCCGCTTCCCGCTATCATATTTGCTGTTATATTATCTTGGGCGTTAGTCAACGATGATGAAATCATTGACTGTAGTTTTTCATCTACTGCGTTGTTTATTATTTTACTAACTCGCGCAGGCATAACCTCAGTTGATGGCAGTGAAGTCATTCCTGGTTTCCTTGAAAATCTAGAAGATTTTCCACGTCGAACTAGCGCTGTTAGTTTATCCTTAGCGGCTAAAAACGCCTTCGTGGCAAGATCACCAACAGCGCTAATACCCTTATCCCTGATAACATCAATTGCTTTCATCGATAATTGCTTTACTAGCGGAGCCATTTTTGGAGCCATTCTTGAAAATAATCCCATTATAGTATTACCGAGACCATCTCCATAGTATGCTCGGTATTTTGGCAATCGTGAGTTTACCACGTAGACGTTAGTTGGTTTATCATGGTTGTAGTGTATGATCATTCTCTATTCAATTGATATTTATCTAATGTGATGACATTAGTCACTATGATAACCGTGATGAAAATCAAAAGGATTTTTCTCTACTAACTTTTCAATGAAATCTCGATATGTTGCAATATCCATGATACCACCTTGAAATAACCTCCTACAGATATCAGCTGCTTCATTGATTATTTCCAGTGAGTTATTCCCGGCTCGTTTTCCTCCTACGAGTACTTCTAATCGTGCTATATCACCGAGAATATTACCAGGACATGTTACGCTAGAGTTTCCAACTAAGCCACTACCCTTTTTTTAGTTGTACCAGTTGCACCCTTCTCAGAATCAGCCTCTGCCATTATTTGTATTTCATCAGGGATTGGGTCTGCTGTGTATACTGGTGGTGCTGATGTGACTCCCCTTACCATAGCTAGAAATTGATTATAATCAGATTTTATTTTTTTGGTGATTTTATTTTCCCCGCGGTTTGCTAAAAACACCTTATTTGCCCAAATGTCTAAACCTTTTACAAAATCTTTAGACGTTTCGTCTATTAAATACTTATCTCTCTTCGCTTTTTTAACGTTGTCGTTGGTAAATTTAGCTAATTTAGAGTCTGTTTTGATATTTCTGATTGTATTTAACGCATCAACTGTAAATATATTTTCAGGAGTATAGTCCCCTTTTGAAACAGCTCCCGTTTCTTCTTGAAATTCTTCTTGAAATTCTTCAAGTGGTTCAGGCGGTGGTGAGGAAATATCAACATCACCTAATCGTTCAATTTCTTCCTGAAGTTCTCGTTGTTGTTCTTCTTGTCGTCTTGCAGTAGTTATTATATCACCAGGAAGTGTTTTTAATGATTTTTTTGTTTGTTTAGTTCGTTTTGCTATTTTCTCCAACACAGGGAGAAAAGACTCTTTCTGCGCGCTTTCTTGTTTAGAAATTGCTGTTTTCACATCTGTAGTTGCAGTAACAATCGGCTTAAAGAGCTGTTGTGTATCCTCTGTAAAATCAGTCTGAAGTAATTGCCGTTGTTGAAGTTTCTCGCGTATACGATCACGAAGGGGTAATATTTTATTAAGAGCGCTAAGTCGTTCTTTTGTGTTCCGTGTGGTCAATGATTGTCCTACCATTATTGAAAGAGTATCAGTATTGTTAAATTGCAAGCAATTCATCAAGTAAAAAAAAAAGAAATCACTAAATTGTACACTAACTTGTTATACTTCCCTGTTGTTGCACACACACATAATTTTACTTCCTCGTTTGCCCAGGTAGTGATTAAACAAAGGAGGCTCTCTACGCGTGGGGCTCATCTTGCTCCATTAACATTTTTAATTGTCTCGCCTTATAATTAATAAGCTTCCTTTGTTCATAATCTAAGCCTAATTGCTTTCGTACACGTTCAACGATGCTACATAATGGTACAAAAACATTAACGTCTTCGGTATTGACTAAACTTTCACGTATAAGTTTTTGTATCCGCTTAGTTAAAAAATATTTCTTAGCGAGGACGTATTTTCCGGTCTGTTCTGCAAATTGTATGTCCTCGAAATCGGTCATAATTTGATCACAATCTAACCCTGAACATAGTTTAACATTTTGATCTTTAAGCTTGTTGATTTCAATAATAATCAATTTGAGATTTTCAATATTCATATTATATAAAAATATATTTGTTGAATTGCTTGAATGAAAATTCTTTAGAATTTTTCACAAAATGAATTCTGGACACGCTAAGGTGTTGATCATCTTAGCAGCCCAGAAGCTTAGTGCGATTATAGGTGATTATGATTATAGATGACGACGGTACAATTACACATCACCGTTTTGAACCCCCTTGGTGTTTTACATCAAGCAGCGCGCTCAACGGTTACAACCGACAAACAGATAACAATAGATTATAGGTGACACAATGAATGAATTGATTTCAATGACAATGGTATATACAATGAATTGATTTCAATGACAATGGATGACGCGGGCTATTTCTACATTCAAGTACAAACAAAACCACAAAATCGAAACTTGGTTTTGAATGTCAATAATAACGTTCATACCACGTGTGACGGTGTGGTTTGGTTTGTACTTGAATTTCGGCTAAGCCCAATTATAACAAAGACGGATTTGTATATAACCACTCATTACAACGAAGTGACATAAAAAGGTGTAGTGCTTGTAATTGTTTGTTTTGTTTATTAGCGATCACTGATAACGTTGAAAACACGCATAATACTTGAAACAGACACTAAAAAAAATGTTTAAATACGACGTGTATATGAAACAGTTCTGTTAATACTTGAAAAAAAACGAAATTGACTATATTCTGTTCAGATTTATAATAGCGAAACTAACCAATCAAAATCAATGACTGTGTTTAAGATCCGTAACTGTGTTATTGGTGATTTGTCGCATGCGCGTTACCTAACGGAGTTATTCCCCCCTGAATTTCCAATGCAAGTTTACGTAATTATACATAAACAAATTGAATTTTTTGTCCATTTTTTCTGGAAATCGCCGATTTTTGTACTCGTTCTGCAACGAATCGTACTGATGATATACAAATATCGAAATACCTACTGGCGCTATTCAAAGATTGAAATACTATCTCCGTGTTATTTGCCGTATTAAACGACTTTACTGGTCTAGCATTTTTCGAGTATTTCCCAGTCCCACCTCGTTTGGAGTTTTCACGTTGTGAAATAGCTTGTAGATTCGATAAAGAATTATCAGTATTAATGCTATTTATGTGATCAATCACAAAACCATCCTTGATTGATCCGTTAAATACTTCATAAACGAAACGGTGATTAAGATACTTCTTCCCTCCAGTATTAAACACCAAATACCCTTGATTATTCACAACACCAATTGGCTTCTTGAGTCTACAATGTCTGACAACACCATCACGAGAAGCTTCGTAATTTTCAATAACAGGATGTCTTTGAAATTCTTGGTTCATTTATATACTAATACTTCTATTTGTCTAATTCGTTAATTGGCTGAGATATAACATTGGCAAATCTGCCTATGTAGTCCTGAGCAGTTTTTATGATTTTGCCGTTGACGTTGTCATTGACAGAGTCAGGATTTTTGATTCTTCGCTTGTCATAATAACGCTTCAACTCTCTATAACGCTTACCCCCGCAATTAACGCATAACTACGACTTGCCTCTTACACCTACCCCACAATACAGGCAAGCAAGAGGACCTTTTGAACCGTTTCTCACACTTTGCATATGATACCCACAGAATTCATTTCTGCATGATTTGTTACACGGAGTCTTTGATCCAATCATAAGCCATTTGCAATGATTCATTATATAAAAAACTTTTTATTTAAATACTTGTTTTAATTATAATATGAAGGAATTCAAGAGATTATCGAAAATTACGCCTTGGAAAAATGCTAGATTTAATCTCGATAGAATCTCTGATATACCAAAAAGTCTAATAGATGACAAAACCCTGTTGAGTAAAATCAGCGACTGTTTTAATGAATTTAAGCGCGATGGAGCATCTCATACGTGGTCGACATTTCGAATTATCAATGATGATGTCAATGTACCAAACATCGATGCTACCATGAACGATACAAGAGCAGCTAAGATAATTTCACACCTTGGCGGTAGGAGGTATTTTTTTAGAATAAAATTCATTATCGAAGACGAAGGTGAATGGGTTATCAGAGATAAATTTGATAAAATCCTCAAGGATAAAAAATTTGTTATTGTGAGTAGAGATTCCAAACCAGGAATTCTAACTGGAATTGACAAACCATACTATGAGAAATCTTACCCTGTAACAGCAGTTGTTTACGGAATATACCCGCTAAATAAGCCAAGTATTGAAAAACTAGCACCTATGTTTTCATCGTCGAAATCACAAGGTGATTCAACACTGAATTGTATAGCAACACGGGTAATGGAACACTTCACAAATGCATCCCGGGGGAATAAACTAACTGAACAACGACGAAAAAAAATAACCGAATGGGAACTGACAGTGAAACAGCGCGGGGCAAAGATTTCCGATATAACCAAATTAGAAGCATTATTAAAATTTCCAATATCGGTAGCAACGATAACCGGAGAAGTATTATACGAACCGAAATATCAATCGCGAGGAGCTCCAATTGAAATTATTGATCATAACAAACATGCGTGGACACCTGCGGTAAATGTATTTCCACGAGAACGAATCGTGAGATATATCCCCCGGGAGTTTTACAAGGATGTGTTCTATGAAGAGAAATTATTTGATGCTATTGTTACGTTGTGTAAGGATGATCCTGTGTCAGTGTGGCTACTTCGCAGCGCTGAAGATTCTGAAATAGGATTTGATCAGTTTGTAAGACCAAATGGAGAATTATATCGCGTTGAAGAGTTAGATAACAGAATGAGAAAAATCGCTAATGAATTTTCACCGGAGAGTTTCCATGAAAAACTACTCACGGATAGCTTTACAATTCCATCAGTGGTAGCTCACTTCGCAAGAGAAAAGAACTCATGGCGTCCAACACGAAGTGATTTTCTCGAGGATGTCAAATTGAGTTGCGTCGAATTGGGTCATGGAGGATTGTGGAATACGAAATACTCACGTGATGGTATGATTTCAATTGATATATCCGCGTGTTATCCTGGAAGTTTTCTCGGGTATGGAGAATGCTCTGAGTATTTTAAACGATTTGGACATCCCACACATGAAATGACTCGTGTTGCGATTAATGGTCGTTTGCCTGATTTTGATTTAACCGGATTCGCTCGTGTGATATCATTTGAACTCGCTGCAGGGTTACATCCGTGTAGTTATGTTTGGCTTGGTAGACATATGTCTGAAAAACACTGGATGCCAATAGTGCTATTGAGATATATGATCGATTGTGGTATGCTAATATCGTTAATTGTCAGTGAAGCTATTATATCCTATCGAGCTCAGAAGGATGTTTGGTTACCAAAACCTGGTCTAGATCGTATAATTGATGAAATACGAAAACAGTTTCCTGATGGAAATTCTTCGAATGGAAAATCGGAGATTTTCAATGAAGAACAAATCATAAATTGGTCTAAGGAGTTATTTGAAATTAAAAACAAAGAAGCCAAAGATTTCGGACGAAAAATAATTGGTAAATTCACTCAAGGTGGAAGATTTGACAATGCAAAATACTCTTCGAGGTTGATCATAGACGTCGCTGAATACGATTTTATTGTAGCGGATTTAACGAAACAGGAAAAACTTATATCCCGTAGGGATGCTTTTCTATCCAATGGTGAGAAATTAGGTACGGTTGTTACCTACTGTGATGGATATAGTTGTCAGTACACACATTTGAGAAGTTCTATGCTCGGTTATTCTATTATTAATCTATTTTCGATGATAAATAGATTTCCAGATACCGCGGTTAGAGTAGCTACTGATTCGATGTATATCCACAACAAATACAAATCAGCTGTAGCGGCATTCACAGATCCCGAGGAAGCGTGGGGGCGTTGGCGATTTAAAAAGGAAAAACTACATGAGTATTGTGAATCCGCAGACGTTGCCATCGACGATAAATACTTGAAAAGCAACCATAATCTCTCAAAGATTCAATCAGAATTATCTAATGCACCAACGGTATCTGACCCCGTATGTAGATATAAGACAGTTTATTTAAACGGCTGTGGTGGATCAGGAAAGACAACTCGTGCAATTGAATTATTTCGTCGGGAAAATCCTACGGATTTCACAAACATGATTGTGCTAACACCAACTCACAGACTCGCCAGAGAGATGATAGCGCGGGGAGTAAAAGCCTGTACTTATCACAGCTTCTTTCGATGGAAAGGCGATACATGGACTCCTGATCGAATGGGCGATAAATTCATTCCTGAAATCATAATCTGGGATGAAATATGCACGGTATCGTTGACAGTATTACAGATATTTCTTGAATGGTTGTTATTGAAAACTACAAATGTCGTCATGTGCGGGGATCACGGCCAACCACAGCCATTTGTTGGTGGATCTCCACATGAATGGCTAAAGGGATTTGTAGATTATTATGAAGAAATTAATACCGACCATAGATCACTTGATGAACAATTACGAGAATTCAAAGCGCTAATTAGATTACAACCGGATAAAATCCAATGTGAAATAGCGCGTGAAATAATTTCAGAAACTCCCATGAATGATTTTTGGGAAACATGGAGACCAAATGATTTAATAATCGCGAGTAGAAAAATAGTCAGAGACGCGCTTCAGATGAAATTATTTGAATTGCATAAGTGTAAATTTGCAACACTTCCAGTACCACTCTGTTATAGACCTTCTAATACACGAAAGCAGAATATCGACGTTGACATTCCTGGACAACAACAAAAGCAGAATTTAGTATTAAATGATATTGTGCTGGTTGATATCAGCGTCGTCGAAGATGCATTGGGGAACTCAAAGAGTTCCGCTGATAAATCCCCATGGACGTTAGGTTATGCAGCAACAATACACTCTTCACAGGGATTAACTATTACAGACACAATTGTTTGGATAGTAGATAATCACATTGAGTGGTCAAATTTAGTTTATCTCGCAGTATCCAGAGTACGGCGAATAAACCAACTTCGAAGAATTGTTTTCGATGATGATATCACTGGTGACGATATTATCAGCGCCGATGATATCACTGGTGATATAATCAGAAAAAAACTCTCTGGTTATAAACAACAGGATAAAAAAAATAATAGAAAATTTGACATTGATGATGAATTAATAATTACGCTAAAGCAACAACAGAATAATCACTGCGCGAGTTGTAATTGTATAATGCGTTGGCAGTATTCGGATAAAGATCCTCGCCAATTTACCGTAGACAGAAAGAATAGCAGTGTAGGTCATACCAACGATAACGTTATGCTGACTTGTCTTGAGTGCAATAGACGCAGAGGTGCCAGCACCTTTGGTGCTAATTAAGACCACGCGGTGGCAATTGAGTATCCTCGGGGATCACTTGCAGTTGTTGTCGAGTAAATCCTCGCTGAGGAGCAGTTGAATCCAGTCTATAGATTGCTGGTCTACCCGTTGATCGTGTTATACCGGATATCTTATGTACGGTGACACTCCAAATAGGATCGGTAGCTCTTTTTTTACCACCCTCAAGCTCTCCTGGTTCGTATAAGTACCTTACAATTACATTACTACCAAGAATTGGTTCGTTGAAATCTTTTTGTGGTTGTACGGGTATATACTTCTTTTTAATAGCGTTAACAGGTTTCATGTTAATTGTTCTAGTAATCTCATTATTGATTGCGGTAACTACACCTGGTAATCTCTTGACCCATTCACGGGATCGTTTATCCTGGATGAATTCTTTCGCGTATTGATATCCAAATAACCGCTCAGCAAGTGTCCGATTAAACCGTTCAACAATTGCCTGATGTCTATGCTGCAAATTGCTGCTTTTATAAGCGACATCATGAGCATGACACGCCTTATCAATAGCGTTTATTGGATACTCGCCGGGTCGGGGCTGATTTTGATCATCAAGTCTGATATCTAATCGTGTTCACGGTCCACAGTAGCTATATCCTGGAAGGTGCTTTTCTCCTGGATACTTTGCCCACGGTGTTCCTGGGAGTTTTGCTAACTTGGCTGCAATATCACCTCCTCGTTTTTTTTTAAAGGTTTCGTGGAAACAAATCTAAATTTCTTTGTACTACATTGTACGCATTTACCAGAAAGCGCTGATCGATTATTTTTCGTTGTAATCGTCGTCAAGTCATTTGTGCCAGTACGCGTCCTACATTTCACACAATATAGATCCATAATTTATATATAACGGCATGAATGTAATTGATTATTCAGCTACGAGACGACGGGAACCTATTAGACACCATGCAATGTTACCAAATTCTATTCGCGCGATTATCATCGGACCATCTGGATCCGGCAAGACACAATTGCTACTTAATTTGATAACGAGATGGATGGCGTGGGATAAGTTGTATATGATTGCTCCGAGTGTAGATGATCAGCGATGTTATGAAGTGTTAAAGGATTTTAACGAAGCCGCGCGAGAAATTAACGGTGATGATATTATTGAGTTTATAACCGATATCGAAGAGGCACCTAGCATTGACTCCATCGACGGAAGTATTAACAATTTAGTCGTATATGATGATATCATGTTAGATAATCAAAAAAATCCTGCCAGGATATTTTCCAGAGGCAGACATAAAAACACCGACGTGATATATATCACTCAACGTTACACTCAAATACCAAAAGTGATCCGAGATAACTGCAATATGCTGTGTGTATTTAACGGAGTTGATACTCATACGTTAAGAAATATTTGGCAAACTTGGTGCGGTGGCGATATGGATCATAATCAATTTAGAAATTTCTTTAGCCGCGCTCAGACAATCCCACACGGATTTGTAACGATAAATTTATCAGACCCTCGGGCAAGATATCGTGTCGGACTTGATCAAATATTTAATTAGTAAAAAAAATGTTAGCGCATAGCAGCAGAGAGTGTGAACGCCAACTAAATAGCAACATCGTTGTAAGATTATTTTTTTCATTGTTGAAATTCGAAGAATTTTCACGACGACCACTTACAACGTTGCCTTGGGATGTCGCAATGTCGCAGCCGTTGTGTTTGTGAAAACTAAATTGGCAACTATCATCGTAAGATTTTTTTTTGTTTCGGTTTTGTAACGAAACGCTTACGAAATATTTTGCTTAAAAAGTTGGTCTGTTCACACTCTCTGCTGCTGAAGTTCTACCTGATCGCATACACTAAAAATGACGGCAAAGCAGCTTGATTTATTTCGTATTATTCCAAACAAAGTCCTGGATTGTAATCAAAATAAAGTAGGTGCAGATTTATTTTTCTAGCACATATTAAAAGTAATATAATGTGACAAAATAATCATACAGTCAGATACTAGTTACGTTTGTTAAAATGAATACAGTTTTAACTTTTATTACTACATTATTTACAAATTTCAGAATATGTTGAAAGGTTGATGGCATCGCTGGAGAAAATGGTCAGGAAACCAGTCAGTTATTTGTTACCACCATCTCTATCAGCCATTCCCTGTGGCCGTTCAAGTCTATGGCTGTCTGTACGATAAATACAAGTGCTTGAAATCTGTGTAGTTACCACCTTCACTTGAGAAGTTCTGCCTGATTGCATCTACTACACAGGATGGCAAAGCAACTCTAATCTCACGGCCAAGATATCCCCAGCACCATCTTACCAGCTGCCTATATGCGGTGTATCTCTTACAACTGAAAATATAATATGCAACATATTTTAGACTTGAATAAAGTTATATTGTGTCACCTATTCTTGTCTGAACTTATTTATTTCAAGTTTTCTGAGTCAAGACCTTTAGCATAAAATTAGATTTTAATACAACCAATGGTAGGAAGCTTAATGAATCTTAAGTGAATAGGAACAGACTACAATATGTTTTAAATATCACAGTGTAGAGTCTGTTCAAGAAATGGAAGTGGTTTCGATTGAAGTTAGCTTTTCGTGATAATTTCCAGTATAACAGACAAATGATGCTAGCTAGGTTTATTCATGAAAGTTTGGGGTGAAAACTCCACATAAGAAAAATGTCAGAATTTCTCAATGAAGGAGGGATTTCATGAATTTATGAATGACTTTGTTTTATATTTATGGTTATACAGCAATCACCTTTCCAAAAAGGGACCCGATATTGGTGCCATAACTAGTGTGTAAACATTATGCCGAAAATTGTTTACGTACCCTGACATAATTTCCTCGTATTTTCCATACTATTGTGTGCAGGCATAGTATGCTGCTTCCAGGACATATTCATCCAAGTAAACTGTTACAAATCCAGGATGATCGATGATGCAATCCACATTGACCTCCTTGGTCTTATCAAAAGTCACACTGATTTCTTTACAGCATCCACACTCTTCAACTGTTTTTATACTGCTGCGATTTCCACACGCACACCTGAACAAATCAATATACATGATAAATATGCTCTATCATAATTATTGAGTTAGACACACACACACACACGTATTTATCTCTCTCTCTCTCTCTCTCTCTCTCTCTCTCTCTCTCTCTCTCTCTCTCTCTCTCTCTCTCTCTCTCTCTCTAATCTCTCTCTCTCTCTCTCTCTCTCTCTCTCTCTCTCTCTCTCTCTCTCTCTCTGTGTGTGTGTGTGTGTAGAGAATATATATATATATATATATATATATATATATATATATATATATATATATATATATATATATATATATGTGTGTGTGTGTGTGTGTGTGTGTGTGTATGTGTGTGTGTGTGTGTGTGTGTGTGTGTGTGTGTGTGTGTGTTAGTGTTACAAATAGTAACACTTTTTGACACAATACTGAAATGCACATCTCGTCATAAATGTATTATATTTATCTCACTGTTAGTTCCCCCACAAATATGTATGCATTATTTGCCACTAGTACAGTGTACCAAAACCGACATGGAAAAAAAGACATTAAAAAAGAATACAATATTAGTTTGTTTTTTATGGTTTAACGCCATTTTTCAGCACAATATAGGCTATACATGGCGGCCAGTATTAATGGTGGAGGAAGAACCCTGACAACCCCCGGAAAGAGCCACCGACCCACGAGAAGCTACTGGCAAGCTTTCTCACATGACTACATTTGCCGAATATTAGACTCGAACACACGCAGAGGTGAGATGGCAGTGGTCCGTAACGGACAGCGCTTTAGGCCACTCGGGGCCCCTTCTCAATATTAGTAATAATTGCAATAATAATAATAATAATAATAGTAATTACCAGAATGTAGCAGCTTGATCATGGACTGTTCTCTTTGGGGCCTTGATTCTCGTCTCAATCGAGCTGAAATTGTAACGGCCTCACTTCATAGCGAGCGTACTCTTCTTCAGATTCATGAAGTTGGCTATCTTCAAGAAGTTCACCTTCCTCAAACGACGAAGCTGAGCATGTCAAATTTGACATAAATTCGCTAGTATCGTTCCTATCATCCATAATAACCACATCCGCTAAACTTGAGGGACTTCCCGAATGCGCGTCACTTCCTGAAATCCGATTTTTCACCGGATGTGTACAAATATTTTCGAAGCGTTTTCCGTAAAACATCGATTTATGGTCAAAAAATCATAATTTTCTCCTCAATGAGTTAAAACCTAGATCTAAAATCTACATTTCTGAGTTATTCAGCGAAAAACGAACATTTTGATGTATAATGTGTTTTTGACGCTAGTAGACCTTGTCTTTTGCACTTCAAGTCTATATTGCTCCAGATTAGTCAAGACCCATTGTGGTACCCCTACATATGAGATACCCTTATGTACCCCTTACATATGAGAACCCGTGCGGTATCCCTATTTCTGATTGAAATCACATTGAATTATATTATTAAGATAGTTCCGCATTATAAACATCCATGCCACTTATAGAACATCAATAATCCAACCATTGTTTACGGGTAAGGTATTTGTGTGTATACTATCCAACTACCGATAGAAAATCAATAATCGAACTGTTTTCAAGGTAAGGTAGTTGTATGTTTACTGTTATTATATGTTAACAAGCTAAACTATCTTGAATTTCCAGGTATCACGATCACCACAAAAATGAGGTTAACAATCTTACCCGTTGAAACGTGTGTCGGCATATTATCTTTTCTGTATGCACCATCTAATCGTATTCTTTAAAACATCGTTTATTGGTTTGCGTACTAGACTGAAAACCGAAAGGGCGCGAGTTCGAATCCTGCCATCGGACCTGCTTGTATCAGCTACGGTGCTGTATCCGAAGGCAAGGACTTTTATTCAAATTGTATTCACACTAATTAACCAGCTTGTGTTGATGTTCCGTAAAGCATCGAAGCATACCAAGCTAAAAACAGTCAAATTACTATGCTTCAATAACTATCGACTTGGATTTTTTCTCTAATTCGAAGCTTCATCATTCAACACGTTCTACGACCTAGACAAGATTTGCAAGGCATGTTTATTTGTTTGTTTTTAGGGTTTAACGCCATTTTTCAGCACACGATAGGCTATACATGGCGGCCTGTATTATTGGTGGAGGAAGAACCCGGGAAAAAGCCCAGAAAGAACCACCAACCCACGAGAAGCTACTGGCAAGATTTTTCACATAACTACATTAGCCGAATCTTAGACTCGAACCCACGCAGACAGAGGTGAGATGGCAGTGATCCGTAACGGAAAGCGCTTTAGACCACTCGGCCACTCGGGGCCCCTTGCAAGGCATGGACATATACCTCCATCATTATAAGTAAACAAGAAGAGGACTCACTCCTCAAAACTGACTTGTTAAAAATGGTGGATTTACCTCCCTTATCATGTGATCGGAACTTGGCAGCAAGACTTCGGTTGTTTTGGCCAAGTTAATAACTTAGACAACACCATAAGGAATAAGCAAGGTGATTCCTAATCATTTCATAACATTTATATAGTTACATAAAATCTGGTTAATCTTGCACAGCCATTTCGCACATTTTCTGTTCATGCTGACACAAGCTAAAGAGCGTAACTTTCGTCTATTCAAAGCATTGAAAATTGGTATTATACATCAAGTTTTTTTCGATAGCACAGTTCAATTTTATCATAAGAACCTGTCATGTCAGAAGAGAAAGGAAACAAAAAATTTCAATTATATGTATCAGGTTATTTCAGTATAAATATATATATATATATATATATATATATATATATATATATATATATATATATATATATATATATATATATATATATATATCACGTAGTGAGTATAGATGTCCTATAGTATGTGCAGTTTCATTTTTTTGATATTATCACACGTTATATATCACTATATGTGATTCTGATTAGTCCAAATCAGCATATGAAATTTTTTTGCAGTAACCTCTTTACTTACTGATTGACTGGGATCGTGGGAAAACGTTTTTAACCCGCCTTCTGGAATGTTTGGATTTGATTGAATATTTTGGCGGCCATTTTTGAACTCGCCTCGCGGAAGAAAATTGAGGACATATTATCTCGGCTGTCTGAATATTGATATATTGCCCACACTAGGGTTTGTTAAGTCATGTATATATAACAATATCATAATAAGAAAAATGGCGTAAAACTTCAAGACAAGAATAACAAAACGTAGTACAACTAGAGGTATTGTTTATGTGATTGCTCGGCTTTGGGGGTGGGAGTGGAGGGAGCGGTATATATACAGGCGTGCTCTAATTGGTAGCTTACAGGAGGAAATAAAATAAAATCACATGTGTACACTGAAGAATCTGGACATAAATGGGTCTTCTAACTGACAAAACGGTATCCAACCACAGCATTTTTACGCAGTATTAATGGGATTCAAATTCTAATTCAAAAGAATACTTTATAAATTAAAAACCGAAAGTATGATAACGTACCAGAGAGAAGTCATTATATGTATATTTGCTTATTTATAAGTCCATGCAGGTTATATACTCCCCTTATCTAGATCATGTAGGAACATAGTTAAAATTTTATTTTAATTGGATGCAGTGGCTTTAAGCCGCATCCAATGAAATTCACATACCGGAACACAGAAATATCTGCTCAATTAGCCATGGTGTAGGTAGATTAAGATATTGAAACCTTGGCTAGTGAAGATGGTGGAGTTTTGTTCTCCAGAGTTCAATTTATCTTACAAAACGGTAGTCAAGATGGGCTGTCTGATGATATCATATGTTGTCTGATGATATCATAGGTTACAACGATAACGTACAGACAGACAAATATGAAGATGAACCTGCCATTCTCACCACAGTATGAAACTTCTTTGATAACAAGGAGTTAGATACGTGTTCGTACCTTAACCGCTCCCGTGGCTTAGTGGTTAGAGCGTCCGCCTCGAAGCGGGAGGTTGTGGGTTCAAGCCCCGGCCTAGTCATACCAAAGACTTACTAAAATGGTACTAACAGCTGCCTCGCTTGGCGCTCAGCATTAAGAGGTTAATGTTAGGACTGGCAGGCCTGGTGTGACTCGGTGGGATATCATATTACGTGTCTGCGGCATGATGCCCAAGTCCTAAACATCACTGTAAACTGCCACACTGCAGACATCGTAGCGATATGACTGAACACTTGTTAAAGCTACGTTAAAAATCTCAATCACACACACACACACACGTTCGTACCTGTCATTATTCCAGTTGTAAACAACGAATGTATTGAATTCCAGTATATTTTAATATACTGAAGTGTTGGCCAATGTCTCCACCGAAGTTTTGTTATGGCTGTAATTATCCCCCCTCCACCCCACCCCCACCCCCAAAAGTTAAAGATGTTACGTTCAATCTCTCAAACAATGGATCATCAGAAAGTATAAGTATTCGTGTTGAAATTAAAGCACGAGAGGTGTCATTATCCATGGAGCAGATCCTGAACTACAAGAATGATTAGAAAATATCACTTGTCTCAATATTGATATACACACTTTAGAATAAAAGAAAGAGCTATAAGGTCATTTGTATCTTCCAATTATTAACCAAATAGTTACACTGTTAAGGATGCTCAATATTAGAATTTGATTAAACAATTTTGATTATCCCTATAAATTAAATGTATTCTTTATCAAAGTTTTCTGCCTCAACTCACATGGATATTTTTTTAAAACAAAAATGCTTGTGAAATGTTTTTGTTGTATGTTTTTGTGAAAACAGACTAATCGTTGCTGCAATTGCTAGTTCCTGTGACAAGTACAGTGGTCTCATCAAACTGAAGAAAAAAAAAAAAACGAACCACCCCCATGTGTCATATTCACAGCGTAGCTTAAAATGAGGTTTTAAGTAAAACTAACTATATAAGAAAATAATCTTTACGGTGTGTGAATTAATGAAAACGACATTTTGTTTAAACCTGATTTTTTAAATATATATATATATAAAGAGTGACAAGCTTATAACAATTGACACTCCCACAGAGAAGTAAACGTACATATAATAGTCAATAGGCCCCACCTAACAAAATAGAACGTGACAAGTAATAACTAAATACTTAAAATGTGATCCATTGTCTGTGAAACTGGCGAAAGAGTTTTGATGCTAGCTATCAGCATAATAGCGCCGAACTGCTTAATGTCATCTAGTTTCGTGTTTAATGAGCGCCAACTTTCCACATGTAGCAGTGCATTCGTTCCTGCTTAAAACTTTACGAGAAGTAAGGACATATATATATATATATATATATATATATATATATATATATATATATATATATATATATATATATATATATATATATATATATATATATATATATATATATGTATGTATTTACATTACAGTGTCACGTTCCGGAAGCGTGTATTAATTAATTGTAATGCTAAAATATGAATTTTAATAACTTTGTTTTACAGAGGTGAGTGAGGCTGAGCATATTTACATTTATTGGATTCATAATATCACTATGCATTAAATGCTTTCACTTAGGCCAAATGAGCCACGTGTTTGGTGATGGCTTAGTGATTGGCGTGCCGGACTCACAACTAAAAGGGTGCGGGTTCGATTCAGGACGTCAAACCAGACTGTGTCAGCTACAATGGTCAGTATTTGAGCGAGGCGTTTAACTGCAAATGCTCCGGCACTAAATAACCTTTTTGTGTTGATGTACCGTTATACGCGAAACCAAACCAAACCACGTGCTAAGCGTGTGCAATTTGTATTTTTTTCCTATTAGGCCCAATTTTATTTGAATTTTAGAAAGATAATGGATCTCTTTCTTAGCTATCAGATTATTTCTTTTGACTTTTTCTCTATTTGTTTGTTTAGACGTCTTCTTTATTATGGATAGGTTATCTTTGTATTTCCAAACTGTAGCGTGTTCTGTTCTATGCCCGCGCCTGTATCAGTGTGTGTGTGTGTGTGTGTGTGTGTGTGTGTCTGATTCTGTGTGTGTGTGTGCCTGTCTGTTTGTTTGTATTTAGTGCAGATCGATGATAGTTACGAGATTACACACAAACGTACTCTTGACAAACCTCTTACAGAGGACGTTCTCGGGTAAAGAAAGTGTACAATCTTGCTTCCACTTATAATTTTAGTCCTAGAGCAATGTAAACATACGATTATCGGGATGTCCTAGTTGACATGCTTGTCTTGTTCTTGGAGTATACCCTTTTTTTAGATGCTGGCGATATACACTTGTCAAAAACCATGTGCTCGGTTGTCCGGTGGAGAACTCGCAGTCATTTGTGCTATCAAAAGACAGGGTTCCCAAAAGATATGTCTCTGTGGATTCCAGCATCAAATAGTAATAACTTAACTACAATTTAACATGAAAAGCTGGTACATATAATGGTCCCGTTGATTTTGTAGGGGAGGGGTGAGGTTTGTGAGTGGAGGTATCAATAATATGTTATATATGTAAGTTAAAAGCATTGCTCCTTTCTAAGATCTCTTGTGACTAATCCTTTAACCTAATATTCAATCGGCATTCACACCTAACCTATGAGCGTCACATGCATGTTGCTGTTTAAGTGGCCGTGGATGCTGCAGTCTATGCATGTTTCACCCGTTAGTAGTATATGGGGACGATTCACGGACAATGGGAATTGCCATTACAAGACCCCCTGGGACGATTCACGGACAATGGGAATTGCCATTACAAGACCACCTGGGATGATTCACGGACAATGGGAATTGTCATTACAAGACCCCCTGGGACGATTCACGGACAAGATTTATGCGGATAAAAGGTTGGGACTGTATACGGACAAGGGAAAGTTAAAATAGGTTGAGTTTGTACTGGACATTGGCAACAATGTTGCAAGTGGCTGACCTCAACCGGACGAAAAATAGTGACATTGGGGAAAAAAAGGTTTTAACGCTTGGCTGGGTGGGACCGAAATTCCGCGCATAACTGATCCTTAAACACATTCATCTCTAGAAAGGGGTGGGAACCCGCACCGTTCATACAAAACACACAAATGTTAGGATTCAATTTTCAGTAAAATTAATAAGATTGATATTTTCTTTAAATTGTATTAGAGTAATGTTTTATTCATTTATATGAGGTAAGTTCTAAAAGTGTGTTAAGATTAATTTCATTTATTTCCAAAGCACAACTATATATTAATTGAAGGAAAATAGTTGATATACGAAGCATAAGTTGGCAACGCAAATCATTAGCTATACGAATATACATTATCGAGTGAAAATAGGTTATAAAACAAAAGTCAGTCAGCTCTTAAGTTTATCAGTCAGATATATATTTTGTAAAACCAGGCATTAGCAAGAAATCTTACTGAAAGTCAGTGAACCCCTAAGTCTTATCGGTAAAACACAGAACAAACTTCCGTACTGACGTAAATACAGAATGGTTCATGTCTAAATGTTGGACAGTATCTAATGTTTGACGGACATTGCTGCTGGCTTAATATATTAAACATGTTGCTGATTTAGAATATTTAGGGATTATCATGTTCGGACGTAACTAATGCCAAACGAACTACAAATCTGAGTTGTACCTTATGTCAGATGACGTCAAATTAAGCTGGTTTGGACCAGGAAAAACTGACTTTTACTTGATGAGAGATTAAACATCTATTTCCAAGGGTACGTTAACCTGACACAGGATGCATATAAAAGACCACGCATTTAAGGGTCAGGTCAGTTCCGTACCGACAGAGGAAACAGATGTTTTGTCTTCTTATTACAGGTAAAATAATTATATATTCGTAACTTCTTTAGAAATAAGTATTTTTAATGATTGAGATTTTAATAGTAAAACTGTTTTGTGTGCAACATTGCTACTGAATTCTTTTATTTATAATATATTGTAACGGAATGTTTAAATGTTCTAAATAATTTATATTTAATTATATTTATGTACTTTTTATTGTAAGGTTAAGATTGCTACCAACTTCATGTTAGATTTAATATTGAAATAAAGTATTCTTTAAGTAAGAAAGAATATTATCTAGCAATATATTCTAAATCAATATTCTATTTTAAAATAAGTAAAATGCATTTCTTTAAATTAATTGTTACATTAACTATAGTAATTACATCTTACACTTTTGGCTACCTTGAAATTGATTGAGAATTAACTATTTGTATAATATTCTAAAATGCAGAAGTTATACGAATAAATGAAGTTGGAAAGCTTGAAAAAGGGAAAATATAATATGTATTGCATGAACTTTTATTATAATGTTTTTAGATGTGTTTCTAGATTGTAGTCAATATATTTGTGCTGTTTAATTAAATAAAAAGTCAGTTCCGTACCGACAGAGGAAATAGATGTTTTGTCTTCTTATTACAGGCAAAATAATTATGCAGATGTAGCTGTTTTAACATTGTGACGGCACGAGGTTAAGAGAGCTTTCTCTCTTTCTCTCTCTCTCTCAAAGATGTAACCGTACAACAACCATTATTACAACAACTTTCTTATTACATAACAAGTGATGGAGAACATTACAGATCTCTGGAACCTCTCGCAGAGCCAAGTCCCCAAGATATAGCCTATCTACACAGTTTCGAGTGATTATTTCTTTTGAAAAGTTATGGAAAAGATTCTTGGAAAAAAAGACATTAGTGGACTAACATCTTCATAAAGTTTTCCGTAACAGCAAGAGTCTCATATTCCAGCTACGATTCCGTAACTTTCTACAAGACATTTCCATCATCATGTGACATTTTTTATCTAGGAACTCATCATTTTTCTCTTCTTCCTATTTTCCTGAGTTGACATTCCAACAAACGTTCTCATAAAAGTTGGAGAAGACAACATCATGAATACAGGTGTCACACGTATAACTATAATCCATGAGAGAGACTCGCACCAATATCTTTGCTATCATGAGACATCACGCCGACAGCTACACTACGTGAACTCAGGAATGACAGAACAACTCTTCTGTGATTTTCGTATTTTTTCGCCCACACGAAGGGTCAGTTCTAAGACATCAGCACCAGTATCATCACACCATGGGAATAACAACATGTACAAACTGAGACGTTTACCAGCATACAATGCTTATCGCCGATGAGAATTCTTCTTGTAGTATCGCTTGAAACATCCCACATGTCGAATGTATATATCCCTAGTCCAGCGCCGAAATCAAGCTACCGCAATCCAGACTGAAATACACCTATCCATGCCTTAAACAGAACTTTCCGTGGACATAACAGCAACATCTCCGCCTGACCCAGAGTCAACGACAGCCGCATTGACAGTGACTTGAACTTTTTACAATTTGAACTCACAGACAATACGTGCATTGTTTACTATTCCTTAATATACCATTCATTCATAGGAATAATATTTCTGGACTGTAGTAATTCACACACAGGTATGTTTTTTTGCTAATCTTATTTTGTTCTTATAATACAAATATTAAAAGGTTATTGCGTTAATTGATATTCCTAAACAACTGATCTAATTTTTTGCTGTATTTCTTATGTAGTAACATAATTATTGCTTATATCTCCTACAATATTCATCACTGTTGTAATGTTTTGCCTACAGAGCCTGAATGAAACACCTGACGTTTCTTGTATCCTTTGCCTACGCTATCAAAAACCCTGTTAGTACTGAAATCTGAAACTATCGTATACATGATACGCTAACAGCACATTCAACATAGTATTACCGTATTTACCTATCTGAGGGAGAATTGTAAATTCCGCCTAGTCGTCTCAAACGTATTGACTTCAGATGTTTTTGTTTGTCAGCCAAATGGTTCGACAATGTTTTAGAGGTATTTATCTCACAATTTTCATACAATTGTATGAAGGTCTGTACCTTATGGTACGTACTATAGGAACGGCTATAATGCCTACCTATCAGCCAGTAGAAGAGGTGATTTCCTTCTATGGTTTTGCAACATCCATTGATGTTGACTTAAATGTATGTGAAATGATATAAAATAGTCACAGTGTCCTAGCGATTACTCGAATCCGAGTTAACGTAATGCATAGCTCTCACGATATGAGCAGCTATTGGTCTATATACGGCCAGCTTCTGAGTCAAATTAGTTCAAAACGATATGGCAATCCATTCTCTTTCCATCGTCATAGATAACGTTGATAAACACGTACATTTCAAAGATGTACTAGACCATACCGTACCAAAAACGTTTAAATGATATGTTCATTGTTCTTAGGTTAATTCAAAGGCGATACATATTCATACACGCACAGGTTAAGTTGATTGCAAGTGAACAGACGTCATGGTTATTAAGGCTAGAACAACATTAAATTGTCAGTTTCCTAACTCTTGATTAATACTAAAATTGTACGCCATTGTCTTTGCATCTATTCTTACTTCAAGGCTACTGTTAATTCTTTGTTGAACTAGGAAGATCAGCTCAATATCGGCTTACTAGCATTATTCATACGAACAAGCATTTTTTTCAGTACACATGGCTGAAGCAATCTAATACCGTAGTCACCCATACATATGTTCTGCTGATGTTATGCAAATAAATATAAAAGAGAAGAAGAGACAAAAGACGACAAAAAAGAAAGAAAAAAAAAATAAAAAGAGTAAACTCAAATAGAAAAAGAAAAATAAAGATACCAAGAACTGCATGCTACTATTTTCTGTTACAATCGTCTGACAAGACTAGTTTCTATGTAGGTTTTGTAGAATTTTATATTGTAAAGCTGTTTAAGTTACGTAAACTTTTAAATTTTTATTTAATGTCGTACCACGTTACGTTACTGTATTTTATGAAGGTATTCAATGTTGCTCCCATTGTATTTTTGGAATTTTATCACGAATTTTTCATTGTACTCTTTATTGTATTTTTTGGAATTTGACTGAGTATTGTGCAATACACTTCCCATTGTTTTTTGGGAAATTTTATCAAATCTTTTACATTGTACTGTACTTTTTTAATTTGACTGAGTATTTTGCAATGTACTTTCTCATTGTATTTTTTGTACTTTACCTGGTATTTTGCAATATATTTTGCAGTGTTTACATTGTATCTTTAAACTTTGCGAAAATGTCTCGCAATGTTTTATCATTGTATTTTTGATCTTTCACCTTTTATCTTGTTTTGATGAATAAAATTGATTTTTCTTTTCGAGCCTCGAGGACTCGTCTCAAATAAATCAGAGGGTATTGTTAGGATTCAATTTTCAGTAAAATTAATAAGATTGATATTTTCTTTAAATTGTATTAGAGTAATGTTTTATTCATTTATATGAGGTAAGTTCTAAAAGTGTGTTAAGATTAATTTCATTTATTTCCAAAGCACAACTATATATTAATTGAAGGAAAATAGTTGATATACGAAGCATAAGTTGGCAACGCAAATCATTAGCTATACGAATATACATTATCGAGTGAAAATAGGTTATAAAACAAAAGTCAGTCAGCTCTTAAGTTTATCAGTCAGATATATATTTTGTAAAACCAGGCATTAGCAAGAAATCTTACTGAAAGTCAGTGAACCCCTAAGTCTTATCGGTAAAACACAGAACAAACTTCCGTACTGACGTAAATACAGAATGGTTCATGTCTAAATGTTGGACAGTATCTAATGTTTGACGGACATTGCTGCTGGCTTAATATATTAAACATGTTGCTGATTTAGAATATTTAGGGATTATCATGTTCGGACGTAACTAATGCCAAACGAACTACAAATCTGAGTTGTACCTTATGTCAGATGACGTCAAATTAAGCTGGTTTGGACCAGGAAAAACTGACTTTTACTTGATGAGAGAATAAACATCTATTTCCAAGGGTACGTTAACCTGACACAGGATGCATATAAAAGACCACGCATTTAAGGGTCAGGTCAGTTCCGTACCGACAGAGGAAATAGATGTTTTGTCTTCTTATTACAGGTAAAATAATTATATATTCGTAACTTCTTTAGAAATAAGTATTTTTAATGATTGAGATTTTAATAGTAAAACTGTTTTGTGTGCAACATTGCTACTGAATTCTTTTATTTATAATATATTGTAACGGAATGTTTAAATGTTCTAAATAATTTATATTTAATTATATTTATGTACTTTTTATTGTAAGGTTAAGATTGCTACCAACTTCATGTTAGATTTAATATTGAAATAAAGTATTCTTTAAGTAAGAAAGAATATTATCTAGCAATATATTCTAAATCAATATTCTATTTTAAAATAAGTAAAATGCATTTCTTTAAATTAATTGTTACATTAACTATAGTAATTACATCTTACACTTTTGGCTACCTTGAAATTGATTGAGAATTAACTATTTGTATAATATTCTAAAATGCAGAAGTTATACGAATAAATGAAGTTGGAAAGCTTGAAAAAGGGAAAATATATGTATTGCATGAACTTTTATTATAATGTTTTTAGATGTGTTTCTAGAATGTAGTCAATATATTTGTGTTGTTTAATTAAATAAAAAGTCAGTTCCGTACCGACAGAGGAAATAGATGTTTTGTCTTCTTATTACAGGCAAAATAATTATGCAGATGTAGCTGTTTTAACATTGTGACGGCACGAGGTTAAGAGAGCTTTCTCTCTTTCTCTCTCTCTCTCAAAGATGTAGCCGTACAACAACCTTTATTACAACAACATCTTCTTACATAACAAATGGTGGAACCATTATTACAATAACAACATTCTTATTACATAACACAAACATCACCTGGCGGAGCTGGACATATAACTTGACAAGGATAGACAAATAAATAAATGCACAAATAATACGTATGAAAACGCACACCAACACTTACAAAAAACACACTCACATTTTACAGGATACAGCATACGTCATCGCCTTCCATCTTGGAATTTCATCGGGATTCAAACTTGAATTTGTTAGAACATTTCATTACTTGGACTTCTAAGTTTAATTCGTGAATTATTCTTGGATATTTTTTTAATAATCTTTAAACCGTAAGATCTTTTTTTTCTTCTATTTTTCCATTACTTTTCCAGAGAAATACATTGGACAAAACGTCAGTAACTATAAAATATAAGCTGATCAACCCTATGTCAACTTTGCTTGGAAAATAGCGCGACAACTTAACAAGTGGTGCTCTTCTAGAAAGGTTAATACAGATTTCGAAAATCTCAGGCAAGTCATGTTAGTTGAAGAGTTTACGAACTGTGTCCATAATGACATTAAGACTCACCTGGATGAGCATAAGACTGAATCCTTGGAAAATGCTGCTCTTGCTGCTGACGAGTATGCGTTAGCTCATTAAATTAATTTTGTAAATAAAACCTCTACTAACCAGTCTTCTGGCAGAAAATTAATTCAGCCTAATCCAAGCAATTATCAACCTAAAACTGGCACAACTTCTAGAATTCAAGCTTCTGATAAGCTTGATTCTAGATCCGTATCTGTTCCTACGTGTACCTATTGCAAGAAGAAAGGACACGTTCTCATTGATTACTACCAATTGAAAAAGAGGCACCCGAATCAAGGCACACCTATTCCAAATGCTCATATTTCTAAGAGGCCAATGGCACGGTCATATATTGAAACCAATACTTTGTTTGGTCTAAACAAAAACCAGTCTGATTTTATTATGGAGAATTATGAACTATTCATATCGAAGGGTTCTATATCACTATTAGGTGATTCAGCCAATCGCACACCTATTAAAACTGTAAGGGTCACATGAGCTTCTCCGTGTCTTGTATTGCCAGGTACTTTGCGTTTTTCTGAGAAGTCTTCTTCTCAGGAGAGTGTTCTTATTCAGAGAGTGCGGCTTTGTTAATGTTTCTATACATTGTGTAAATTTGTCATCAGGCTTAGTCTTAAAATCCGTGAACAGTTTCTGGTTTACCCATTGAGATTATTCATTTCTTAATAGGCAACGGCCTAGCTGGAGACACAGTTGTGCTTAATCCACTTTTAACTATCAAACCTTGTTTGGATCAGAAGCTAGATCCCATTGAAAAAGACGTGTCTGATTTATTTCCAGCCTGTGCATTTAGCAAAGCTTTGGCAATGAAAGCGCTTGCGAATGATTTGGATGAGGAAAATATTCCTTTAGCTGACACATGTATTGGTCAGGCCTTCCATGAGGTCACTTTCATGTATGCTTTGTTTCAATCGGAATGAATTGATCACAGTGATGCCCTTTTAACTACTCATTCTCGTCATGCTAATCAGAGTGATAAACGGCAATCATTTGTCGTCGAACAGGAAAAATGTCATGAAATTTCATGCTTGTTTTAAAGGACCAGTAGTGAAACTCAAGCTACTGAAGTTCTTATCTGTTGTTTCATTAAATATGGAATTCTAATGAGAACATGGAGACCTCCTGAGTACCTGCTGTTGATAAGTGGTCAGTAAACTAACAAATTGTAGTTCGAAAACCTTACCGACAGGAAATACAATACATAGTCTGACCAATGAACCTTTTTTTGGCTGGTCATTTAATAATTAGTAAGACTTATAACAAAATCTTGACTCACTTTCATTGGCCGAAAGTTAAATGTGATGTTGCCAAATACTGAAGATCTCGTCATACTTGTCAGTTGGTAGGAAAACCCAATCCGAAAATACCAAAGGTTCGTCTGCAACTTATTCCTGTATTTGACGAACCATTTAGTAGAGTTATGGTAGACTGTGTTGGTCCTTTGCCTAAGACCAAGTCAGGTAACCAATACATGTTGACCATTATGTGTGCGTCAAAAAGGTTTCCAGAGGCAATTCTGTTGAGGAATATTAAATCTAAAACATTAGTAAAAGCTTCAAAAACTTTGTAAACTTAATTTGGATGATGACATTTCCCAAATCTGTTCAATCGGGTCAAGGGTCAAATAATAGGTCTGGAACTTTCCAACCCCAACCTATTATGCTTGAATTGCACATTCAGCAGTGCAAGTCAAAAGTGAAAATATGGTTGGACTGAACTACATTGGAGAAAACCTGTGAGTCTGATAATAGAGGTATTTTTCTCTTGCTCATTCTTCAAACTTTACTTCAGATTAGAATGTACGGCCCTTACAAAGTTAAGATGAAAATGAATAAGTTATATATTAACATTTGTGCTCCTGTGATCTAAATGAATTAAAGAATAGTATATTTTAATTTCACTTCAAGTCCAAATTCATATGGACAACGTTCGTTTGCACACCAGGGCCCGGCGACGTGGAACGAATTGCCCAATGAAATTAGACACAAAGACACCGTGGTCCCTTTTAAGAGTGCTCTTATGACTCACCTGTTTCGACTGCAGCGACCTAATCATGTTTTGTATCTTATATGTTTTCAGCATGTTTTTATGTTTTCCAATTTCATTGTTTTTGTCATTTGTTGTTCTATAGTGTAGTCATATCATTACTGATGGTGTAAAGCGCTTAGGACTTTGTAAGATTAGGCGCTATACAAAGTCCTCATTATTATTATTATTATTATTATTATTATTATTATATTGGTAGAGATTAAATATGCAATTAATTTCGTTATACCTGTCCCATTCAATGAAGATTTATGTGACGGAATATCACCAGATTCAACTGATATTGGAGTGACAAATCTTCGGAATTCAGAAATTATAAACGCGTTGGACCAGAAATGTTTACACGAAAAAAGCAGCTCATTTATTATTTGAATAGGAACACTTATTTCCAGATGTTCATACAAGAACAAACAAAATTTTCCATGACCTTTAAATTATAAATTCCAAATCTGTGAAACAACACCCGTTCAAGATAAACAATCTCAACATAAAATGATTTTATAGATCCCAGTAAAAGTGATTTGAGTTCACCATGAATACATGTTCGAAAACCAGATAACATTCTCCGTATGTGAAATGATTATAAGAAGGTGAACAGCGTATCAAGAACAGATTCATTTATACCAAGGATAAATGACTGTATTGATACGATCAGAAATGCCATGTATGTCACCAAATTTGACCTCTTCAAAGGATTTTGGCAAATTCCACTACACTAACGGAAAGAGCAAAAACAAATCGTTGGCATTTGTTACTCCATTTGGACATTACCAGTATAAATTAAGGCCGTTTGGGGTGAAATGGTCGCCAAGTACTTTTCAACGTCTCATGAATATGATCACCTCTGGTCTAGATAATTGTGATGCTTTCAAAGCATTTATCCTATTTTTAGGTATGACTGGGTACTATCGAACATCTATATTCATTTACTTTTTACTGAATCTCTGACAAATTTATTGAGTAAGAAAATTGACTATTGACGCAAGTGATGTTGAGGTTAGAGTAGTTTTGATTCAAGAAGGCGAAAATGGTATTGATAATCCAGTATGTTATGTTTTTAGAAACTAAATAAGCATCAAAGAAATTAGTTAACATTCGAGAAGGAATATTTAGTTTTGATATTGGCATTACAACATTTTGAAATTTACCTTAGCTCAGCTCCTTCTTCGACAATTGTGTTTAGTGACTAAAACCCTCTTACTTTCATCAGCAATGTGAACAATAAAACTCAAAGACTAATAAAGTGGAGTTTGCTGTTACACAAATATAATCTTGACACCAGGTACATCAAGACAGAAGTTGTTATATATTGTTTTAAGTCGACGGAGACGTGTATACGACAAGCTCTTCGTCTTGGCAATAATGGTGTACGAAATCGCAAATAATCGGATATAATGGGTCTATAATCCACGAGTAAATATGCATGTTGGGTTTGAGTAACATCCTTGTACGCATGAGTCAGCGAAGAAGTTTCTAACTGGCTAACACTTACACGTGCGATTTATCTCTAAGATTTTAAACAAGTCCACATAATTAGAATTGGGGTTAATGGTGCAATAGGCTCTGCTTTATATAAACAAATTGTGAGTGATATAAACGACACTGGCATTGCGGTGATGACAGTTGCGCGTCAACCACAGTTTAAGTTCTTATTCCTCTTCTCCTAACAGTTCCTCGAAGATGACCAGATTTTTTGACGTGCGTCAGACCCGATGAGGTTGTCGTCTCCAGGAATGCTTTCCATAAACACGATGGAATCGCCTTAACGTTCTCGCATGAGGCTGTTAGCCGACTGCCACTTTTGTAACACCACATGATACGTTGAGGTGGATGGTCAAACAAATGAAAATTATGTTCGATCAAACCTTGTGAAATATTTGGTTTACCTGCACTGCTAGGTTCAGCAATTAGCATATTAAAGAGATGGAGAATATACAAGATCTCGCACCTGGCACGATCTATGTTTTCGTCAATGAATTTGAACGTGACGGTAGAGATAGCGGAGACAGCAGAAGTAGCTATAGAGCAGGGAAAGTCACTTGTGAAACCAAGACAGACAAATAAAGAGTTTCTATACTTTTTCATGACACGTTTCTTACAAGTTAAATTGAACACCAAATACAAAAATACGTAATTGCCAAAGGCTTGATTACATCGATAACATACACATCAAAACGATCACAGTGGAATAGAAAAAAGTCACTGCACAACATTTTTGGTATCCCAGAGACAGTTTGTCATGGGGGCCCCGAGTGGCCGAGTGTTCTCTCACCATTACCGATCCCTGCCATCTCATCTCTGTCTAACATAACATAGGTTTAAAGTGTACTTTGATTTTCATTGAACGTTTGAATTTATGATCACATATTTTGGGCATCGTTTCCAGCTTCTTTTGTCCATGCATCGAAACGTAATTTTTTCCAGTCACGTACATCTGTTGCATCTGAGGGTGTGTGTCACAAGCTTCACACACATCGTCCTAAACATCTTCAGTGACTAAAAGTTGAAGAATCTTTCTTCCCCAAAGGGCAAAAAAGTATTGACATGAAAGCGCAAGGCTTTAAACAGAATGATTCCCTCGTGTACATTTATAGGTACCACCACCATCATGGTTTGGTGGTATCTCACAGTACAGATCGTTCAGATCCCACACGTCATCGGCTGGTAATCGAAATCCCAGAAGGGTAGTCACTTAGATATACACTACACGACGTGCCCGATTCAAAAGACACAGTAAAGTAGTGGTAATCCACAACAGTTTGAATAGGTCTTTGACTGCTGTCCACGGATTGTTTTGAGTCCCTACTGTTAAAGAACTTGGCTTGATAGAAACTTTTTATACTCACGTTTCGCTACTTCTTAATGTCCTTAGGTTTATTCAAGTTTCATTTTCTTCATTGGATAATGGATGTCGCATTCAAAAGGGCGTTGTTTATTCTGAGGCACTTTCCATTTATAGTGTATCCGTACACAAACAAAATTTTTTGATACATCTAAGATACGACTACAAAGGATTTCCCGTAAAGGTGTGGTGTTCATGGTTGTTCCCTACATCACCATGGTAATTTTAAACAAACTTTGTAATTCTGTTGCAGCTCTTTGCTGTCTGGAAGGTCACAATTTATTTGAATCATTAAGTGAGAAATTACATAGTCACAACTTTTTTCTCCATTAAGTAGTTGTTGAATGTCCGACAATTCGAATACTTTCAAATGAATCAAGTATCTTATAGCAGTCAGATACCATGGGTAACTTAAACGTTGATGATTGTTAGCATGCAATTGTTTCTTTCATTGAAATTGTATTTCGACAAGTTCTAGGTATATACGTTCAGCTCCACAGGTAAACCACGAATATTCTCTTGCAAACAGTCCATCCAGACTTTACTACAGTCCCACTAAAGGTAGGTAGTAAAAGTGCGGAGACCATCGAGCATGTTCCAAGTAGGCGGAATCTTTTTGCTCATACTGATGACCTGACACACCACAACTGCAGAACTTGACATTATCGCCTTCGCCTAAGTAGATAAATCCGGCTCTGGCTAGTTTTGCGGGGATTGGTTCTACTAGATATTTAAGCCACTTTACTTGGAGGCTTTGGATTCGACTTTTAAAGTAGGAGTAAGCAGACAAATGCAAAGAGAGGGAACAAATGTTCTTTCGTAGGTTCATTTCGATGAGTTTACGGTGATATTAGTCGGGTGACATCCGTAGGGTGGCAGCCACATGGTTTCACGTGGAGGATGACATTGAACATGCAAACTAGTAAATAGTCCACGATAACGTGTGGCATCGCTTTCTCATCCGTCAGGTTGGACACGCACAGCTTTACTTTCCATGATAGGAACTGTAGTATTAGTCGTAGCAAAGATCATATTATGTGTACCCAATCGCCAAGGTCACAGTGTACAACATTCGTGCAATTGCAAGGCACAGCATGCCGCTTCACATAAGAATCATCGAACTTGAATGGTGTGTAAGGATTAATATTTCTCGATTGGTGTTGGTAGCTGCAATGAACTATCGGTTTTGAACGTTGAACCTTTTTATATGCTCACCAATATCGATGTGGCCGTAAGGTTAAGTGAAGTGATTCGTAAGCCGCACTCGGTTCTGGTACACAATTTGAAACACGTTTTACAAAAGCCGACTGACGATTTTGGTATGTGACTAAACGTACAATTTTGTGAGGTGGCCAGTTTAAAATCTTGATCCTATCCACACTCTAAGGCTTCTTTCAATATCCCAAAATTCACCATTTGACTGGTGCGATAATTGAGTCAATCATTTCACTTTATGATCGGTGTGCACTTCTCCTTGTTGGTCCCGCTATTAGTAGCCTAATATTTGCGACTGCCACTGGAAACCTTATAATCTTGTCGTTGGGGTGATCGTTCGACTAGGCTCCTAAACGGTCTCCTTCAATGGCAGGGTGAAGGTGACCCAGGCGATCTATGTAGATGCAACTGTTCTAGTCCAAATAAAGCACATGACCTTCTAACAGTTCTAAAGTTTTGTACAATGTTTGCGAGAATTGGCTGTCACATAGGCCGCAATGATGACATTTCCAAATTCGTCGAATTCTACAAAGTCCAGTTCTTCTTTCGCAATTGAACTGGAAGAACGTCCACGTGTTTAATGGTTTTTGTTTTGTCGAGAACCATCTGGAAGTAGTGGGAAGGATTGAAGAGATACTCCGTCAAAGTCGAAGTTCCATTTTACCCCAGAAGCAATTTAGTATCACCTTGGAAAGTGATCGCCTTCTTTCGCATTTCTCCACGTGTTCTATAGTGATGCCTTCCTAATCCAAGTACTTCTCTTTGAATTTCGTTTTGGTCTTCGACAGAGTTGCACAAAAAAGGACAGCCGATGGCATTTTGTTTCAATTTTAAAAAGGCATCCACGTAGTCTGCGAAAATGACTTTCTGAGTCTCGTCGCATTGTAGTATTATTCATGTCTTGGGAAAATGGTAAATTGCGTTCAAATCTAACAGTTGGTATCCCAGGTCATGAACTCTCAACAATTCCGCGCTGACCCACGTTTCTGACAAGGCGCATTCTTCCAAGGTATGCTGACAAAGCTGGTCTTGGTTGCACGTTTCAGTAAAAGTAATGTTGATGTGTTCGTCAGCAATTGCGGGTTCCCTGCGGAAAAGTGACGATGTCTACACACGTAAGGATACTGAGAACACTTTCAAGTATTTGATTTCTTCTCCTTTCTCCTCGTCGGCATGATACAGCAAATAAGTTGAATTTGTCCGTCCTCCATACAAACTATTCCGCTGGTTCAGAGAGTTCACCAGCTTGTAACTTTCCACGATGCGTTTAAATTCTGGAACGGTTTGCAATCGGGGATCGTACTCGTGTTCCTACATTTCCACCACTTTATAGCATTGCTTTTCTAACTTTAAGCGACGCTGACAAGTGGCATTGTACAAGTATTCCATGGTACGTTGTAAAAACTGATTTTTTCTGTCACGTTGAGGGTGGCAGATGGGACATCGCTTAACTAGGCAACCATTAATCTCTTACAAGATCTTGGGGGTTTTCCAAGTCAAAGCCATACAACAAATGCATTCCAATGGATGTTATGGCTCTTACGTTTGGGCGCGTTTGATCCATTTGTCTTTTTTTTGTCGTACAAGTAATGTAGCCAACGTGGGACTTTGGTCGCGTATTTACGTTTGACAATGTTCGTCCTTTGAGGACAGATGACAGCCAGGATCTTAAACGGCATGATGCGTTCGTGGTACACTAAGGAACACGCTTTGGCAATAGTGCATGTTTCTTTCGAAAGATCGACCCCAACGTGCTCAATGAATAATTCTCGAAATTTTCCACAGCAACGTCGTAAAAGTTTCACGCCGGATTGCCAATACTTTAACATTTCTTCATGAAATTCGAAAGGTTCCGAGAAGTGCGTGTGGTACCATGCGTGGAAAGGTTCTCGTTGCTCGGTGTGCATGTTGCCAGGGTCCTCAGTAGTGTTGCTGTTGTTGTTGTTGTTGTAAGTTTTAACGCCATTTTTCAGCACACGATAGGCTATACATGGCGGCCAGTATTATTGGTGGAGGAAGAAACCGGGAAACCCCCGGAAAGAACCACCAACCCACGAGAAGCTACTGGCAAGCTTTCTCACATAACTACATTAACCGAATCTTACATTCGAACCCACGCAGACAGAGGTGAGATGGCAGTGATCCGTAACGGAGAGCGCTTTAGACCACTCGGCCACTCGGGGCCCCTGTCCTCGGTAGTGAGCATCGGGCAAATGGAGTAGAACGGAATGTTGATTGGCTTCAGTATTGAAAATGTGCGGCAAGTAATATTGGGTCATTCAAAAATATTTTAACCATTCGACTCGAAGGCAATGCCAATTAACTCCTCGACTACTTGTCTGGAAATGAGTTTGGCTCCGTTCAGGGTGACTTTATGGTGCTTCGCTCCGTATAGTGTTTCAATTGAAATGGCCATTGTATCCCAGGGAATTGTGAACCATCACCGTGGCATAGCAATGGCAATCACAGTAAGTTTCGATGTCTTCTTGGCTCGTGGTCTCATTGATTTGGTATAAGATACATTGGGCGAAATCGATCCCCGAAAGATAATTTTCACATCCTCCAGGAATCCTGGTGCAGTGAGGGCAGTGACTCAAGATCGGCTCATGGATGCACTTCTCGCACTCTCCATGCGCAACGCAGAAATTACCAATGTGAATGCCAGTTTCTAGCATGCATTTAGAAAAGAAAAGGATTAAATTCTCTATATTGTGGTAATCTTCATCTTCATGTTTGGAATGATAGTTCTGAATGTGTCATTTGAATTCCAAGGTTACGATTTGGCGACAAATGTGACATCCTTATTTTTCCCTCGACGTATGTGTGCCTTGGCACTGTTGGTATATATGCATTGTCTACAAGTAGAGTAAAATCTCAGGAATTGACACGCACTTTCTATTGCAAACCTTGCGACATCAGATGTTGTTGCCCACATATAGGGCTAACAAGAGTGTGCTGACAAGTTGGGCAATGCAGCCGTTGCTGTCCTTAGAGGCCAAACATTATTCACATTTCGATCCACATTTTTGTGTTGCTTTCGATTATTATAGCCGGTGTCACTTTTCTTACAATAATAACCGTATCCGTATCCCAGGAATGCCGAGATACTGGCAATGACATCAAAATGTTCACGTGATAAAAGTGAATGTAGTTTCGCAGTTCTTGTGGGTGTACTTTCAAGGTGAAGCGTGGAGCCAAGACATCTTGCAAATTTTGCACTTTGAGAATGAACACATAAGTGTCTTTGGATAGGCTCGCTTGCTAAAACAGGAGTTCTGATTCTCTTCGTTGTTTGGCAGGGTTCAGTGTTTAAATAGTTTGTCAAGCACTTTTCCATTCTGTCGTGTCGTTCTTGTCGGCATACGTTCTTTTGGCCCTGGCTTAACACATCTTGTCTTGAGGATTCGGTCTCTTTGGGAAGAGAAATGTGAGCTGTGTACAGTTTTGCTTTTCCATCGGTGATTATAAATGGCAAGTGTCAAGCGATCGTCTTCTTTGCTTTCACATTGTCGTTTCAGTGCGGTTAACAAAGACTCCCACACACTTCACTGTATACCTACCTACCTGTAGGCCGTGGTTCTAAATTTTCTAGAGAAACATGTTTCGGTCTCTCGAATGTGGTAGTGCTTTTCATAAGTTATTGGTGGTGGACTTTGGTTTGACGTAGTATCATCTTCAAAATCATTGGCATGGATTTGAGCCAATACTACAGCTACTATAAGAGACGATAAGTCACATTTCTGCCTCTTACTTACTTCTCCTTTCATCACGAAATGATGTGATCGTTCATCTTCATTGTAAACCTGCAAATGACTAAATTTTAGACGCAACGGAATCTCTATATATGAGGTGTGTGTTTTGAAGCTATAAATATAATTTTTTTTTTTTTCCATATGAATTTTTTGTGGTGTAAGAGATAATTTTTTTTGTTAGATTTTATCTCATTCTCTTACATTCCAAGCGAACACAAAGAGTTTGGTGTGTGTGTGTGTGTGTGTGTGTGTGTGTGTTTGCGTGCGCACGTACGTTTGTGTATGTGATATGTTTTGATATTACATAATGTGATATGTGTTACTTTGAATAACAATTTATGTTAGATTAGCACTCTCATCACTGGATTGTTTTGGTAGATGATTCTAAGCCTATACATTTATATAAACATTTTTTTTCTTTTTCTCTCAGTCACGGCTTTAGGGCAAGGCGAATAAAGCAACCACTTTGGGCCCAGCGCTTTCAGAAAATTAACTCTATAATGCAATGTCTTGCTAGGGGCCCCGTTCATCGCTTTCTCTGCCTTGGGTCCCGCATATCCTAACAAAAACCTCGTGCCTGTGCGAAAGTAGTGTGATTACATTGACACTTTAAATGATGTGATTGTATGCAGAGGCGTAGCTGGGGGGGGGGGGGGGGGAGCAGGGGGTACATATGTCTCCGGGCGCCATACTAGTGGGGGCGCCAAAATGGGCTTTGAAATAGGTTGTAACGGGTAGTGGTGATTTTATTGATGAAAATAATGGGTTTCAGAGTTGAGGTGGGGGGAGGGGAGGAATGAATATTGTTCCAGGGCGCCAAACATTCAAGCTACGCCTCTGATTGTATGTGATGATATGCTTTGTAAAAATAAATTTCCTTCTCCACAAGTTGTTGATAATACATAGTCTGATAGTGTGCTGATTTGAATTAAGAAAAATGATTTAGATTAGCACTCTCATCACTGGGTACTATAAAGTTATATGTTCGCCCCGCCAGGCGATGTTTTTGTTTCTGTATGAACGGTACAGATTCCTGCCAAACCAGGCTATGTTTGTGTTTGTTTTAAGTACCACGCGGAAGTTCCTTCCAGCCCCTCCAAGCGTTATGGCTTTCTTCCGCGGTCACTGTATCGCCTAACTGAGGTCAGCCACTTGCAACATTGTTGTCAATGTTCAGTACCGTGACGTCATCAATCCTAACGATAAATCGTGGCCTTGAATCGTCCCAGGGGTCTTGTAATGGTAATTCCCATTGTCCGTAAATCGTCGCACATACTCCCGTTCTTCATAGCATGGATATTCGTCATAGCGGCTGATACAAGGACGAATAACACAGATGTGCAGATTCTTTTTTATGCATCAAATGCCCATCTCTTTTAATTAACATTGCAAACTGTAGAATTTCTGCTTTTTAAAATAATAATTCGTCATATTATTTATTTATTGCATCTGAGTTTAACGTACATGTGTTTTATACTGTCCCTGATTTTATCCAAATGCAGACTGTTTTCTCATCGTAACTGCGGACTGAAGAAACGAACTGATTGGCATGTATATGGTATTATCCTGTTTGATTCTGAAATTAATTCCATATATTCAAGAGAGAGAGAGAGAGAGAGAGAGAGAGAGAGAGAGAGAGAGAGAGAGAGAGAGAGAGAGAGAGAGAGAGAGAGAGACTCATTCATACGTTTCATATAAATTAAACTTCAAAGAACTTAAATTGTGACAAACTATTTGCAAATTACCATTATCAAACAAGAATACTGAATAAAGTAGTACACGTTAGACTGCGTTTCTTATAAAGAAAGATAATAAAACATCACATTGTAAATGTTATTCAAACTAAATGTGCAGAACTGACATAACCGTCTTCTGTATATTTATGATCTTAATTTTATAGTCAACGATCTTCCTCAGTGCATTTTCTTCTTTGATTCTATCCAGTAATTAGCATGGCATTCCACCCTAGATATCACCTGTTTTAATTTCACAAAGCTATATGTGTCGATTAGATGTTTTGTCATACATGCATAAAGTGACAATAGTATGTACTCCATGAACCCACTCATGAGAAAAATAGGCAAAAGGTCAGCAGATTAGAAAGGATGTTTCTCTGAGTCGTTTGTAATCTTTCCATATTCTTCATATTTAAACCCATCTCAAATTACAAATTAATCATACTGTAGTAAACGAGCGGCGTGTGTGTGTGTGTGTGTGTGTGTGTGTGTGTGTGAGAGAGAGAGAGAGAGAGAGAGAGAGAGAGAGAGAGACAGACAGACAGACAGAAAGAGAGAGAGAGAGAGAGAGAGAGAGAGAGAGAGAGGACTCGTGTTTTTTCTGCAATAATTAAGGTGGGCGACAAATGATAATTCTCTACCGTGCTTCACGTAAATAAGGAACAAAAAGATTACCGATTACGAATGCGTTTAATATGTAATGTATTTAATAATCGTCATATACATACATGAGCTCAGTTTTATATCCAACGATTTTATTAAATGCATTTCCTGTTTTCATTCTACCATGGTTGAAAACTTACATAACCGTTAAATGCATAGGTATTAGCACCTTTTCACGGTCAGCGAATTTCTTCAATGTCTTGCCTACAGATAAAAAATGTAGAATAAAAGAAAATAAAGGATCCTAAGAAAAACTAGATATTTCCTCAAAACTTAATCGTGACTGATCAAGCGTGCATTTTATGTTTGTATATTGATGCTAGCATGTACGTGGAGAGTAAATATATAATAATATAAATATTTTAAAAAAATAAAAGTCTGCTATTCCTTTCCTGCTTAAAATTGTTGAAACCTTATCAGTTTGGTAAATAGGTTTTTATACAAATTGTATTATCTTAAAATGGTATGTAACCGACTGAGCCAAAACGACGCACAAACTACGCATTTCGAACGAACATACCGGTCATTGGTCGTCAATATACTTCGTTCCACATCGACCCTTGGTACACAAGGTAACCCGAAATTATGTTTAAAATATCTGACCCCTTGCGAAAGAAACTTTACTGTCTAAATAAAACGAATTGACTAATCCGAGACCATGTTACTTGCCCTGTAAGGTTTTCAATATGGTGACTCCTAGGATATTCACTAGACCACCAAATTGTTCGCCACCATTTTTATATTTTTTGACTGCTTGCGCAAATCAACCGGGTAATGCATTACTCAATATGAAACGTCCGCACCAGACGTAGCTGCATCACCACGTGGTAAGAGTAACGCGTTAAAAACATCTAGACAACCATATATCACTGGGAACTGACTAATGCTTGGATGGGAGCTGTGCCGTCACGGAGATGAGATGAGATGAGAGAGAGAGAGAGAGAGAGAGAGAGAGAGAGAGAGAGAGAGAGAGAGAGAGAGAGAGAGAGAGAGAGAGAGAGAGAATTGGTGATATATAATGAATACTTACAATAATGGAAGATCGTTCGAATGGCGAACAGTAGCAAAGAATGAAAATTTCCACGAGGTAACGATATTGAAACTTTTGTCAGAGTACTGAAGGATGAGGAACTCTTAAGAGAAATCCAAAGGAGATATCACGGAACCTATCAGAATTTTCACTCAGAAACAAGAATAAAGAACACAGACTTGTACATATATATACTCTTAACTTCAAAAGTTATGTAGATGAGAGAGAGAGAGAGAGAGAGAGAGAGAGAGAGAGAGAGAGAGAGAGAGAGAGAGAGAGAGAGTTTGTTTGCTTGAATTTTAACGGCGCACCAGCACTTTTAGGCTATTTAGCACCATACCATAGGTTAGATGTTCAAAAATAAGAAAGGTTTCACATCGACCGGCGATATAAAAAACCATAATAGTTAAATATAAAATGGTAAGATGTTGGTGACAGGAAAATATGAAGCTTCCCAATCAACGAGAGAGAGAGAGAGAGAGAGAGAGAGAGAGAGAGAGAGAGAGAGAGAGAGAGAGAGAGATCATGTCAGAAATTTTAGATAGAGTGAATAATAAATAAATTTTAAAAAGACCACATTAATTTATTATTATTGCTAGTGGTAGTATTTTCAATCATACATAATAACATATACAATAGTATAAATAGAAAGTTGACATACATACATATTTACACGCTAATACTTTATATTACTTAAAAGAAGAACATGATTATTATGATTAACATTATTAATAACATTTGCAATGGTATTGATGAATACATACATACATACATACATACATACATACATACATACATACATACATACATACATACATACATACATACATACATACATACATACATACATACGTCTCTTGACCGAGTGGTGTCGTTGAGGCACTGTGTTGCTAAACATCTGACTAGTTCCTCCACTTGTCTCGATCATGCGCCAATGCCCGTGTCTCAGCAAAACGTTTCCAGGTCCATTCGGTGATGTTGTCAGTCCATTTTGTTCTCTGTCTACCTCTCCATATGCCACACTGGACACTGCCCTGCAGTACTACTGCTGATAGACTGTTGGCTCTAATGACATGACCATACCATTTCAGCTTTCTCTTTTTGACAGCGGTGAGGACGTCTTCATAATGGCCTATTTTGTGTCTGATGGTGTTACGCACTTCTGCATTTGTGGTGTGGTCCATGTAAGAGATACCAATGATGGTTCTGTAGCATCTCATTTCAAGTGCCTGGATTCTTCATTGTAATTCTGCGGTCATGCACCAGGCGTCACATGAATACAAAAGGATTGAGATGACTAGTGCTCTAAAAAGTCTGATTTTAGTTTTCAGACACATATTCTTGTCTCTCCAGATGGGGCTTAGTTTTGACATAGCCGCCGTTATTTGTGCTGCTCGTGACGCAATTTTGATCTTGATCCCTCGCTGATGATTATGGAACCAAAATATTTGAACTGGTCCACTGTTTCCAGCTCCTGTCCTCTGACTGAGACTTGTTTGCAACTATTTGTTATCAGCTTTGTCTTCTCAGCGCGTTTCTCCATGTCAAATCTGGAAGATGTTTCATCAAGGGTCTTCACTAAGGTGGCAAACACGTCTTCATTGCCTGCCAGCTCTTCAATGTCGTCTGCAATGCGAAGGTTGGTGATATTACGCCCTCCAATGCTGACTGTCCCACCGTGGTTTTCCAGGGCTTCGCTCATGATGTGCTCTAAGTAGATGTTGAAAAGTCTGCTAGATATGGGGCGGCATTCAAGCACAGATCCCTTCATTACAATGTTTACCGTTTTTGAATTTGTCCGACCCTCCATTAAAGTACAATATAGGCCCATCTTCAGTTTTGTGTTCTCCTACGGCTTTCCATCTGACATCACAGAGTCCCAGACTGTGCCATTTGTAGTGTTCCATCTCATGTGTCAACTCTTGGAGTCTTCCAATTTTCGCCAGAGTTCTAATGTTCCAGGTGGCGATGACGATGCTATCTCTTGCTCTGATTTTTATGCAAAGTACCAATAGCACACTTGTGACCTCCTGCCAAGTGGACAACGGCAGGGGCTGTCCTTGTTGACCCGGGTGACGACCGATCCTGTATGGTTACTTCAGATTTGTCTAGCATTATCAGTGTTTTGAGCAAAAGTCAAACGGAGCTCATCCCTCTCCAGACCAAGATGTTGCCAGAAGAGGATGCACTACATCTTCCAGCTAACTTAGGGTCTCCACTCCGGATGATCGTTTAGGGTTTACCTCATTAGTCATTGGCTAGTTAAAGCCGACCTGCAAGGCAGCAGGATACTCGTGTATGGGCGGGAGCGTCCATTTGCACATCAGATAAAGCATCTGCCGCTGCCCAATTGCAATCAGTGGTATCATTCAAATTGTTTGTATAAACAAAAAAAAACTTACAATGGAGTTTGACAATTCCAGAGATTTTCCAAAAAATGTAGTGTCGATTTCAGCGACTTTCCAAGGAAGTAGTGTCAATTCCAGAGACTTTCCAAGAACGTAGTGTCCGAATGACAGAATTAAACTACGAAGAGGCTCCAAAATGCAAAAGAAATAAAGGTGATGAAATACTACTTGACACACATTCTGATGTTGCTGAAATCCATGCCAGACCGACCAAAACCAATAAACCCTTCCAATCAGTCTGCAATATAGCTGATGTCAACAATACCTTAGGCAAAAAAGAACTACTGGAAACAGGCTATTGATGAAAGTAAGAGTACCAAGACATCGTGGAAGCATCTAAAAGAGCCCAACCCACCCAAGAACAAGTTGTCTTCCCCCTAGACGTAAGCAAAATGATGATATAGCAACATCTGTACAAGTAATTGTGGAAATGTTCAACAATTTCTTCATAATCATCTCCAGTAACAAAACGTCTGCACCAGTATTAACATTATTTCAAAATGTTTGATTGTAATTGTTCTCTCTCTATCTCTCTCTCTCTCTCTCTCTCTCTCTCTCTCTCTCTCTCTCTCTCTCTCTCTCTCTCTCTCTCTCCTTCCTAATTTCCTGCCCTAACGGCACAGATTCCACCCAAGCATTAGTCTGTATTATATGCCTCGCTAGACGGTTTTAACGCGTTACTCTTGCCATTTGGTGATGCTGCTTTACACGCATGCGTGGGTGCCTCAATTTGGAGATCAACAGCCGATGAATACAAAGTTGTTCGGTTCAGGCAGGGATTTATACTAAAAAAGTTAGTGTTCTACCGGATTTAACGCAGTGGATCATTAGAAGAGGGATAATACTTACTGATACACGGCTTACGCTTCAGCACGAGTCGTTCATTACACGGTTGGTCTCCGCCGCCAGTCCCCAAAAAAGCAAAAAAGGTTGAGAACAATTTGTTGGTCTAGGATATTCACATGCCTTGACTTAAAAAAAAAACAGTATAAATGTGCACAGGACATAGGTCGTGTATACAGAGGATGCCATAATTATTCCGAAATAAGGACATAGGTCACCAGAACATGACCTCTACGCGGTCGATATCAGATCTTCTTGTAGGATAGTGGAGAACTGATTTTAATCAGACTGCTGTTTCGGCAGCTACATATGTCCAGGGTCAATGTGGCTAGCGAAGATGGGCGCCAAGCTTCTGCCGTTGAGCCATTCAATTTAGAGCGTCGGAGTACAGTAGTCTGCATTTTATGCCATAATGTGAGCGTACGAAATAACCGGCTACAAGCAAAACCTTGAAATATCCCTTCCTAGTGAACATGTCAAAACGCGAGCACGCGGAGGGGGGGGGGGGGGGTGTGCGTGTGTGTGTGTGTGTGTGTAGGATTTTAAACGCAGCTTTAACAATTTTTCAATCATATCGCTACGATGTCTGAAGTGTGGCAGCTGTATCATCATGCCCCACCCAGTTACATTACTCTTTCACCAGACCGACAAGTCCTAACACTTAATGCTGAGAGCCAAGCGAGGCATTTGAGTACCACTTTTATAAGGGAATTTGTATGATTTGGCAGGGATTCCATCCCGCGACCTCGCATATCCGAGTCGAACGCTCTAACCTCTTAGGCCACAAGAGTGGTCTTGTTCAATCTTAACTGCGCATAGAACCATATATTCTTCCTCTTATGATTTTAATTCGACAGCAGAATATAAATGTAGGCACGGTCTAAAGGATTAATATTCAGGGTAAATTTTAAGACAAACATAATTGAAAATGCATTGTTAACTGTTTCAATAAGTCTTACACATAAGTAATTGTATCCACGGCAATCAGGGGACCCATGTCTGGGTGTTGTCTTTCAAATTAAACTTTGAGGTGAATAGGTAATGACTGTGTGTGTTACATTTATAATTGTTACCCATGTACAAGCAATGCCTTTGTCACATTTTAGGTTAACATTATCATAGTAGTGAATCATTATTTGTCCTAGTTTATCAGCGTAATCGTATCAATAACACCTTCAAAACAGCGCTTGAACTTGTAAATAGCCGAAACTTAGCTATTCTTCAGGTGTATTGTTTTCGAATATTTAACCTGTAAACTATATTCTTCCCTGGATAGTTCTTTTTCAATTGATTCATGCAACTTCTAATTATTTCATCGTCTCAATCCAAGGTTCTGATACTTTAACCCACTTGTTTCATTACATCCACCTGCTCACACCCAAAGGAATTCCTATTAAAGTCATCAAAGTGGTCCGATAGGTTCATATTTCGGAACCTTGGTATGATATCATCTTCTCTATCAGGAAAACATAAATGCGAATGTTTGAGTCAAAGCGCTGGTTAGTTCCCGGTGACTAAAACATGCGTGCTGGTTTGATGTGGATTTCACCTCTCACATCAACTAGTTTTATTGTCACTCAAATGTCTGAAAGCGATATGAGCTCGGTCGCTTTTAAATATTTTCTTTCTACAGTTCCCTGCATATCCTGTATTAAATTCTAGTCTTTTACAAGTATTATTCACGATGACCTTCGGATTTAAAACAAGTACAGTATTGTTGTCTTTTACATACCCGGATTTTACATCAGAAGGTGGTAATGTTATCCATGTCCTATTAAACAAATCTTGTATTTATATAGTTATTAAACCCCTCTTGTATTTATATAATGTGTTATTAAATCCCTCTTGTATTTATATAGGGTTATTAAACCCCTCTTGTATTTATATAGGGTTATTAAACCCCTCTTGTATTTATATACGGTTATTAAACCCCTCTTGTATTTATATAGGGTTTTTAAACCCCTCTTTTATTTATATAGTGTTATTAAACCCCTCTTGTATTTATATACAGTGTTATTAAACCCCTCTTGTATTTATATAGTGTTATTAAACCCCTCTTGTATTTATATACTGTGTTATTAAACCACTTTTGTATTTATATACAGTCGTATTAAACCCCTCTTGTATTTATATATTTAAAATCTTTATATTATTCGGTGTCAAAGTATATAATCTGCACTGTTATATATGTCGTTATCAGTTATTTAAATCAAGACGTTGTAGCAAAACATTTATGAAACCGTTTCGAGTTTAGCATTAGATATGGTATGCTGTTTCTTCAGATCTACGCGGAAACGTCTCATAAGATAACTAAACTCCAGTTTAAAAAAAAAAAGATTTGAAGGTGAAATCCCTTCGTTGTTATGTTTTCGATAGCGATGCTTATATGGTTTAATCTAGTTAATCCAGTTTAATCTTGTTAATCCAGTTTAATTTTGGTAGATGCCCTTGCATTGCCATACATATAGGCCAGGAAAGCAGATCGATAGATGATAGCAGACACATCAGTAATATGGTTTATTTATTTGATCATTTTTCAATTTGTATTAATTGCGCGTAGGCGAAGCTTAGGCCAAAGTGATACAAGTACACTTGCACTGTTAGCTACTACTTCCTTTACATGACCGTTATTCAATGGTTCATTCACACCGTCAAGTAGAAACATACTTCAACGATAAACCCAGAAATATCATCGATTATGGAAATTGTCAAGTGCCAAATTTTTCGTCAGTGAAATCCAGTAATTAATTCGTAGGCTAGCCGACAATCAACTGTCTTGGAGTATAGTTTTGAACGGAAAGAATGTTAGTTTACCTCGGTCAGACTGTTACAATATTTAGAGTGAAAACGGACTGGGTGTTTGACACGCTTAAACTAGGTGATTCCTCAGGCAGAGCTGTCAAAAATGATTGAGACAAATGAAAAGGTGATATTTCGACCCTAAGTGGCATTTTTGGCATCTTGATAGACGGGTTCCAAAAGGTCAGTAGGAGTAGCATTTATTCCGATTGGTCAAATGTAGAGGGAAGGGGGGTGTGTCTAAACCTAGAATTGGGGAATATATTCTCTGAGTTAATGAGTTTGAATTAGTCTGAAAATTTCTCTGCAAGAGAGAAACCAAAGGTAGAAGTAATCACCAGGGCTCCGAAGGTATTTTTACAGCAGTGCCTTCGTAACAATAAGCTCAGGAAAGTCCGCCGGAAATCAAACGGCCGAAGCACGCCAAAAAACACAAGATATTTAACTCAAATTCACCTTTATCACGATGTAATGTATATGCTGTTTTTCGTTGTCATAGATGCATAATGTATCGATACTATGATACAAATAGTTCAGTATTACATTGATTTAATAACGTACTTTGATATGTTTCTTTGTTACAAATGCATGATGTGTTCATATTTTTGTATGGATAGTCGGTTTTACAGTGATTTAATAATGTATTTTTGAATTCTGAATTAGTATTTTTTACCTTATATACTTAGGTAGGTAAATGGGTGGTGTAGAAAACCCGCCGTGTACATTTATGATTGGAAAGTGTTACATTAATTTGAATTTATCATATTAGTAAATATGGATTGTGGGTTATGATATATTGCCTCACTTTACGTAATGATTTACGGGAATATATGACTTTCCCGAATTCTGATGTTGATAAGTAGCAGTATAGCTCTATTGATCTGAAGACTTGTATAATATTTGTTAGCCGTATAAATGATAACACTGATAGTAAGGTCTGATTGTTCGAACCTGAAGACGGAAGCAACAATCTCAACTCTTTAAGTAACGAGATACTTAGGGCGTTTTACCCTTTTCTTTTCAAAGGAAAAATAGTTTGTTTGAAGATCGAATAAGAAATAGCGAGGAAGTCGAAATTCAGAGACGGAAAAAGAAGTTGGAAGACAGAGTTGTGTAATCCCACTTACAACCAAAGGGCAAGCAAGTCAAGACGAACGCAGAAGAGAGAAAGAAGAACCAGTCGACGAACAAGGTCATTTTGAATCACCCACCAGTCCAATCTTAAATGAAGATTCGATTCCATGATGAAATTTACTCTCAGTATTAACGGCTAACTTCATTTATTTTTATTAATGTTTGGATTTTTATGAATGTTTCCATTGTTTTAGAGCTTCAGTTTATGTATTTCTGAACTAAGTGTATTCAGAAAGAAAGAAATTGTAATTCACAGTGTCATTCTTTTCTTAATTGTATTTTAATTAAATTCATATTTTATCTTTACGGGGGCTCGTGTGTTGTCATGTTCAAAGTACCATCTCAGATTACCATATCCATTAACCGGCAAATTACACCGTAGAGATCATCTTCTAGATAACGATAATTAGAGGGAGGCGGTTCGAGTGTTGTGTTTCCAAGTTGCGCAATACCTCTGAACAGGGCTTGTGCGATATTGTAATAATAACACTTTGATAACCGGCAGCACATTACAGAAATTAAAACAAAAACATCAAAACATAAAGACTCTTTAAATCTTGCCTTACACGAGATACATGTAATTTTTCAAAATACTCTCCAGTACAATGTACTGCAACTGTGTGTCCTCCTAGTGCAAGTGTCCCAACACGTGCGTCGCGGGCCGCATGTAGCCCGCCAGGTCGTATCATGTGATCCGCAAAATGATTGGCGTCCCAAGGTGTCATGTAAGATAATAAAGGTGATGCAGCATTTGGGCCATCGAAAATGCCCTCATGCGGCCCTCGGGGTGGTTTGAGTTTGAAAACCCTGTCCAAGTGTGTACCACTTACCAATATACTACAATGTTTGTCCACATAGTGTATGCCAGAGGTCTAAAACACGTGAACCGCAAACCCGTATCCATTGGTCCTCAAAATGAAAGGTGTTACGAGAAATAACAAAGGCGGTTGCGGCCCTTGGGCCGTTGAAAATGTCTTCATGCGGGCATCAAGGTGGTACGAGTTTGAGACCACTGGTGTATGCCATTGCCAGTACACTACAAACGTGCGTCCTCATAGTACATGCCATTTACCAGTACACTACAAACATGTCCTCCTAGTGTTTTCCATTTACCAGTATACTGAAAATGTGTGTATGCAATTTACCAGTATATTACCGCTGCGTTGTCATAGTGTATACTGTTAAATAGTGTATACGGTTTAACAGTATACAACAATTGTGTATCCTCCTAGTGTATACAACTTACCAGTACGCTGCAACTGTGTCTTCAGAGTGCATGCCATTTACCAGTATACTGCAACTGTATATCTTACTAGTGCATGCCATTTACATGCGGTTCGTGATCTGTTTTAGCAACAGCTGTTTCCTTTCAATATACATGGAAAATACAACATACCATTAACATAAAGTAGCTTTCACGAAATTTAATCCTGGTGACATGTTCGTTTTCAAAAGCAAGCAAAATCAGCTGAAATTGGAGTGGATCAAAGCTGTCATCAAGGTGTACATCTTAAATTAAATAACGGTGTGTGTGTGTGTGTGTGTGTGTGTGTGTGTGTGTGTGTGTGTCATATTCGCTGTCACCTCAAGAATACCTTTGTTTAAGTCGAAATGTACGGAAAATTGGCCATCTTCCCGGTTCCGCTTTGTAAAATTGTGCCATTTTATAATAGTGTGTTTGTGGATGGTGCCGAGTTTTCTACAATTTCTAGCATACTTGTCCTTTAGACAGAGTTACAACGTATTATCATATTATGAAAACACTGTCATGTGGTTTATTTTTTCTTGGTGGTATTATTTATATATATATTTGTTTCTTTTATGTTTTTACATTTGCATCTTCCTAATTAGAACTGGAAGCGATGTGTTCCCTTTGTTCTGCTATATTTTCGCATCATTTTATATGTTTATTAGTTTTCGAAAGCTTTTTAATGAATATACTGAAGCTCTTTTAATTTAGTTGAATGCTTACTGTTTAATTCGTTCCAGCTTTGGTTACCATTATTTCCCACTAAAGCAAGGATAGTTTTATCACTAAAACGTTAGAAAACCGAAGTGTTCGTGCAACCTATAACATCTGCGAAGAGAGATTTGGATTTTGAATGATGGTTATTTTCTTTCTTCCGTAATATCGCTATGAGGCCTTATTTGGGGCGATTTATAATCATGATGCAGACATGTAGCATCGTGTCCCACCCAGACACATTATCATGACACCAGGCCGACCAGTCCTAACATTAACCTCTTAATGCTGAGCGTCAAGCGAGGCAGCTGTAAGTACCATTTTTGTAAGTCTTTGGTATGACTCGGCCGGTGACCAAACCTACGACCTCCCGCTTCTGTGGCGAACGCTCTATCCACTACGCCATCGAAGCAGAGAGAGAGAGAGAGAGAGAGGGGGAGGGGGGGCATCGGCTCTGAATGTGATTTCAATTTGCACTTTGATTTATATTATATCGGCATACACGTCAGATTGAATACAGATTTTTTTTAATAAACAGGCAACAGAGCAAACCGGTTTTCTAGTCCAAAAATGGGCAAAATAACTCCGGCCCGTGACAATGTTTTATCCATTAATTTACATCAATGCGTGTAGCTTTAAAAATAATTTATCTGGCCAGCGCCATAGCGGAAGTTCTTACGCCTGCAATTGTCGGCGGATATATTTCAATAAAGGTCTTCCTTTCGTTGCATATCATCTATTGTGAGCATACGAAGAAAGCACTAGCGGAATTTTGCCGGTGAATAATGTCATTCGTTCCGACTGAAGAAGCACACTGGATTGAACCGATTATTCATCCCCAAGTGTATTCGTTGTCAACATAACCTTGGGGGTAGGTATATTAACGTTTAATCGCTCAGTCTATCAGATGCACTTGTGTATTTGTGTCAGATAGTCACGATTGTCGAGTGGTGTAAATGCAATCTTTTACTTGACTAAGTTGTATATATATATATAAAGGATGTTGTCTCCAACTGCTATCGATACGTGTTAATCAAATTCACTAAGCTTATTCGATCTGTTCGCCAGCAAAATATACACTGAGGTAAGTTTAAAATATATTTTTTTCCTTTAATGTGCATATTCAGATGTTTGTATTTGTGTACAGCGATCTTGAATGTAAACTCACTGGTCAGTTTTCAGTGGAAAGTAAAATGGTCGCTTATGTAACTTAGCTTGAAATATGTTTTCAACTGCGCTGTGAAGAAATGTTAGAATTATACGTACAATACCTACCACCCCTTCACCCCACTTAGGCACTTCCTATCCGGCATTTAGAACTTTGTACATGTCAATGTGTACTCCACTTCGTCAGGGTTGCAAATCTACTATTTATTAGCTACATTCTCGTTACTGACCCTGTTCACCACTACCGTCATTTAAATTTGTCGTATATGTGCAATGTTACTTTGTGACCGAGGCGTTATAGTTCCTACTATTTACACACCATTTGAAAGCAATCCTATTAATAGCACAGGTGCTCGACGCTAGCCTGATGTGAAGAAAGAAGAACGAAAAAGCAACAATCTAAAGGAACAAAATCATACAGTGACATAAACATCTTAGATAACCCCTATGACCAATTCTGACATAGGAGCCTAGAGAGGGTCAGAATGGGTCGTGGGGGTAATCTAAGGTATTTTTGTCACTCTATGACTTGTTCTTTTAGATTATTATGGTTTTGTTTTTCTTCTTCACATTAAGCTTGCGTCGAGCATCTGTGGAAGTTAGGGTTTCCGAAACCTGCGATTTTCGCTAATTTGTCCTCTTCGGACAAGTGCGAGCTCCTGTTATGTGCAGTGAGTACAAAATGTCTAATTCTTCCACGGATCAGGATTCCTAAAGTTAAATCGAGTTAATAGTAAGTAAAAACTGTTCTGTAATGAAAGAATCAATGTATGGTAGAGTCGCAAACATGGTAAATGTAGCGCTTTTTACCGGTTATCACATGAGCTCGCACTTGTCCCAAGAAGAAAAATTCGCGAAAATCGCATGTTTCGCAACCCGTAACTTCAGTTTGGTAGAACGAAGAAAAGTCGATGATGGCTTGATGAATAAAATCTCAGGAGTAAAACAAGCCACGTAGAATGGTCGTCTGCCTTTAAAGACGGAAATATCAGAAGGAAATCGATGGTCATAGGTGGAACCAAGTATTTGAAAATTACGTATTTTCTCTTTTTATATAGCATGATAAAGAGGATCCTGTCAGAATGGGTCATGGGGTAATATAAGACAACCTAAGAGTTCATGTGACAAGTCTGGGATTACCCATTAGGCAGAGTAGGCAACTGCCTATGGGCCCCATCAAGGGCCCCCATGAGACCGTGACCGTGGGTCTGGGGCCCCAAAAGTTTGACTGCCTATGGGCCTCCACGGTGCTTAATCCGGCGCTGCATGTGACAACCGTTGAAAAGAGCTATATTTACCATGGTTGCGACTCTACGATACATAAATTCTTTAATTATAGAACAGTTGTAAATGTGAAAGCAATTCTTTACTTACTAATAACTCGATTCAACTTATGAAATCCTGTTCCATTGAAGAATTAGACATTTCCTACGTCTCTGCACATATCGTAAACAATCGACTCTATTTTCAAAACAGTTCAAGTCCGAGGCACACACAGCAACTCCGAAGTATGATGGGCTCAAAAGGTTTTACTTAAATAACATCCATGCATCAGATAAATAAATATTTTTAGTCGCGTGTTTGAGACCTCTGAGACCTCCTTACAACTTGTAGGTTTATAAACTCCTAGATTTTATACTGTTTTTAACATTCTTGCCTCTATAGTTTTTCTACATTTCGCACATATCAATAGACGTTTCGTATAAAGGCTCGCATTATGATACGCTTAGACACTGACCCAAAGGTGAATCAGGGGAACAACTGCAGCCCGCCCGATTAAAGAGAAATGGTTCATTATTCGTTACCAATGTTGTAGGTTTACGGTACGGCTACACATGGCGTCCAGCAGTTATGGTGGAGGAAGAACCACCGACCCACGAGAAGATACTGGCATGCTTTCGCACATACCCACATTGGCCGAATCTGAGACTGGAACCGACGTAGACAGAGGTGAGATGGTAGTGATCCGTAACAGAGAGCGCTTTAGACCACTCGGCCACTCTGGGGCCATGTTCATTACCAATGAGAGCGGGAGCAAATGTCAACCGCTGATATATCAAAGATTTATGTATTTTGTGACGACTAATTACAAAAAAATTCAATGAATTATATCAGATTATATATTGTTTGGTCTCTTGATTGCTCCTAAAGAAAACTACACAGACCCAGATATGTCGGCTCATAACTTGCCGGTAGATATTTGTAAATTTTGCAGATGTAGCTGAGTTACAAGCGTGTATACACGGTAGCCGTTTGCTACACTAACATCTTTATCGTTATTTTCACTGGTGTCACAATTAATATTAGATGATCATCGATTTATCCTGGAATATACACATCCTTTTCCTAAGCACTCCTATATACTCGACACATCACATGCGCTTATAACAAATATTATCCACAACAAAATTTACACAATTGTGTTCGTCAGTTATCAATTTCACCATTCATTTTGGCACTTTGTCCACTTGTAATCCATTTGTATGCTTTCATATTCATTCGTACGAGTGTCATCATTTGAAATAAAATCTTGAAATCTGATTATGTCATAAATAACATTTACCATGCGCCAAATAATGTATTTAGTTGTTGTTGTTTTTTTAAATTAAAATTCCCACCTTTTTATGACCGTTACGGTGACCTAGTGGTTAGAGCTTCTGCCTCGGATGAGGGAGGACTCGGGTTGAATCTCGGCCGAGTCATACCAAAGACGTACATAATTTGTACTACCAGCTGCCTGGCTTGACGCTCAGGTCTCACTGGATAGTTTCGCATTTAGACACCTCTCTATTATTTAAGGTAGAAGGCATGACCCTAATTATCACAAGCCTAGTATTTTTCAGTTCACACATACGCTAAATCTGTAATGTGGTTTAAATTTACTTTGAGTTAGGCTTGGAAACTGGTTGACTTGTTGGTGACTGCCTGTCACAGTTAGACTAGCATTGGAGATCAAATGCGTAACTTTGGCTTCAAATGAGCCGCCGAATTGGCTTGCGTATTTACATGTGTCTGCTGAAGAGGTAAATATTTAAAAATCTAGATGGTTGAGGTGTAATGAAAAGTATGCTAATTTGTTATAGTACTAGTGAACTTTATTTATGTATAAAGACTCATACTGATTCTTTTAGCTGTCTTGTCACAGGAAAATATTCAAAATAGCTCTTTCCGGTAAAAAAAAATGAATGTAAAAAGAGGGTTTGGGGGCAGTGTTAATTCAGTATGAAAGCCACTAGTTCCATAAGAAATAACTTTAATACCTCAGTCCGAATCTTACAAGCATCATTTCAACAAAAATCATTAGTTAATTTTTATTTGTGTCTTTAATGTAATATATTATTATCATTTTTCTGCTATAGGTCATTGTCGGACAAAAATATGCCAAAAAACTGTCCAGTGAGACCTCAACATTAGGATCCTTGTGTTAGGACTAGTCTGTCTGTTGTCATGATAATCTGACTGGGGTGGTGCATCATGCTATATGTCTGCGCAGCGCCGGATTAAGCACCGTGGAGGCCCATAGGCAGTCAAACTTTTGGGGCCCCAGACCCACGGTCACGATCTCATGGGGGCCCCTAATGGAGCCCATAAAAGTCGCGGGGCCCATAGGCAGTTGCCTACTCTGCCTAATGGGTAATCCGGGACTGTGTCTGCGGCATGATGCCTCAAGTACTAGCACGGGAGTCTGACGTTTTATCAGTAAAGTACGACGAAATCTCGGACAACATGAAATCACGTTATCATACTAAAATTAACACGAGGAGTGCAAGCGAGTCTCCAAGCGGAAGACTTTTCTCACGCGTCGTTTATCGCTTCAGAATCGCAGGAGACTGTAACACTACACATATCCATTCTAAAGACAGTAATGTACGAACGGATAACTCTCGGACGACCATCACTGTTACATTCGGGTTCCAAAGGACAAACAAACACCAAGTAAGGGTCCTTAAACTTTATGTAAAATCAAGCTAAAATCTTTCACAAAAACTAGATACAAACAATTCCAGTGTTCCTTACAGTACCAAGCCCATAACTTAACTGCCTGTTCATGCATTCTACTCTTGTTTTAGAAAGGGCTACAGATAATGGATTATAATTAATTTAACATGTGTGCCTTATCAGAAGTCAAGAAGTCCAAGCTCAGATAGCCCTGGGAAGATAAACAACAGAGGCTGAAGGTGTTGACAGTCTCTGGTATCAGCTATCCAGAATGCTGTGATTAATATTCTGGCCAAATGTCTCTACTAACAGGCAGAAATCTGATACAGCACCAAGGGTCAAATCATACTTATAACAATCACATAATCCAATCCGGCGAATTAATCTTTTTTTTATTTCATCATGACGGTTGCAAACCCTTTCTACGGGACTCCATCAGGCGGAGGAAGAAGCCCATTCTACTAGTATCTACCTTGCAGTAAATATGCGAAAGTGTCTAATAACACGGCTCTGTGGTACTAGACATCACTATAAACTGCCACACTGCAGACATCGTAGCGCGCTGTAACTAAATTTGTTTTTAAAATTACTTTAAAAATCCATATCACAAAACCATTTTCTTAATAAAAAAAAAAGTGAAACTTAAGGATAGGGAGTGTATTATCACTCAAGTTTTCAAACACGTTTTGCCACGAGCAGGCCTGGTTTATAGTTTGCTAAGCGCAAGGTGGCATGCTTGTTAGCGACGCCCGGCCGAGAGTGCTGGCCCAAAGGCAACCGCCATGCTCCCCTTATCCTCATGCCTGTCACAATGACTGCTTACCGTGGATATTGTGGTACGATTAGTTAAGTGCGTTACCGTTTAAAAGATCTAATCACACCCAAATCTACTCCCCATGGGTGGGGCTGGGGAACATATAGGTTGGACAGGGACTACAATTGCAGAAGTAAGTATATTTCCTTTATTACTGTCTTAATGTTGTTATTTTTAGGAGAAGCTTGGAAAAAGGCGAGGGAGGAGGGGGTAACATTTGACTGAGGTCAACGCTAGTCACACAATGCACATTTTTGAAAATATAATCCCTTTTTTCAGGAAATGTGAAGACCGTGTTATGAACAAATATTTAACTGTTTACGTTATTGCAGAGGTTTGCCTTTATCAAGACCCGAACATGTAAACGTTTGGTTTACAATTCGTGTGTGTTGATGTGTGTGCGCATGTACGTGTGTGTTTGTGTGTAGTTGCGTTCTTGCAGATATATTCAAAATAACACAAAATGAAAATGCGTCAGATAACCTTAATGTGATTGTATTTTTAAATACAAAAATACACATGCAGATGGTTATATATATATATATATATATATATATATATATATATATATATATATATATATATATATATATATATATATATATATATATATATATATATATGGATAGATAGATAGATAGATAGTGCGTTCCTGCATTGATTTTATCTTTCCGTTCCAACACTGTTCACATTTAATGATCTTACTTAATTTGTACTCCACTCTGTTCACAGTGAATGATATTACTCCATTCTCTACCACTCCCCCCAACCCTTCCGCTCGAACGCATATCAACTTATTTTTGTCTCATTCATTCTTCGTTATAAGAAAAAGTATTATTTTAAAATCGGAAACAGTGTATAGAAGCAGTCATTATACCAACAGTACTGCTTATTGTGACTCGAAAGCCGTTACTGGGACAGACCGCAGAAGTATTCCGATCAATATCTTACATTGAGTTGAGTTCTGTACATGCTGTTTGTTGTTCTCTACGCTTACAGATACACCCACAGCCCTCTTGAACTGGTTTAGCTTCAAAGGCAAGTGAAATATAGCTATGGATAACACTGCGAGAACCGGAAACCATTTGTCAGCCAATGATCTACGTAAAACCCTCGACAGGTAGGGTCTTTTTATTTATTTATTTATTTATTTATTTATTTATTTATTTATTCATTTATTTACTAATTTATTTATTTATTTACTGCTGGTTTTATATTTCTATAATCGTTTATCATTAAACATAAACAATAAAGCGCTTGCTTCGTGAATACATATACTATTTTATCCAGAAAGAGAACACAAAAGGCATTCGCCATTGCAACAGAATTTATGACCGTCTTATCAAAATAATGGTCATCGCGGACTCTCAACCCGTGCGTGTTATGTCTGTCTCACAAGTGACTTTTAAACAATACTGAAGTTATTCTGCGTTCTTTGCATGCATGACATCACCAGGATGCGTCGTGATGAGTGCCTACATTATTTGTATATATTCGGCAAATCATTTAACAAATGAAACCCTTGTACAAAGTATTCGTTCAGGACTATTATATAAATATGACCATCGATGTATAAAAACTGTCGAAACTCACCATTGTCGAACCTCACTCCAACACACACATTATAGTTTACAATAAAGTTTGTAAAATATTCGGTTTACTCATTGTATTAATATATATATATATATATATATATATATATATATATATATATATATATATATATATATATATATATATATATATATATATATAGTCATCCTTGCTTGTTTTAAATTTCTGTTATAAACGATATATTCTCAGGTACACAACAGGTCATATAATACATATTTGCCTAATACCTTAAAGTATCTCAGCTTATGTAGAAAACTGAATCGATCGAATACTCCACATTAACTTGGAAAATTATGTTTTGTATCAATGGTTTGCCTGTTATTCATGGGGCAATCGGTCATAAAAATGACAACGCACAATATTTCTGTCGATATCTGGGTGCGTACATTTTGTATGCACCCACGCGTTTTGTATTACAAATTATTTTATACATTTTCTTGTTGCAGACGACACCCATTTCAAATAAGTTATGCAATAATTGAAAACCCTTGACATGTGAAACGTGCAATACATCAGTGGACATTTATCTGAGGTCCAACGTTATAATCTTGGAGTAAATTATTTTTATCGGAGACGTGCTGGTTTACTAATTGACTTCAGATGCTGATAATGTATCTCAGATCTCAGATATGGACGCGTTATTTATCGCGTAAAAGCCAAGGACGGATCGCATATTACAGCTTATACAATCCTTTGTTCGTGGTTATATTACCCGCGTTCTACCTGTGTACTTAAAAGTGTGCGTGCGTAATTTCACTTGCAGTGTATTTTACCTCTTAAAACTGATAAGAAATATAATTCGTTGGTGTCTTTTATCTTGTATTAAATTTTAAGTCTTCACTGTCTATTCGAGCATAGTCGATATAGTTCTTTTGATGGCATTAACTGCTTTTTTCTAAACACATTATTGGCTGCATTACACCGAAAAATATGTGAGTTATGTGCCTTTCCGCTGGACACACAGAGGCAGTCGACCAGGTTGGTAATGACGTGTATCGAAGGGTCCCTTTACTTATGACAATTTCAGACTAAATACGTATTATGGAGAAAGAGAAATACATCATGTTTAGACGAATATTGCCAACTGGAAATATCCATTCCGTCATATTGTCACGTTGTCCTGTTTAAGCCAAGGAAACAAAGAAATGGTTAGAAGTCATGTATATTTGTATGACACCGCGGCAATAATGGGTCCTCTTTGTAAAGGTATGCGGGAGGTCGCGGGTTAAAACTCTGGCCGAGTCGTACTAAAGTCTTATAAAAAAAAAATAATGTTACTCATAGCTGCCTTGCTTGACGCTCAGCATTAAGAGGTTAGTGTTAGGACTGGTTGGCCTGGTGTCAGGATAATGTGACTGGGTGGGACCTGATGCTAGATATCAGCGGCATGATGCTCCAGTGTTAGACATCGCTATAAACTGACACGCTGCATATATCGTAGTGATATGACTGAAAAAAGTATTAAAGCTAATCTACAAATCCAAACCATACACAAACACGCACATGCACACAAACACACACACACACACACACACACACACACGCGCGCGCGCGCGCTCTTTATTTCTTCTCGACGCTTGACGCCAGGTGAGAATATTGAGACATCATATGAGAACAGTGAGACAAATATATTGCTTGTAATCTTCTCTGACAACTTGCATGCTTCGGTGCATCGCAGCAACCTTCTTTTTATGCAAATTTTCAAGTTATTTCAGACTTGAAAATTAATCGGTGAAATTAGGATGATGCCTATGTATTTGTGACTTGATATTAATCGAATTTGTGACTTGATATTAATCGAATGCCAAATAACCTGTAATTTCTTCAAGGCAAATACTTGTTTTTAAAGTTCAACGTGTGTTCAACTGAGGTGCATGAGCGGGACTGTGGAGTTTCAGCCCAACAAGATTGCCGATGGGATTTTTTGTTGTTGTTTTCATGTTCCAATTTATTGAAATGATTTTCATTTCGCAAACAGCTTTTTGAAATGTTGAGCTAATCCGTCATGTTTGAACTGATACCATGGTAGTTTTCGGATAATAACCTTGACATTTGTTCTGTTCTCTTGATTTTGTCTGATTTTGATTTTCGTACTTTGAAGGATTCGTTCGTCGCCTAGTGCCGAAAAGATGGCAGAGCTATCATCATTCGGGGGACATGTCACTTTTGATTCGGGGGACATTTCGACCCCGGAAGGAATTGCTCGACGCTTCGGACATGTGTACGACAAGGAATGGCAGTCAGCTTACACTTCACTGAAACATATATGGAACAGGGACGAAATTATCTACCGTCTCATGCGGATTGTCAGGGTATGTACAATCCATACCATTCATCCATCCATCCATCCGTCCTTACGTACGTACGTACGTACGTACATACATACATACATACATACATACATACATACATACATACATACATACATACATACATACATACATACATACATCACTGCCATCTCACCTCTGTCTGCATGGCATACATCATTGCAATCTCACCACTGTCTGCATGGGTTCGAGTATCGGGTTCGGTCAATGTCGCTATGTCAGAAAGCTTGCCAGTAGCTTCGTGTGGGTCAGTTGTCCTTTCCGGGGTTTTCTCGGGTACTTCCCCCACCATTTATACTGGCCGCCATGTATAGCCTATCTTGTGCTGAAAATGGCTTTAAACCTTTCAACAACATTTTATAATGTTTTATTTGTTTCTTACATGTGCAGATTTATGCTTTTTTTTCGTTTGAGATTGTCTTTATTTTTTAAGCTGTGGATATCTAAGGCACTAAACAAAATTCCATTACTAGAAATGAAGTGCTGTAATAAATCTGTAATTAGCTGTCGAAACCTCTCAGACAGGCTACTATCGTCAGTTGTTGGAGGTTCATAAAATTAACTCTTTTTAACTTGAAAGACTGATTCGTTGTCTGCGTTCTTTAACGGCTAACCCAATAAAGTCGTAATATCATCGAAATATTTGCCAAATTTGCGGTTACATTTCCGTCAGACAGATGAAAGAAATAATTGACTTTGAAGACATTTCCCTCTAATGTATTATTGACGAATGCAAAGTGTTTTATTTGCAGCAGATGTTGCTAAATAGGTTTACCACGCGGTTCCTCTGTAAATATACCTAGTGTATAGTCATAAACGGCTTATTTTCATGATGCAACTGTTTCGCGATTCCAGTTGTACGATGTTTCCGCGTTGTCTTAAAATTTATCAGCTCTCTTTCGAATGTTTACCAGTATTAATTTGTGATAATAAGGCAAAACCTGTACGAAAACATGAAATAGTTTCATTTATCCTTTTATTATAATTTCATTTGTGAAGACGGATTGATAATTAAGCGAAAATAGTTATCTTACATGCATCTGTTTTTCTCCTAGGTAGGGAATGAATTTTGCCAGGAAGTGGCACAACGTCAATTGACAAGTCTTCGACATCACATGGAGAGGATAATGTTTGACCCATCTGGAAACAACGTCAAGGTAATATTGTACAATGCCTTGTCGTATGACCATAAATAGAGGAGACAAAGGCTGTGATATTAGTGTTTGTTTGTTTGATTGATTAGGATTTTTTAACGTAGCTTTAACAATGTTTCAATCATATCGCTACAATGTCTGCAGTGAGGCAGTTTATAGTGATGTCTAGCATGGGGCATCATGCCGCAAGATGTCACACCCAGTCACATTATCTTGACACCAGGCCGACCAGTCCTAACACTAACCTCTTAATGCTGAGCGCGACGCAAGGCAGCTGTTAGTGCCATTTTTGTAAGTCTTTGGTATGACTCGGCCGGGGATCAAACCCACGACCTCTCGCTTCTGTAGCGAACGCTCTTACAACTAGGCCACCGGAGCGGTTGAAACCATAATAAACGCATGGACATTTGTGTTACCTTGCAATAACGTATGAGGGCCAATAGAGAATAAGACAATGGTCTTAGAAATAGAATATAAGAGTATACTTAGGCGCGGGGGTGGGGACTTACTTGAAGCCATAACAAGTTCATTGACATTTGTGTTATTTTGCAATAGATTGAATTTGTTTGTATAAAGACATGCGACCTGACTAGAACTTAGCGATGAAAAAACTCAAGCAGAGAAAACTATATCGTGTGTACCCACTGTAGCGATATCAAACGGTAACAAACCGTATCCACACCTTAAATTATTCCCACTATGTAAACGAAGTCATATAGACAGCGTTGTTGTGCATACCAAGGCCCAGCAACGTGAAACGAATTGCCTATTTAAATTAGACACAAAGACCCAGTGATCCCTTTCAAGAGTGCTCTTAAAACTCACCTTTTTCGACTGCAAGAACAACTTAAAGACCTAATAATGTTTCCTACCTTAAATATTTTTAGGATTTGTATCTTTTCTAATTTCATGGTGTTTTTCTTGTGTAGTCATATCATTATAGATATTGTAAAGCGCTTAGAGCTTCTAAAGATTAGGCGCTATACAAAGTCTTCATTATTATTATTATTATTATTATTATTATTATTAGTATTATTATTATTATTATTATTATGATTATTATTATTATTATCATTATCATTATTATTATTATTATTATTATTATTATTATTATTATTATTAAATACTTTTTAATGAATATAATTTGCATGAAAATAAATATTCTGAGCATTAACAATCTGTAGACTTATGCTGTAATTTCTATTATCTTCAAACACACACACACACACACACACACACACACACACACACACACACACACTATTAACGCAACCCCTATTAATGACCTAACCAACGTATTTACCTTTTTGTAGTGATTTTGAGATAGGCATTACTATAACAGGGCATTTCAGAAAGGCGATTGGATATAATTTTAGATTGCTTGCAATACACACAGCTACACCATAAAACTGTAACAGCCATGCCACATATGCCTTATAATGCGCATGAGCAGACCTGCACGTTGCTGGATTCATACTCTTCGTTTTAATTCTTCTTCTGTCATAACACTGAAGTATATAAAACTCTATAATGGAGAAGACATTTCGGTTTTAATCATTTCTTAACGTGTAATACCAGAGAACATTCTTCTTTTCGTTGCATTGAATTTATTTGAAAAATTCAAATTTCAAAAAAAATTATCTGGCAATGAAAAACAAGTCTGAACCTCTTGTGAAAGAATTCATTTACACTGTCTGTTTTATTGATTTTAACACACAAGACCAAACTGCAGATATGCATTGTAGGACTATCTAGAATGGTCATAAATTTAATAGGAAGACCATTAAGTTCTCAGACGCACGCTAGATCAAGATGACCATAGAGTTATCAAGTGCAATCTAAATCGAGGGATTGGATTCGCAGGTTGAAATGCTATAAGACACATTCTGTCAAAAAGGCATTTTAAAATATGTTTCTTTCATTACACAAAAGTTATTTATTTACGCCATTTTTACACTCGTCAAAACATTTTTAATTCCTAATTTTGTCCCTTCGTTATTGTTCCATCACTACCAACACTGAAACTGCTGATTTAAGCTTAATAATTAATAATTAATATTTAACATTTGAGGAGAAAACACTAGAGAATATATGCGCCACTGTTGTTTAATTTTACGGTGAGAATCAGCTCTCGTCGGTAAGAAGGTAAGAAGCCAATACGTCAAAACAATTGTTTTGCGACATGTGTGCTGTTCTACCCAAAACGAAAAGATAAGACAATGATTGTCCGCAAGAAATGTAAGGAATATTAATACAACAAATCATAGATCTTAATTTTAATGTTTGTTTGTCCATCTCTTTGTCACCGAGTCCACTTTCGCACAATAAATGAGTTTTCCGTCTTCTGCAGTTACCAAACTGCGAGGGCTGAGCGCACTTGGGGTAAGGAAGAATCCTGGTAATGGGGAATAAAAGTCAACAACCAAATCACTGTCACTGGAAGACAAAAAGTGATCTGTTAACAGTAATTGGTGTTCTCCACCCTCTGTTACTCATTATTTATAAATGTCTTGCACATGGGACTAGGTAGAACCATATATATATATATATATATATATATATATATATATATATATATATATATATATATATATATATATATATATATACGCGAGTCAAAGGTCATAGGTCTAGGTCATTAGAGGAAGGTTAAAGACATCGAGACCCTTTGGTCCATAATCTCTGGAGTCAAGCATACTCGACTAGTGCATGGACCATAGAGGATTATTAAAAGCGGCTTTGTCGTATCACTCTTCATGTATAATATTTATGCTATATGTTCCTGTTTTTGTTCATTGTTGTTTTTTTAAAATTGTTTTTGTTTTGTTTTATTTTGGTTTGGTTTTGGTTGTTGCTTTTTTTAAGGATAAGTTTTAAGCATCATCTCCGACTTGAACTCTGGTTAGAGCTTCCGCATCGGATGCGTGCGGTCGCAAGTTTAAACCTAGTCTGAGTCGTACCAAAGACTTGTACAAATAGTATTAACAACTGCCTCGCTAGGCGCTCAGTATTTAGAGGTTACTATTAGCAGTGGTCGGCCTGGTGTCAGAATAACGTCATTGGGTGGGAATTTGTTTTTATTTAAAATAACATTTAAAGGAGTTATAGCCCGTCGTTTCAGACCCATCATTTTGTGTGTCCAGAGATCAACTGCCTTAATTGGTATTATTATATAAAAACTAAATATAGTACGAGTTTTTTTTATTGATGACTCCTTTTATGTTTCTAGTTTTGTCCTTTTGCTTTCCCTATTAACAGAGTTAAGGTCTCTGATTGTCTGATCTACCTACATCTTTTACCACATTAATTTCCGCTGACAATGATTGGATATCAGCCGAATTAAAGTACATCTTGATATCGATTAGGTCTGGACTGAGTTCATTGTCAGAAATCATCATTTATCGTCCCTTATTGTCAGATACATCATCTTTTGTTTCAGTATATTAATATCCTTAATTATCGCTGTATATCGACCAGATCTGGTATGGAGTTGGACATTGAAGAATCATTGGATGAGATCGATTGTTGACTTGTTCAACGTCATCGATTTTAATGTCCTCTATATTAAATCACATTGTTGAAAATCACTGACTGTTTGGTATGCGGCTTGATTTCGTGACACATTGGATGAATGTAATTATTTGCGTTATGGATAACCCTTAAACAGAGTTATAGCACTTGAATGCCTGGTTCGAAACCGTTCTTTTTCGCACGATAGCTCTTAAGTATTGTTGAGTTTCAGCCAGAACGTTTGTGTACAGTACGAGTTTTACGAGTACATGGCTGATGTCGATTATCAGCTGTATTCTCATTCATTGAGGGATGTTTAACGTATTGTTTTCTGATATTAATTCATTTATTTTGTTTTTTAATTTCAGTCAAGTTGTAGACACTGCTTGATTATTATTGACAGTTACCCGCGTTATAATTGATATTGATGAGGACTCATTATAGTTTGATTTTCAATGTTTCACAGCATCGTTAAGCGTAATTAAAACCCCAGATTGATGATTATACCCACGTATTATTACGCAGTTTGATATTGATAGGACATCGGGACATCGGCCTAGGTTGATTGATTTTCAACTTTCAACGTCATTATTTAGCTGACCTGTAGCGCCAGGTTGTCAGACACGTTCACTTTTTATTCTGCACGCTAACTCTTTAAGTGGATATCCGCCAAATTTGGGATGCAGTTTGATATATGGTCATGTCTCAGCTAAATTAAGTTGTGAGTATTTTACATCCTATAACAGAATTGTGGCCCCTTGTTTTGAAATAAATTCCGTAGGCAGCTTGATAGTACGGCGATTTCGTCTGTCTGTCATTATTGCTTACGTACATGTTCAGCGCACACCCTCATCTTTTGCGGAGTTATGGCCCGTGATTGGATTGTTGAATTCGTTCCTAGTCTTTCACATTTGATGAGGAACTTGTGATGATGACATCTTGGCTTCTTTTGAGTTTTCATTTTTCGATTTGAATGAATTATGGTTCAGCGGAATTCGGCCCCTGACTGTTGTACCCATACACACCTGATAAATCTCGCTGCTTGTTTCGTGATTTTCATTCGACAACTACAGCAGCAACAACAACAACAAAGTTACTCAGCTTTGTATTGAATATAATTTTTAACAGAAGTTAACCATCAGCTTCCTATGGCATCATTTAGAGGAGTTATCCCGCCTAATGTTACACCCATATATTATTTTCATTTTGACGAAAACTCGCACAAGTTCGCTTAACAGTATGTAACGTCATTAAATGGTTTCTTTCTTTATAAATATAATTTATCTCATTTGCTTTATCAACATTGTCATATAACTCTCTCTCTCTCTCTCTCTCTCTCTCTCTCTCTCTCTCTCTCTCTCTCTCTCTCAATTTTCCACAAAAGTACGCTGTCCTAAAGGCAGACGTAACGATTCCCTGGAATGCGTTTATTATATCTGATTTTATGGTTCAGGGTTTTGAATTTTGTGCTTTAAACTTGTATAGTAGCAAGGTCAACGAGGGTATTTGTTTCTGCCGAATAAAATATACGCATGAAAATCTGTAGTATTGTCTATGGATTTAAACGTAATGTTTTTGTTCATTCGATAAGGCTTGTGTGTAAATTTCAATATACCATTATAGTCATGATAGAGTAAACGATTGACCGTAGGAGGACAGCCACTTGTCCTCACACGTCTGAACCGTGAATCGAAATCGGGACAACAGTTTATGTAAAGCTAGCGCTGTACCGTAACGATATCCAAAACCCACGTTCTTTGTCTCAGGAATGTTGTCCCCAATGTGTCCATGCCGATAACATGTAATTTTCTTATTTAAAGGAACGGGAGTTTGTTGGCTTTGATATTTTATGAGGTAATTCTTTTTTTAGATCTTATCAATGTCACAAGTGAAATAGATCGTCTTATTTAGGCAAGTTAAGCTTTTCACATAATTGCCTGTATCCGACATGTAAATGCATAGATACGCTGGGATAAATACCGTCCTTTTCCAATACAAGGCTGATCCAACATTGTCAGTTTGATGCATTGTCGTGATAACCTATTAATCATTCTCGAGTGGTAGCGTAGGAAAATGGTCTGGCATCCCTTAAAGGTATGATAGTAAGCCAAACTTTGATAGGCATACAAAGCAGGATGCCTGAGCTAAACATCGGTACCAAATTTATCATGCTACTAGAAATTTAGCATCAAATATCCTCTTACTAAATAGGTCGCGCGAGAAAGGAGAGAAATATTGTCCCTTGTATGGTTTTATACTATGTATGTATGTATGTATGTATGTATGTATGTATGTATGTATGTATGTATGTATGTATGTATGTATGTATGTATGTGAGTGTGTGTGTGTGTGTGTGTGTGTGTGTGTGTGTGTGTGTGTGTGTGTTTGTATGTATTGTCCCTCTTATTCGACTAATCGTTTTTACTAATAACTTGTATGATCCCGAAATGAAGGGAGTAATTTCAAACAATGCACAATACATCCGCCAACTTGCTTCTTAAAGGTAATATTGACCTTGATTTAGATTTTAACTGCTGTAATCGGGGGAGGTGTGGGTGGTCGTCCAATTCAGGGCATCGTATCTTTGACGGTCAGCAGAGTTAACGTTTGAGTTTATAACAAAATACAACAAACCGTTTATTTTCAGCTAAATACAGTCCAGAATGAACAGTCTCTGAAGCAAGGATTTCAGCATGTTATCAGTTATAGATGTCTGAATGCGGCCGCATCCATACCAGCTGTCCAAGAGGTAGTCTACAAGGGTTTGCTGTAGTTATTTGTATTGACTTTAAGTTATTTGCATTGCGCTTTAGGATATTTGCATGGAGCACATATATTATTTGTACAGTACAAGTCCATATAATCATGAATATATGAGAGATTGATAAATGAGGGCTGAAACAACTGGTCTCAACAGTAATTGATACCAGCACACTCTAGCAATGTCTTATCTAATCCGGACACTAATGACGGACATATTGACCTGGAGAGAGAGAGAGAGCACGATGTAGAAACATATATGTATGTGTATATATGATAACCAGCACGAGAGAGAGAGAGAGAGAGAGAGAGAGAGAGAGAGAGAGAGAGAGAGAGAGAGAGAGAGAGAGAGAGAGAGAGAGGGGGGGGGGAGAGAGAGTATTGGTATTGATTGCAATTCCACGTTAACATTGCGCTTGACAGATGTAGGTGTCGCCGGTTGTTGGATATTTACAGTTCAAAGTGCACTACTCCAGAGATTTACCTTATTTAAAAATTGTAAAATCATTATTATCTTCTCCACATAATGTATCCGTCTACAAATATAACAAGATATCCGTCTATAAATAGTGATCCACTTATTTCCACTTATTTCGTTTATAACACGATATCTGTATATAAATAGTGATCCGCATATTTTATTTATAACACGATATCCATCTAGAAATAGTTATCCACATATTATATATACATATATACATATATATATATATATATATATATATATATATATATATATATATATATATATATATATATGACACGATATCCTTTTAATATTAGTGATCCACATATTTCATATATAGAATATCCATCTTCAGATACCGTTATAGTTTAGTGTCTCGTTTTAGATACACTGATATCCATCTTCAGATACCGTTATAGTTTAGTGTCTCGTTTTAGATACACTGGACTGTTGCTGCTCTTTGTTAGACCACGCTACAAATGTGGAAGGTGTATAGTTATCGACCCATCCTTCTGTCCTTTCAGCTCAAGGTCCGCATTGGTTTTGTTTGTATGATAACTTCAGTTTAGCTTACAGTTTTGCAGCGGGTCAAGCAATTGAGTGTATGAGAACGCCTCTCGTTTAGTGGAGTAACTAGTCTCCAAATGCAAGTCGTCGCGGCCTATATTGCAAATGTATATGGCCTTGATTAAGTTTCCCATTTTACTTTTAACAGCTGTCTGATGCAGCTTTGTGAGTGAATTCATCTTGGTAAAACACTATCCTCTAGTCTTAAGTTTTATTAATTTGCATCTCAGTCAGTTTTTCAAGTAATTCAAACATTGCAAAGAACAAAGTGTTGTGGGGAGGGGGGGGGGAGGAGGTGGCTCATTTGTAAAACACAATAATTTAGCTCAGAGTTAACATCAAACTTTTATCCATGAATTTCTATCATTTAATATTAAATATTTTGCATACTTTTTCTTGCAGAAATTCATTAAAGAGCGCATTCCTGGAATATTTGACGTCCAGCATTATAACGATGATGTCAGCATTTTTGTGCAAGTGACAATCGCATTGGTGTGGCTAATGAGTGTTCAAGATCCACCCATGACAATTTTGTGGCTGCCCAAGGGTGATAATCTAAAATCAGATTATTTCCATGTTAAATCAAAAGGTGGCAAGACTGTGGATTGGACTCTCTGGCCTGCTGTTACGTCACACGATGGCGGACATGTTTTTGCCAAAGGGACAGTTGTTACAGTGACATGATATCTTCATTTACAATTCCACCAATTAGTCTTATAATACAGGAACAAGTCATTTTCTCAACATAAAGAATCGTTTTCACTTCTGGTGGGATCCTTCCAGAATAATGCTTAACAGACGAAGGCATGGTTACACGTGCAGAGGTTTTCTTCGTAACTCAGCGATCTGTGGATGTGCCTAATGAAAGAAAGTGTTAATATAATTATAATTCTCACTAGAAATGAGGTTAACCGCAAAAATAATTCAAAGATTCCCTTGTATTATATATATATATATATATATATATATATATATATATATATATATATATATATATATATATATATATATATATATATATATATATATATGTTGTTGTCTCTTTTCACTTTTTTCTTTCTTTCCAATATACATTAACGGATGTCACTGTAAGCTAACATCGTCTTGAACAATGTTAGATATGCGCAGTAAAAAATATTCTGCGCAGTAAGAGATACGTGAAACTAAACTTGACGGTTAGCAACATTCAGATTTCGTTCATTTTTTTGAAGCTTGAAACACCTCTTGTTGTAGTGTTGAACGCCATATTTCAGCGCACGATAGGCTATGCGTGGTTGCCAGTATTAATGGTGAAAGAAGAACCCGGGGAAAAACCACGGAAAGTACCACGGACCTACGAGAAGTTACAGGCAAGTTATCTCACTTAACCACATTGGTCGAATCTGAGACTTGAAGCCACACAGAGAAGAGATGGCAGTAATCCGTAATGTTGAACGCTTTAGACCTCTCGGCCACTCGGAGCCCCGAAATACCCGACAGTTTCCAAAATATTGACATAATGTTTATTCCTTTTCTTGACCGTGTGAGGTTGAGGCTATGTTGAATTTATATTTATTAAATACCTGGAAAACTACGTACATCTCCTAATTATATATTTCAACGGGAAAAGATTTTTGACGTGTGTGCATTATTACACAATTAAGCTATATTAAATAGAAGCTGAGTTACCATTTTGACAGTTGCCTAATAACACTCGTATTTTACAGTCTTCTAATATTTTACCTACGTTTTTAGTAGGATTCGAATGTAAATCCTTGAAATTTTCTGTGAGTGTCCATGAGTGTTCCCCCCCCCCACCCCCATGAATTAATACATGTAGTTATAAATGTTAGAAGTTGCTGTATGCTTCAATCAATTAAACTCTCATTCTTATATATAAAAAAAAAATTCCCCCCTTTTTGATATTATCGGACCGGATAAACCCGTGCGATAATTAATTGACTGTGGGAATGAGCGGCTTTACAGATTCACACGGCTTACGCTTCCCCATGTGTTGGTTGACCAGTGGGCGGTCGTTGCCTTGCAACGGTCATCGATGGAGGGGCTCCTATGATAATAATTTCGACTATTATGATTGCGGCTGATGGGGAGAAGGGGGTTGTTCAACTTCTGCAAGCGAGAGAACCGGTGAACTTCTCAAGCATTTGGCCTGACGATGAGTGGTGCTGGAGGGGCAGTAGGCGCACAACTGACTCCCGAGGGGTTTCTTTTAAACTGATTTTTGAACAGTTCAAACAACATAAACATGTTATCAGCGATTTTTCATATTGTATCTGCTCTTTGTTAATTTATACTTATATTTTATTTCTAAAGCAGCAGCGTTGTCAAAAAATAAGACTTTTGGACTTATTTTAACAAGCGCGAGAAGGATAATTTCGCAGCGTGCAATGCATATAAGCAGACAATTTCATGTCCACAAGCAAACACTTCAACAATGCGTCGACATCTGCTTAGCATTCATCATATTCATCACAACTCAAAAAAAAAATTATCGAGCTCGCACGAGCTTCAAATCCGCGAGCTTTCCTATACTCTAGATACTAACAGTATATATGCTGAAAATGTTTTACCAAGAGGAAGGCATCGATGTTGTGTAAAGGTATTCATTCGTGCGCGCACCGGGGGAGCGTCGACCAGGACAAATTGCACAAGGTAAATATTATAAATGTAATTAAAGGTTTCATATAGAATTTCAATTTCAACGCTGACGTGAATTTTTCCTAAGGCAGTACATGCCAATCAATTACCAGTACACATTTTAAAGCCTTTGAGGTTTAAAAACACTCCTCTGATTTAAAATTCTTCTAACACTGCAGAATACTCGTATTTGCTGCTTATAACCTGAGATATCGCATACAATAGCGAAGATTAAAAAAGAAACCTACAAATGTGTCAGTAAAAAATATTTAAAAGCTTTGTTGTGTCTGTTTAAACAACCCTTTTAACGCACAAATGACTATATCATGCCGACAAAAACGGAGTTGAGTGCCCTACTCAAGGACACACCAAAGCAGCCGATCCCGACTGGCCTGGGCTGGAATCCAACTCACCAACATTAGTTAACAAGACTGACACTCTACCAAATGAGTTCTACCAGCTTATAGGAGTAAAATATTTGTACTTATTTCTGGCAGTAAATTTGTGTGTGTGTGTGTGTAATTATAATTGATAACACAGCTTTTACAATTTTTCAATCTGCAATAAAGCAGTTTTTGGTGATGTCTAGCACTGAGGTATCATGTCGCAGATATGTTGCATCATGTCCCACCCAGTCACATTACCTTGACACCAGGCCGACCAGTCCACACTGGGGCCCCGAGGGGCCGAGTGGTCTAAAGCGCTTTCCGTTACGGATCACTGCCGTCTCACCTCTGTCTGCGTCGGTTCGAGTCTTAAGATTCGGCTAATGTAGTTATGTGAGAAAGCTTGCCAGTATCTTCTCGTGGGTCGGTGGGTTTTCCCGGGTTCTTCCTCCACCAATAATACTGGCCGCCATGTATAGCCTATCTTGTGCTGAAAAATGGCGTTAAACCCTAGAACAACAACGGTGTCTCATCAGCCACTTTGTTTTTAAGATACTAAAATGAACAAATAGAAAGTAAAGATTTTATTGTTGCGTTGCCATGGAAAGTACGTGCTTTAGTTTGACTCACTAAATATGTAGAAATCAATGAAACCGTTTTTTTCCATTCATTCCAAATAACAGATTTGCAATTCCCTTTGGAACTTTTACAGAATAAAATACACTGTTATGTGGATGTTTACAATGATTCTTTCAAACAGGATATAGTTGACATAACAAATGAAGGAATTTGCTTAATAACGTCTGACTTCTAGGTCGATGAATATCTTACAATATTTTAATGTCAGTATTCTGATTCTCTGACTAAAATACAGAGCAGGTCGATAGGATGGAAGTTATAACAAAGCCTCAATAGTAAAGCCTTTGAGGAAACCAACAGCGCAGATGCAACGAGGTCTTAAATTCATTGTTTGCTTTGCTGGCTGATTTGTTGGTTATTAATGCCACTTTAACTACATTATAGAACATTATCATGGATAGGAAACGTGAACTAGGGGCCTTTCCCCATGGACGCACCGAAGCAGATGACCTGGGATGGCCTGACCGGACTTTGTACCATGGACACTTGGATTACGAGTCCGACGCATCGCTGATTTTATTTGCATTCTCAAAGTTCTCTGATTTCTGAAAGTCACAGTTTAAAATAAGAATGTACCTTCCATCCAACAAACAAAAATAAAAACAAAAAACAAGCTTTTGTGAGATAGAATCTAGAGGATTAGCGACACCGAGATCGATAAACAGATACATAGATGAGTACTTGGTTGGTTTAATTGCGCTTTTAACGCATTATTGACTATACCGTGCTAAGGATACGAGAGCCACGTGCCTTACCCGAAGACCCACCGACGCATTTGACCCGAGATGATATTGTTGTTCATGGGTTTAACGCCAATTTAAAGCTCACGATAGGCTGATACATGGCGGACAGAATTAATGGTGGAGGAAGAACCCAGGAAACCTAAGGAATGAACTACCGACCCACGAGAAAAAACTGGCAATCTTTCTCACAAGACCCGAGATGTCATACGCGTATTTTTACCAGCGACCCTTGGATGGCGAGACTGATGATCACGTGAACTCATTTAAATTCTTGAAGTGATATGGTATTACAATGTCATATTTAAAATTATTCAAGAATCTACCCGTTCTCCCCACCAAATAAAGGATGCCATCCCAAACCGACTAAACACATGCTGAAAATAAAACAAGCTCAACTTAGAATCATATCAGAACATGGGGGGGGGGGGACCACGGGGTAGTCATAGACTGACAGACTGATGCATATATATATATATATATATATATATATATATATATATATATATATATATATATATATGTATATTGGAATTTATCGAGTTAACATCTATTATAGACGAAACTCCCATATGATTAAAATCAGATCTTCACTGTCTAGCCTGACCAATCATTTTATGAGGATCTATGAATTGTCCAATGGAAATACAGCTTTAAAACACCTGAAAGTGAAATGAATCGTTCGACACACATTTATGCTTTCTTCCACCACACTGTGGAATCTCCTAAACGCGAAAATGTAAGACTTTATCCGATTGGGTGGGAAAATTAGTTATCATGGTAATAATATTTGTCACCAGAATAAGATCCGATTTTAATCATTTTGAGAAATCGGGAACATTACGTTCGTTCATCCCCTCAGATATCTGGCTAATGGTGCCAAAAACGTCTTTGTCAAATGATCTTGAAACAAATTGATCATAAGTTTAAAAACTGCTTTAAGTGTCAGCCTTGTACATGAATACACATATACTACACATATGTACTGATACATACATATTACACGCATGTACTCGCGCAAGTAAATATCGATTAGAAGAAAATATCTACCAGTAATGGGGACCAGGGCGACATAAGAAAGTTCGAAAAGACTGGAAAACGACAAAATTTCATTTTAGCAATCAGTGATTCAAACAATTGGTGATTTAATTTCGTGATATATCATATGAATCTAGTTTTAAACCGTACAATCGAATTCAACAGATCTCCTTTGAGTATGGACTCGGGTTTTCAATCAATTAAAACGGACTAATGGGAGTAACAAGCATGCAGTGAAAGCTCTGTATTGATTAAATTTTATCTCTCGTGATTACTTGCGTCTTGAATTGAACTGCGTATAATCTTCACTTTGCAATTCAGATGAATTAAATACTAGTTGCAACTAACAGCTTTTAACTGCTGGTATTCTTTGTACAGGAATATCTGATATATATATATATATATATATATATATATATATATATATATATATATATATATATATATATATATATATATATATATATATATATATACATACATACATACATATATATATATATATATATATATACATACATACATACATATATATATATATATATATATATATATATATATATATATATATATATATATATATATATATATATATATATATATATATATATATATATATATCTAATTTCAAGTTATGCATCCTATATTCAAAGAGAAGTTCCTTAAAACGAAAGGAAAGCATGAAACCTACAAGGACACTCTAACATTTCAGGACATGACAAGGTTTAACAATATAAATATCATACTCTATATTTTTTGTTGTTGCTTCCTATGTAGAATTTTAAACTTTAAGGTTTCATTCATGATTGTTTTGTGACACCGCTTACATACAAATGTACGCACATACACAGATTTGCATGAGTGTACTTTGAGAAAGACCGCTCTGTTGGCTTAGTAGTTAGAGCGTCCGCCTCCGATATATGATGTCGCGAGTTCGAGTCCTACCAAAGACACGAGAAATGTACAAGCAGCTGTCTCGCTATGCGCTCATCATAATTACGGAGTCCGTGTTAAAACGTGTCTTCCTGGTGTCAGATAATGTGACGGGATGGAACATGGTGATACATGGTTGCGGCATGATGACCCAGTGCTAGACATAACTATAAACTATTACACTGAAAACATAATATGACTGAAAAATTGTTAAAGCTACACTAAATGTTTAAATCTCTCTCTCTCTCTCTCTCTCTCTCTCTCTCTCTCTCTCTCTCTCTCTCTCTCTCTCTCTCTCTCTCTCTCTCTCAGACTTGGGGGTGGGGGCGGGAATTATAGTATTTAGAATCGAAATGTACCAGAAAGGGTCCCAAAATATACTCACATATACAAAACAAACAGAAATGTTCATTCGTGTAATTATTCAATTCCCTCGTAACTTGTGTGTAATAGCACAGGTTACATACATCTTAATTTAAAGTAGAAATTCTGTGTAGAGTTCGATATGAAATTATCTTCTGTTTCTCCATGGCTTAGACTAGGGACGTATCTAATCAAGGACATCTTCATCTGCAATAATCTGTACAAATGACTCATTCGTTGCACATGTCATGAAATGACACCTGTTGATATTCCATCAAAGAACCTAAATGTGCGGTACATACACAAATACGATGATATACATAAGTTCGGACTTCACAACCAGCCCAACCCCCTCCTCTGCGAAGGAATATTAGATATCGCCCCACCCACTACGATCGCCGGACAGCTAGTTAATTTTGATCTTTATCATTCTGTTTTGACTGAAAGTAACATATATCAAACTGATCGACGCAGCTAATGTTTTCTAGAAACTTTCTAAAACCACGACACAGGCGGACATGTGTCTGAACACTATCTGACAAAATCTATTCTTCTAAGAGTTGGTGTTACTGGACCCTAATTCGTGTCAGGTAATTTCAAATAGACCTGTCAAACGGAAAATCATCCCGTTGCAGGAAATACGCCAAGACTCGTATCGAATTAAAAGGTTATCTGTTGTCTGAAATTCGTTTGTTGTTAAATCAGACGTGTCTATTTGTGAACCGATATATATGTAGAATCGTGAAAGCTGAAACTCGGATCATAAACAAAAAGACAACGAAGAATCCTAATAACTCTATTGAATTTACTTGATGCGTTGAAACAAACGTTGGGCAAGAACAAGCACTTTATGGAGAAATGTATAGCGATCTCGCTTGCACTAATTACAAAGCAAACCCATATGGAACCGATCCTTACAAAAATATTGTAATCAATTAGCTTTCTTATATTGACAATACGATAGGCATTGCTCTATTTGTCAGCTAGTCCATCATCTATAGCATATAGCATGGCTGCCAGAAAATATGGCAGGAAAGAAAAAGCGGAAAAGAGAAAGGACGAAGAAGAGGTATAGTATATTCATATTATTTTGGTTGAATGATCTTTGTATCCATAAAACAATCTAGTGTATCAAATTTGAAAATATGAGTTATGATTTTTCTCTTTGTTGGCGTCCGAATTCCGTCATTTCTTCAGTTTATTTTTATTAAACACGTTGGGAACTATTTGTTGTACGTCACTGGTGGAACAGGTAATCTTAGAACGTTTAATGGCTCAGACATTCGTGTAATTACATTGTATTCCCTTAGGTCTCCAAATTGGTTTCATCTACTGCCTTGTCTAATTCTATTTGGCCATCGTATTAGCTTTTTCTTGACGCTTGTCTCAGTAGTAAAGTGTTCTCTCTTCTTTCTGTCCCCCCCTCCACTTAACTTGTCGACGTGTATTTGTTTTCTGTAAAACTGTCTTGATGGTTTATATATCTTGGTACGTCTCATAATGTCTGTCTGGAAGCTGTTAGTGGACCAGATTCTCAACCTAAAGGGTTCGTGTTTCGAATCCTACGATTGGAAGAGATCAGGTTGATTATCATCAATGTGTTTTGGATGAGACACTTAACCATAATTTCCCGGCACTAAAAGACTATGTCCTTGTGTCTTAATTAACAAATGAACTCTTGTTATATTGGAGCTGCGATCGCTAGGTTGTTTGAGCGTTTTGGCTTGTAAACCAAAGAGTGAGGGTTCGAATACGACCGGACAGCCACTGTCATCTACCTCTTTATGTTGCTGGGAAAGACTCGCATTTCCTCGCCATGATACAGTGTCTTAAAGTGCCGTTGAACACCACCCAACGAACCTTTTTTCTGTACTTTTTTTAAAAATAATTTATTATCCCCGTAATAGGTTGACCACTGGGTCGAGGAACCATCCCCAGGTCACCTTACATTCTAACATTTCTGATAATCTAGGGATAATAAATATAATCTACAGATAAGGGCAAATCCTCTCTCTCTCTCTCTCTCTCTCTCTCTCTCTCTCTCTCTCTCTCTCTCTCTCTCTCTCTCTCTCTCTCACACACACACACACACACACACACACGCATGCATATTTCAGTACTTTGAGTGTATTAGTTATGGTTCATGCCATCTAGCAGACGTGTATATCCTTTACTCTGTCTTGTCTTTTTATGAAACTATTCTACTTGTACATCTTTTATTCCTATTCCTCTTCTGATGCTGTTGTCTAATACTCGGTCTTTCACTGCATCTCGTATATATTGAAAAACCAACAAAATAGAAGATGCCTCTGCGTTCTGTTGGTGAAGCTGCAGCAAATGAACTTCTTAAAAGAGATAACGCTCATACCGATCTTAATCTTGCCACTGTGACCATATGGCTTCTTTCAAATTAATTGATATGTGAAGTCAGCATCAGACTGATGACCTATCAAAGTCGAGTGGTTGTAAATAGAGGGTAATTATGCTACAACGTGGTTCTATATGAGATTAACGAAAAAGTCTAAGTTTTGCACACTTCACTTGATCTCAGAAGATCTGGGTCGCAGATCACATAATAACATGCTACATTTGGGTCAGATTAGAAGTCAGGTTTTTATTATTTGTTATGTGTATTGACTTTGTTTTATTGCCTCTTGTCAATAATTGAAGGCAAGAGTTTGAGCCTACCGGACTAATGTCATTTTTATAATCATGTTTACTTGCATCTATGTTCAGGTTTTTGTTTTTCACCTCAGAAATTCCTAGTCTATATTTGCTACGTTCTTTTTTTAAATTTTAGTAAGGGACCTAACATGGACCTAACCTTGTTACAACTTAGAATGTTTTGTCTCATCCTGGTCCACTTATTGTGTCTAAGGTTTATATATTAGGAATGTTTGCATCATAATTATTCGTCCTTTCTTAACATCTATAGTGGAATAAGTCTTTTAGTTGTATTTAGTTATAATTTGAGAGTATTTATTTATTGAAATTAATCATTGGAATTGCGTTGCGCATTGACGTTTTGGACTGGGTCATTATGAGGAGATAATTGTGATATAATTAAATTTCATTCTTCATTATATCATTGTGATATGTTAAGACTGTTAGCACGTAGCACATATTCAAAGCTATTGGTACATCATCACATTCAAGCTTGGAATTCATTCGGAACACCACATAAATTCATTCGGAACACCACATATTCATTTGGAGCACTTGAGACTTTTAGACTTGTAATCAGACATGAATTAATGTATGCGATTTAATTCTAAACCCTGTAAGTTTCTTAAATATTTTCAACTTTGATTCAAGGGAAATAAATTATTTGTTGAGTTTTACAAAGATTTTGGTTTTGGGTCAATTCGATTACTTAGTTTAAGAAGATAGAGTCGTAATATGTTAAATACCTATTTGATTTAGTGAACAATTAGGATTGATCTGAATATTTGGTGAAACATTGTAGACAGAACAACAGCATGAACCCATCTCCAATGGCAAGCCAATTCAAACTTATGACCATGAGGAAGAGGATGCTGACGAGTATCAGGATGGTATACACAATACAGAATGGAAAAGGTCAGATATTTCGCATCACAAATGCAAACAATTAATTTAGATGCGTACAAATTATCATTCGTGTCTCACAAAAACAGTGCCGACATTTGTTTCTGCTAACAACTGGTATCGTCCCAGAATTGTCCAGATCTTCTCTTTATAATTAACCATACATTTAATACATAAGACTCTGGACAATCGTGCTCCAACGCTTGTACATGATTAAACCAATCAGAAAACGTAGTAACGGCTTTGGAACTGAATTATTGAATTAAATCATCATAATTATCAGCAGCACATATCTTTCTACTTCTTTTTTACTTAGTTGTATTATTATTATTATTATTATTATTATTATTATTATTATTATTATTATTATTATTATTATAGAGCATTCTTAGGTGACCACCACACCATTAATTCTTAAAATATTCATATAATCTATTCTGAAATATTTATGCATTTTAGGATGTGGGAGGCAGTCAAACTAGTCAATGGAACCATTGCATTTTTCGGAAAGAAAAAGAGGAAGCTGGGATATGTTCTTGAGAAAATGCACGCGGGGGATGTGCTCTCGCAGCACGAGGTCTCTGGGGCACTCAGAGAGTATAACCAACTCTGTATAGAGTTAGAACACCTGCAAAGGAGGATTGAAGAAGTGGAAGTAATTTTCAGTACCAGTACATGTTTTATATTGCTATGTTATGTTTGGAATATATATATATATATATATATATATATATATATATATATATATATATATATATATATATATATATATATATATATATATATATATATATATATATATATATATATAATTTCTTCTTTTAATAATAAAAAAATAATAATTAAAATTTTTCTTCTTCTTCTTCTTCTTCTTATTCTTATTATTATTATTATTATTATTATTATTATTATTATTATTATTATTATTATTATTATTATTCGTGCTGTTAGCATTATAATTATTAATATTATTATTTTTATTGTTGTTGCTGTTGTTGAAATATTTGTTTTTAATACCGTCATAATGAAGGTAATTATGCTACTGTACATGCTTTAAATAAACTTTACTAGATTATATGTGCTACACAGTTTTAATAATCACGTGGACTGAGCTCGATACATAAGTCAAACGTTACCCATATTGTGCAAAAATGTAGGTAAAAAGCTTGTCATTGCAAACAATAAGGCACTCTTTTTCATTACAATAAACATTTAAAAGACTTGTTAAAAAAACAAATTCTCACGAAAAGTGTATATTCCCCTTCTCATTGACACTCCCATTGGCAAGCGGTGGCGATACGATTGATATGTTGATATAAAATTCTGTGTTGGACAATCGAGACACTGAGCTTTGTGTGACAATACCTTACTTTCGATAAATAACGGCATATAAATACATGTTCAACCACAATGTTATGCTGGTTATAATGAGATAATTTTGTTAAGGGGGTTTGATTTGCACTGCAATGGCTTGAATGGGTCAGTCGTCCTCTAGCCGGGTACAAAAATGACCGGTTTCGATAAGTTTTATTGCATATTTAAAATGTTATATAACCATTCTGAAAACATACAAATAAATAAATAAAAAAATGAAATAAATACAAAAATAAATAAATAAATAAATAAATAAATAAATAAGTAAATACCATCATCAATTGTATATATGTACCGCAATTCTCAGGAGATTACATCATTATTTTCTAACAGCTTCGATTTAGTTTGTTTTAAAGTTTGATTGTTCTCCACAGGCGAACCAAAAGAGAAAAGAACCGATCCCACCACCCCGAGATAAATGGAGCAAAGGAACAGAAACTAACCCAGATGTGGTGGTGTTGTTCAGAGAAGATTATGACAAACTATTGGAACGAATTACTCACAGAGAAAGTCAGATTGACGAGCTACAAAGAAGGTAGAGTCAATTAACTGCATTGCGTTTACTCTAAGGTTCTTTTTGGCAGTATCTGTTTTTCACTTATCACCAATCAATCGTAGCTTTGTTGGCAAAGTGTCGAACTTTATATCAAAGGGTCTCTTGTTCAATATCCACCCGGGGCAGCCCGGTTTGGGCCCATAACTCCCATTGACTTAGCATGATAAAACCAATAATATGTTACATGCTAAACGTTTTATTCTTGTCATCGGATTTTCAATGTGATTTCTATCCCCTAGAATTTATGAATGCTCCTGCGATGTTCCTACTCCGAACGAGGTACTTTGGTTTCATTCACCTACAAAGCAGACCAAGGCACGATTCCAAAATTTTGATATTTCTTGTACAACCTTTAAATAAAACACACTAGAATCCACGTATAAAAATATTGTTACGATTTCTGACCTATCAGTGACTATGACATTGTAATATAAACGTTATTATATCACGTTAGTTAGAAGCAATTGCAACAAACCATAATAAAAATTTCCCCCATCAGTTTACCTCTAATGTGCGGTCCAATTGAATAATATCAGAAACCCAAATTTCTTGAGACTTCACCGATTCTTAGTTGATCCTATTGGGTACAAATCTATTATAATATTTTGTCTTCTATTTGTAATAAAATTATCTTACGATTCGATGAATATAGGTAAAAGTTATGAATATTTGCGTGTTGTGCAACTTAGTTCTTAATCCGTATTTTGTATGCCAGTACATCCCTTAAAATTTCTTCCATCCACTTCTGTACAATGTCTAAACCTGATTATGGATTTGTTACATTTAAATTGTATTTGTATTTTTGATATGTTGTTCTTGCACTAGATAACCTCACTCTCTAATAATAATAATAATAATAATAATAATAATAATAATAATAATAATAATAATAATAACAACAACAGTAATGAGGACATAGAGCCTAATCTTAAGAAGCTATAAGCGATTTACAACATCTATAATGATGAGACTTCAGATAAATAAAAAAACATGAAATTAAAAAACATAAAATGTTTAAAATATTTAAGGTAAGAAACATTATTAAGTCTCTAAGCTTGTTCTTGCAGTCGAAAAAGGTGAGTTTTAAGAGCACTCTTGAAAGTGATCACTGTCTCTTTCAATGGGCAATTCGTTCCACATTGCTGGACCCTGGTATGCAAAAGATCGTTGTCCATATTACTTCGATTTTATAGTGGGAACAACGAGTATACGATTGTCAGAAGAGGAACGTAATTATCTTGCTGGTGTGTACACATTGGTGAGGCCAAATAGGTATGTTGGACTGGAGTCCGTAAGTGAAACGTGGCACAGAGAACACATTTTGTGTTTGATTCTTGATCGAATGGAAAACCAGTGTATAGTACAGAGTAGTAGGTAGGTGTGCTCTGATCGAGGTACTCTAAAGATGATCCGAGCAGCTGTGTTTTAAACTATTTGAAATTTCTGAAGTTGATATTTAGTCGAACCAGACAGAATTAAGTTACAATAGTCCTGTCTTGAAATTACTGATGTTCACACAAGTGTTTTACTGGCATCACTTGAAAGATATTTGCGAGTGATTCTGATGCGTCTCAGCAAAAGATATGCAGCCTTGCATGTGTTCATGACATGTTGGTGCAATGTGAGAGCACTGTCAAGAAGTACTCTGCGACTTCCAGATCACCTGCCCCTCTTTGAATACGCGATTAAGCCAAAATGCATTTAGAACTAAATCAGAGATGAATCAAGAACGTGACAATGTTTCAATGATGTGCTACTTCAAGAGTTTTTTTTTATCGCAGTGGATTTATGCTCTAGCGCGTTGTCGTGGAGTAGACGGATACATCACGTGCATGTGCATTTGTGTCCCGCTACGTTGGGGAAAACTTTATATCCATACAAATTTCCAGTGAAACAAGCAGAACCAGACACTTTGCATAAAAAATGATGCTTATAAAACTTACGCTGCTCGATTTGTAGTCTCTACCCGTTGGTTTAAAGGAACTGAAGTGTTATAACATGCAGCTAATATTAAGAACTTTTAAAATATCTCGTGTTATGTATATTTAATTTATATTGTGTACCTGACTTTTGTCATATTGGTGATTGAGGTTTGCGGAGTTTTTTTAAACCTAAAATATGCATGAATTTTAATTGGTAAACAAGATGATTACTAAACTTTTAGTTAGTTAAAAGGGGTATTTTCAAATAGTTTTCAAGACAATTTTATTGCGACTTAGGGCAAGTGAAAGAAGTATATAAAAGAGATGTGGTAAACAATTATATTTATGTTTCATATCAATCTTTGGGATTCTTTAATCAGAACTTTTGTAGTTGAGTCCAGGTATACTTTGAAAGGAATTCTTTATTCAGCTATTCCTTGGAATTAGTGTTTCTTGACTTCTGAACATGCACATTATTTTGAGATTTTACTGTGAATTCATTCAAATACTTTCTGGATTGCAATATTGGTACATCAGGACAATCAATACTATTGTACATCAGAACATACAAAACTATTGTAATTCATTTGGAACATACTACTCTATTTTATACTTGCAATATGACATTTAGGATTACTTGAAATTTATATTCACAATACCGTAAGTTTCATTTGAATTTTCACTTTGTATTATGATGAAATTATTTTTTTTTTTAAATTTCACTTAAATTGTTGTTTTCACTTCCTTTTGTTACATAGTTTAAGACTTAAAGTTGAAACACTCTCGTAATTAGCCGATCTGCTGCTTTGGATTTCCCAAATGAAATTGTCATCCATCTTTGATGGACATATTGTATGTGCAAATATGCTTTGTTTTCGCTTGATTGAATTTTCGGTGTTCCAGGCTTCGGAATCTTGGAGTTATTAAACCTAAGGAAACGAGCACTATCATTCCTAACTTGTCCACTCTACCGGAACCCGTCCTGCTGGTAGACGAGTTTTGTGACTTGTACTCCAATGAGTGGGCAAATTGCTTTGAGACGCTGAAAACTTCATGGAAGGACCAAGAAAGAGCTATTTATACCCTGTTCCGGGTGGTTCGAGTGAGTAAACGAGGAAATACATTGCATGGAATGAGTCCTTCAAAACATTCTTATCTTTCTATTTTCTTTCTATTGATATTGTTGTTGTTTTTATGACTAAATTTTATTTTTTTGTTCATCTTTAACACGCAAGCCATACCATTTCACAAGGCAATAACAAGCCCAAGGAGAAATGGAAAAAAGAAAAACATGGAGCGATAACTTTTCTCCCCTTAGCAATTGACAAACCATGATAGAAACGTATCTACTATACAATTCTATCAGTCATGAATAAACTCATTCAATTGATAGCAAATCATTGCTGAAAGCAAGATTTATCTTTACAATCTCATTTGTCTAAGTGTTCTGCAGTAAAACCTCAGTAGTGAAATAAATTTATTAGGAAAGTATTTAATTTGTTTCTTTAGTTATTTCCTTTTTCTAGTAGGTGAGAATTGTTAAATTCATTTTTCAACCTTCAACGTAAAAGATTCATTCTTGTATAAATAAACTGAACGTCAATGCACGGATCAAGGATACCACAATAAAGGGATTAATTATAGGCAATTTAGAATCGCTCAAGAAGCCAAGCTTATTATTTCTTGTTTATTCTATGAATATTTAATTTTTGAGTTTCTAGTGGATGGATCGTGTGAGAATTAATTTGTAAACTATGGCAGTCGATATTTTAACATCCCGGGAGTGACTTTGCTAGAGTTTCGGATCGTATGATGTTAATCGTTTGGGCGTTAAAAATATCGTTAAACGAGGCAATTTGTACACAAAAATGTACTTCTGCTTTTAAAAAATATTTTTAGTACTGTTATAAAAAATATGTTGAAGATATTAATGTTGATAATGGTAAATTATTATTATTGCTATTATTATTATTATTATTATTATTATTATTATTATTATTATTATTATTATTATTATGGTGTTGTTGTTGATGTCAGCATGCATATGTGTTCTGCTATGATGTCGCTCAGGACCAGAGACACTCTGTAGAAGGATTCATCAATAGCCTTGAAGAAACAATGTTTCATCCCACATTTACTCATCCTGTCAACAGAAATGTAAGAACACACACACACACACACACACACACACACACACACACACACACACAGATATATATATATATATATATATATATATATATATATATATATATATATATATATATATATATATATATATATATATATATATATATATATAATGCGCTTTACCATAAAAAGAATTACCACACTAGAATTAACTGTAATACAGTAATAGGTAATAGCGATACTCGTTTAAAAGGGTAATATATATTAAAAAGCAATTAAAACTGAGACAAAGGACTGAAGGACACTAATTATTCCGAAAGTGTATTAAGTATTTCAAGATTAGGCAACATAAACATTTATGTGAGTTGCCTCTTTCATTTCCATTCTCATTTGCCACCATTATACATAGGATTCGTTATTTAAATTGTTCTGTCCCCTTTACTATCCCACACAATGGCACACATCAGTCAGTACCAACCTTCTTTGCTTAGAATACGTCAATATCATCATCTGCATTATCGCTGGAGTCATTCCCATGATTTTCATCAGCTTATACTCGTGCTTGTAAAGTAGTATCGTCCTGAGCTCATCATCATTGCAGTAAAGTGTATTAACATTTATCGCCATGATATTCATCATCATTGCAGTTATGTGTATTAACATTTATCGCCATGATATTCATCATCATTGCAGTTATGTTTATTAACATTTATCGCCATAATTTTCATCATCATTGTGGTTATGCATGTAAGGTAGTATCATCATCAACTTCATCATCATTGCATGTATGCTTATAAAATGAAATTTTCATCAGTCATCATCTCGATGGTCATGCTTTATAAGGTATTATCATCATAATTTTCATCGTCGTCATTGTAGTAATGCTTTTGAAGTAATCTATTATCATTTATCATCATTGTAATCATGTTTATGAAATTGTTTCGTCATCGTCTTTATCGTCATTGTATTTATGTTCCTATATTATAATCCATCTTATCCTATTTATTTTATTCAACATCGTATCCTAATCGTTGCATTGAACAGGTAGGGAGTGTTATTAATTAATGATAATTAATGAAATAATAGGAAGAAGCATTATAGGTTATTTTATTATTAAATTTAATAATGTTTTTGATTTTACAAATAGAATTGTCATGTAGTACCAATTTCTTTACTTCATAACTAATATCTTTGATATCAACTCCCACTGTTATGGAAAATGTGACATAATCTGTTTTGAAGTACGCGATATACTTTGCTATAAAATCCCATTGTTACGGAAAGCGTGATATAATTTCTATTAGAATACGTGACATAATTGGTTATACAAAATTTGACAAAATTTGATTTTCTTCTTAGAAATACAAAGCTGCATCGGTGATGTCTGAAAGAGCAGTCAAAGCCCGCGATATCGGTAGGAAACTTTTCAGAGAGTACCGACGATTGCTTGTCAAAGAAACAGTGCCAGGTGTTCAAGATGTAAGCAATTTGTATTCTTCTTTGTTTACGATACACTACTTTTATGGTTTGTTTTAATTTCCTGTATTGTATGGCTTACCGATTATTTAGTAGACAGTAAATCAGTCATATACAGACATCTGCGTATGTTTGATTGAACTTGGAAAATCTACAAGACTTGAAAAGAAAACACTGATTCTGATTATTTGGTTCTTTCTGAATTTGATGCAAACAAAATACAAGAAAAAATAAATTCACCGACTTACTGTAATTGGGTCATATATACTTTGTCAAAAGGGAATAATATATAAACAGAGTATCAACGTTGAATTAACGGTTAATCAGTGAATAAACTATTGCCGTGTATGTAAACCAAACAATGAGACTGAGCTACATGTACTTGGCTTTGGCAATATATTTTAATATTCAGTGTTCCGAATTGACATATTGTGCTTGACACGCAATTGTAAAAAATGCAATAACAATTGTTTGAATGTGTATGATTTGGATTTTTAACGTAGCTTTAAAAAATCAGTCATTTCTCTACATACATCGTCTGCAGTGTGACAGTTCCTAGTGATGTCTAGCACTGTGGCATCATGCCGCATACATTTAGCATCATGTCCCACCCAGCTCCATTATTCTGACACCAGGCCGACCCGTCCTAACACTAATCTCTTAATGCTGAGCGCCAAGCGATACAGCTGTAGAGTACCATTTGTTACAAGTCTTCAGTATGACTCGTCTGGGGCTCGAACATGTGACCTCCCGCGTCCAAAGCAGACGCTCTAATTACTAGGCAACCGGTGCGATGATGTAATAGTAGTTCATGTGGTAATATTGCACATGGTAGTAGTATGACATGAAGTAGCTGTTAATATTGGTGGTTTGTTTGTTTGTTTGATTGATTAGGATTTTTAACGTAGCTTTAACAGTTTTCCAGTCATATCGCTACGATGTCTGCAGTGAGGCAGTTTATAGAGATGTCTAACACTGGTGCATCATGCCGCAGACATGTAGCATGATGTCCCACCCAGTCACATTATCCTGACACCAGGCCGACCAGTCCTAACACTAACCTCTTAATGCTGAGCGTCAAGCGAGGCAGCTGTTAGTACCATTTTTGTAAGTCTTTGGTATGACTCGGCCAGGAATCGAATCCATGACCTCCCGCTTCCGCGGCGGACGCTCTAACCACTAGGCCAATATTCATCGTAGTTGTAATGGTAGTTGTACATTTAGTATAATTAGTAGTACGTGCAGTGATAGTTGGTGTAGTAGTACATGACCTAGAAACATTTCCATTCTATTCATTTAGACAACTATCAACCTTTATAAATTTCAGTTGTTCAGAAAGGTCAAGCAAGTTGAGATATTTGAAACTGGCTTTGTGACATCGGTTTTACAGACGTTTATTGACAAAGTTGTGGAACTCATGTGGCTTATGGCGGTACAGGATCCACCTATGATGGTCTACTGGCTTGAGGATGGCCGACCACATTTGCCGGACTATTTCAACTTTTTTTCGAAGAAAGGAGACATGGTGAAACAGACAGTATGGCCAGCAGTGTTCCTTTACGAGGATGGTGCTCTTCTCTCCAAAGGAGTCATTCTAGTACGATAACAACAGCTTATGTTAGTTATAAATTGATCTATGTTGATTGTTTTCGTTTTGATATTGGAGATATCAGCCAAATCGGTCGCCATGTCCAGGATAATAGATTTTGGGAGTATTATTATTATAGAGGATTTTTTTATGGTAACAGCAGCTTTTAACAGTTTGCTAATTTATTCACTTATCTAATGTTACTGTTAATGTTGTAGGGTTTAACACTATTTGCCAGTACAAGATGGGCTCTACGTAGCGGCCAGTATAAATGGTGGAGGACAAACCTGGGGAAATCCCTGAAAGAACCACCGACCCAATAAAATCTATTGGCAAACTTTCTCACGTACTCACATTGGACGAGCCAGAGACTCGAACTCACGCAATTAGTGGTGATGGCAATGATCCGTAATGGTGAGCTCTTCAGACCACTCGGCCACTCGGGGCTTCCCATAACTAATTTATTTTGCATTTTAAAACTTGGATCTATCCGTTCTTTTTTTTTTTTTTTTTTTTACAGAATAATGGATTTTTAAAAAACGTTAAGACAAATTATTTAAACAGCAGTCTGCTGTTTTAAAATGATGCCTTTGCAAGAAATTGCTCTTATCATTTAGTTCATCTTTTTATCAAGGTTTGAAAGTGTAACATCTATAGCGTAGATAAAGTGTAACATCCATAGCGTAGATAAAGTGGAACATCCATAGCGTAGATAAAGTGGAACATCCACAGCGTAGATAAAGTGGAACATCCATAGCATAGATAAAGTGGAACATCCATAGCGTCTATAAAGTGTAACATCCATATCATAGATAAAGTGTAACATCTATAGCGTAGATAAAGTGTAACATCTATAGCGTAGATAAAGTGTAATATCCAGAGCGTAGATAAAGTGTAACATGCAGAGCGTAAAGTGTAACATCCAGAGCGTAGATACAGTGTAACATCCAGAGCTTAGATAAAAGGTAACATCCATAGCCTAGATAAAGGGTAAAATCCTTAGCCTAGATAAAGGGTAACATCCATAGCGTAGACAAAGGGTAACATCCATAGCCTAGATAAAGGGTAACATCCATAGCCTAGATAAAGGGTAACATCCATAGCCTAGATAAAGGGTAAAATCCATAGCCTAGATAAAGGGTAAAATCCATAGCCTAGATAAAGGGTAAAATCCTTAGCCTAGATAAAGGGTAAAATCCTTAGCCTAGATAAAGGGTAACATCCATAGCCTAGATAATGAATACGTTAATAGCTATGGTGTTTACGACATATAGATATAGAAAATAATAGATAATCAAGGCCCATTAGTGCGTTAAAACACTTGAATCCGTTCAATAAACTTGTTTATATCCTTTTTTTTCCCACAACTACAGCTAATTGTTGATGATATGATGTGTACATTAAAATACAAGTGTCCGCCTTGATTGCCATATATCGTGACTGATCTCATTTTTGTTTCTAATCTCCGGGGGATACATTATACAATTAACCATCGTATCATAACATATAAATACGAAATCTGTTCGACAAAAGAAAATGGTTTAGAATGGGTAATTTTTAAATAAAGTTGTGGTCGATCTACACGCATTTTACACGCATTTCCGAAACATTTACCTGGACAACTGGTGAGATTGAGGGGTCATGTAACCAAACAACAAGAGCCCGATGAAGAAAATGGCGCTCTACTGGCTTCAAAGATATAGTAGGAATCCATGGGAAATCAATTTTTTTCTTCGTTTTATTCTTTGTGACTGCTAACCATTGAAAGCATATGAAATATTCTTGGAAACATAAAAACGCCGATTTAATAGATACAATATCTGATGTGTTAAAAAGTATGTGAACAATTTTATGTGTTTGTAAATATGTTTACAAAATACGTCCAGTACAAAAATCTTTGTCATGACCTTTGACCTTTAGCCTGATGTCATATATATATATAAGCTAACGTAACTCGTACATGATACTATCTATGTATTCCCGTGTAACGGATGGTTCGGATCCTTAATAATTATTGCTTTTGCTATTCACTGGTCATTATTGGTTTATATGTCCATGTCATATCTGTAGCTATAAATGTGGCACTCATTCAAAGCAACCTTCAAATAAATCATAAACAAAACATGAAAAAACGGATATGTTGTTTATTTTTGTGTATTAGCGTACCGATTCAATCCTGAATTACGGCCTTAAAGAAAAACAATTTATATCAACGCTGAAAAGAAACTTACGTGTTAAATCCAGTTCAATTCCTATACCATTTCTGCGGAATAGCATCACTGTGTTTTCATGCAAGATGTCACACTGGCACCATTGCCATTTAGGACCACCTACATGCATGTGTTTTATTGAAATCCCCGTGTTAATACGACGATCGCTATATAACGAGTAACGTTAAAAAAAAACTTGCAAGATGGCTGCCTTGTCATCAAATTTCGAGTGTAAGAGCAGCGCCGTTTTTATATAGAACCACAAGTGAGAATATTTGCTATACCTGAAATACATTACATCTCTCTCTCTCTCTCTCTCTCTCTCTCTCTCTCTCTCTCTCTCTCTTTCTCTCTTTCTCTCTCTCTCTCTCTCTCTCTCTCTCGATCGAGAGGTGGTCTTAGGATGACATTTTGCGCCAAGTTGAGTTGGTTTCCTCCCAGTATCTTTGTAAGAGTTGCGCTAAGATGGATTTGATAACGGATGCCAGATGGCCGACGGAATCTGCATACAAGGCCCTCGCATACCCTTTCTGGCCATTAACCAGTAGAAGTTTACTTTGTTATAGTACAGAATATTACTTGTCATATAGGAATCATTAGGAGAACAAATCCTGAAAGAAATCGATTGATTTTGCAAAAAGCATCCATAATTGTGCATCTATTTAGGCTTACTTTAGTTGCATTTGAAAGTGGCATACCAGAAAGTCATCTCGTAATCTTTAATAAAATAATATGGACCGATTTCACAGTGATTATTTATTTAAAGCCCATAACATGTAATGGCACTGTCATTGATAATGAGATCAAAAAGAAAACTGACATTAAAGCTTTAATTTTGTGAAAATGTTTTATAATGATTACGCCATAAAACTGCCTTGTTTTATATTGATTATAGTTTTTGTTCGCCTAGTCACTACTATTAGAAAGAAATAATAAAGGAAACTGGAAGGAAGAAGGTGTAAGGACTATACAATTTTACTAGCAATACAAAACTGCACTACATTATAGATACAGATACATTTTACACTAGTTATCTCTACACGTATATAGTGTTAATCGCCTAAAAAAAATCCCGGTAATCTTGTGTATTATAAACTGTTTTAACCTAATCTAAATTTGCTGCAAAGTATATTTGCGTGGTTAGTGTTAATCTCATCTATATACACTGCAAAATATATCTACACATATACAGTGTTAAACTCTTTTGAAATCGATAAACATGTCTACATGTATACGTTATTGAACTCTTGCCATGCAAAATATGTTTACAGTGTTAATCTTTTGCCGTATGTCACCAGTTAGACTATATAATCAGCTGTGTTATAGAGAGGCACACGTACATATATATAGGTAGATCAATAAAGAGGCAGATGGATGGATGGGTGGGTGGGTAGATGGATGGATGGATGGATAGATAGGTAGGCAGGTAGGTAGATGGATGGATAGATAGGTAGGCAGGTAGGTAGATGGATGGATAGATAGGTAGGTAGATGGATGGATGGATAGATAGGTAGGTAGATGGATGGATGGATGGAATAGATAGGTAGGCAGTTAGGTAGATGGATGGATGAATAGATAGGTAGGCAGGTAGGTAGATGGATGGAATAGATAGGTAGGCAGGTAGGTAGATGGATGGATAGATAGGTAGGCAGGTAGGTAGATGGATAGATGAGCGGGTAAGTGGGTCGCTGAGTGGATAGATAGGTAGATGGGTGGATAGATTGATACAAAGAGAGACAGGTGTACATATAGATACATGCACACAAGTAACAGATGAAACACTTGATGGAATTGGGAACTGGATACAACACCGTTTCAAAGAGACAGATTTATATACAAGTTCATTCACTTCAAGTTAATGCTTATTGAGATTGTGAAAATAATGATCTAAAGTGGTTTTTACAACGTTATTTATCAAGCCATGTCATTATTTCAGTACAGGTAACGTGACATATGAATTTAACTTTGATTCAAAATATTGTTTGTGTACTTGAAAAATGTAATTGCTTAAAAATTGTGTGCACCAAATCTATATGTGTAAAACGTCCTTTACTGTGTCGTAATAAATAAATAAACAAATAAATAAATAAATACAGCTTTTCCATAAACACTGCTTCAAAAATGACGTCATTTCATAATAGCCACACCTTCCAACAAAACTGGTCCATTTTCGTGCTGATATAAAGCCGGCCATACACATGTTTCTATTATAGTTTTGGGCCTTTCTGTATCCACATAAGACTTGAATTTACCCGGATTTACTTCTCCGGGTCGGCAGAAGTCTAGGTACATCGGTGGTTCTTGAACAACCATTAGCCAGCATAGTTCTACACACCTGTCGGCATAGATGCACAGGGGTGTATCCTTTTGGGTTTTTATGTCAAGGTCGTCCATGATGAATGTTCTAAATAACTGAAAAGATCAAGAACTCAAGAGATTTAATTGACCTTACTTTGATTGCACAGACAAGTTGTCAAAATAAAATGTTTATATATATTATTACATGTATAATATACGCTGTAAATATGATTTTATTTATATATATATATATATATATATATATATATATATATATATATATATATATATATATATATATATATATATATATATATATATACTACAATACGCTGTAAATATCATGACAGGATGCGTGTACTACATTATGAACAAGTTAGATATTTGTATACTGATTTTACAGAAAAAGAAAATAAAAGCATAATTTTAAATTGATATAGTTTTATTCGAAATGGTTTTCTTTAGCTTGGAGTTTTAAAAAATATCGTTTATGTGCTTTTAACATTAATCAATTTCGTATATGTTCTTTTTCAATTAATTCTTTCCCTTTGTGAGACAATTGCTTATTCTTGGGCTGCATGCAATATCAGTGCCCTTGGATAAAACCTATATTCCTGATTATATCTAACGTGTAAATATGGGAAAACACCTGCTATCCTGCACAACAATACTTTGCTAAGAAGCCAAAAAGATCTACTTTCAGTATTTTTTTTGCAGAGGTTAGTGTTAATACACATACCAACAACAACACAAACACGACAAGAATAAGGATAACAAAAATCGTAATTGCTCTGCAGAAGCTACACGATGCATGCCTGCTGATGTTTACAAACAAGATGCAAGAAAATAAAAATATAACGAACATGTTTGTTACAGTTATGCATGTTACAATGCGTCTTGCGTGAGCACTGGCTGCTAACACTCAAACCCTGCAGCTGAATTCAAACTAATCAAAACGGGTTAATTGCCACGCATAATTAACAAAATACTTCCAAGAATAGTTACCAAATTCACATTTTACTAATGTTAAATTCACTTCTCCGACACATTTTTCTCAAATTTTCTTTATCTGGACGAACTATTACATCATATGTTAAAGATACATATAAATGTATTTTAATTTTTAACCTTTATCTGTTATTAATTATTGTTTCGATTTGTTCCTATGATTTATTTTCCTTCTCTCGGCTGGCTATATTGACGTTTTTAGGACGTACTATTAATCAACACCATATATCCATCGTTGTGCTGACAAGACACTAAGCCCATTACATGTTTTTAATTATACAGTCACACGATCGTACAAAAGTTATTAATAAAAAGTAATTGCCAGTTAAAACAAAAGATTATCTCCTAGATACCTTTTTGACTACAGAGATATCCTAAGCGATATATCTGTTTACAACACTAATTAGAAAATTTTCCCTACCAAGTACTTGTCTACCTTTCCAAAGCTCGTTCCGATGCACCTAGACAGAAACTATATAAATCGTTATCTTCTAATATCGTTCGGGCCGAACACCAGTTTTGTACCTTTGTTTGCAAATAGCGAGTTACAGACAGGGATACCTGGAGATTTTATGAGATCTAGAGGGAAACCTGGAACAAGACCTGACATAAGCGCGACTCCTCCAGGGGAACCAGATCCACCAACCCAAGACATATAGAAGAGAGATAAATTACCATTTTCAAACATGGGATTGATGATACAGCAGCTCGTTTTCTAATTTCCTGTACTGCCGGACCAATCTCGCTTAAAATAGAGAGCACTGCCTCTTCCGGAACGGTTTCTGTGACAAGTATTCCCTATTTTCAAAAAGAGACGTACTTAGATGTTTTAATTAATAATTAAGACACCAACGACAAACTACGGTTCTAGACCATTAGCTATCATTAACTATCGACCAAAAAACTATAGAGATGCCAAAGGTTGCAAAAAGTAGTCATTCTTAAATTAATTGTTCAGTGTCTTCTCAGTTTATTTTTTTTTTTTAATGGTTTAACGCCATTTTTCAGCACAATATAGGCTATACATGGCGGCCAGTATTAATGGTGAAGGTGGAACCCGGAAAACCTCAGAAAGAACCACCGACCCACGAGAAGCTACTGGCAAGCTTTCTCACTTATCCACATTTGCCGAATCTTAGACTCGAACACTTAAGGTTTTGGATTGCATAATCAAATATCATTACTAAATATGACAAATCGCAACCAATAATATGAACATTTTTTGGGAAAAAGGAAAGAAAAACCGCAAACGTTCAAAATAGTTTAATAGATAGTATGCGTCTACTCAAATGGGGGTAAGGCACATTAATAAATATGCGCATACACCAGTGAACAAATGTGACTCGCCCACATAACCTCACCAATGTTCCGTGATCAATAATGTCAATGCAATTATTTCCATGTAATTAAATGTCGGAACATGCCATTGTTATGTGGTAAATAACAGTTCCATTATTTACAAGTAATTAAACGTCTGATCTTGCTCTTAAGCACAGGGACATTTGGGTGAGACTTGAAATCAAAGATGGTCGTGATATTCACACAACGCATTAGGTCATTTCCCCCAATACATGTGTCTTTAATCATAGCTCTATTTACTCTGAAAATCTTACATCACTGTATTTATTTATACATCTTTAATACAGTTCCACCACAATAAAATTGTAATGAACAAAAAACAAAAACGTCAAAAATACAATGAAACTGTCTAATATAATTAATATTGCATAAACATTTGATTAAGTCGAAAGTAATATATTCTAGATTATTATAACATTGGCAAGGCTTTTTGTTATAAATACCTTGAAATAATTACATCAGACAATAGCTGTTTCATTACCTTCGGCGCTTTGATAATATTTGGAAACTGGAGCTGATCTTTCACGTTATTTGTCAGATCTGAAAGTTGATTCGCAGACGTAACACGGCAAAATTTGTAGGCATGCTGCAAGTAAATGATATTGAATACAGTTTTATGGAGTAGTACAAGCAAATATAATTCAATAATATATGCACAAAATATGCAGTTTATATTGTTCATCTAATTCATTAACTATACATTCTTTGTCTCGTGAACATTTTCTTTGTGTGCACACTCGTGTAGAATATAAGTACGTGTACAATACATACGTCTCAACAACAAAAATTATTAACACTAGTGTTAAGATAATCCGGACTTGCCTTTAAAATTGTACACAGTTTATTTATATTGGCCTTCTCGTCATCATTTTTCTCTTTATTTAGCTCTTTGAATGCTGTATTCCACTCGTATGTATACAGATCGGAGAACTGGTTCATAATGGTACGTGGATGACTGCTTCTGTCCGTTATATTGAGGCATGCATTACGCGCGCTCTCCATGGACAGTCGGCTTAACCTGAAAGTAGAGGACATTTTAATAAATTGTATTTGGTTGTATTTTGCAAGTTTATTAAGTAGTTAAGAAACGTGTTAACACATTACGTCTAGAAAGTACGTTTATTATTACACGTTAGACTGCTGGGACAAAATAAAGGAATAAGTCGGTCTGTGTCCAAACCCATGTATACAATTTAGAATTTTTCTTCTTCATGTCCTCATCTCGCAGTTGATCATGGAGCTCGTTTTTCTTTTTGCTTTTAAAAACAAAAAAAGACTTGCATATCCTTTGACTCAATATAGAATATAACCCATGTCGTCTGGCTTTTAAGTTAATTACCTTTGACCTAGGTTATATACCCCTATTCCATTGATAAATACACGATCACGGAAATATATAGTGTTGTCGCTTGATTGGAGTGAGAAAGGTAGGGAGACGAGTATGCGTGACAGAAAACATGTAAAGGTAACTACTCATATCCCATAGCTACCCAGATACATGCCATGATTGGCTAGGCTAAACGAAGGTAATGTTTCCCTGAAGAAAATCAAGGCCTAAAGTGATCTACCTCCCACATTTAATCATTCCAAGGTTTTCTGTAAAAAAGGGAAAAATCTTGACTTCGAGATCAGTAAAAATAGTTTCTAAGATGTCGAAGGGACGAGTGTCTGGAAAGTTGATGACACGGAAAATAGAAATTAAGTTTCATGGAATAAAATGTATGGTCTCGTTTACCTACAATACCAGTTTATTCCGATTACCTCGTTCAGATGTAATAGGAGTCATGTTTGCTAAGAATTAAATTTCCTGTGTCTGGAATGAATGTCAATGAATTGCTAATTAGCAATTATTGAAGTTAGGAGAATGAAGACCATTAACTCATTTGTATAATTAAGCTGTGAATTCGTTTTAAAACAAAAGAATCAATGATTTTAGCGAAAGGAACGTTTAGGGCGTTTAGCTAAAGATGTATAACTTACAGAAGGGTGAGACGTATAGTTATCAAAGAGGTCTAATTATGTTATGGTTCCAGTTAGGAATGCGGAGAGCGGCAGAGAAACATACATCAATTTAATCTTAATACTGTTAATACACAATACATAATTATGTATCAGCGTCAGGCTGCTAACTGGCCCATAGTATCCTTATTATTTAGACGATGTATTAGTCTTTGCCTCTTCAGTTACTGTAAGATGGTATCTGACATAACCAGAGTGGGAACGTTGTTCGGCGCAAGAAAAGACGACATACAGCAAAGTTACGGTTGATAACCGGAAGAGGCTGCTGTAGAGATCGATATGAGAGGACTGGAAGTAACCAGGTTATGCCAGCATGCTGAGCAATGAGTTCGATTATTCACCCAATTCCATGATGAAATTTGTTTTTTCGGTATAACAGAACAGTTAATTGCATTTCGTGTAAAGTTTGTAATTCTATGCCTTAGAGAACGTGTATCGTTCAAATGTCATATTCAATTTCATACTATGTAGTTGATACAATTTTTTTAACGTAACGATGCTCTATTGTATACCTCATCTCAGATCTCTGTTATTACATTCATTAATTTCATATTTTATTTTATTTATTACTCGGTCCGGGCAATAATACCGTGGTTGAGCTTCTCCTGATAACGATAATCAAACACGGAGGGGAATACTTTATTGAGTTCATTTTCTTTAACACGCATCATCATTATGACAAGTATGTTTTGGATGTTCAATTTGATATTTTTTATATTGAATGGGACTTTTTCATATTCTTCAACACGCCCCATGACAAGTATGTTTTGGATGTTCCATTGTATGTTTTATATTCTTCAACACGCCCCAGGACAAGTATGTTTTGGATGTTCAAGGGGATGTTTTATATTTTTCAACACGCCCCATGACAAGTATGGTATGGATGTTCAATATGATATTTTTACATTCTTCGAAATTCTTTAGGACAAGTACGTTATGTATCGTTAATAAGATATTTCTATATTTTTCAAAACCCTTTAAGACAAGTACATTATGGATGTTCAATGGACTATTTCTATATTCTTCAAAACCCTTTAGGACAAATAGGTTATGGAAGTTCAATAGGATATTTCCTTATTCTTCAAAACCTTTTAAACAAGTACTTTATGGATAGTCAATGGGATATTTCATATTATTAAACACGTTGGTTTACAAGTACATTATGGATATTTAATGCAATGCGTCTAAATTCTTCAAAACCCTTTCAGACAGAGTAGTATGGATGTTCTATGGGATATTTCAAATTCTTCAACACGCTCTAGGACAAGTATGTTTTGGATGTTCAATGGGATAATTTTATATTCAATGGGATATTTCATAGTATTCAGCATGCACAAGGACAAGTATGTTATGAATGTTCATAAGGATTTTTCTATATTCTTCAAAACCCTTTAGGACAAATACGTTATGGACCTTGAATGGGATATTTCATATTCTTCAACACACTTTAAACACGCATGTTACTGATGTTCAATTATATATTTTTTATATTCAAGGGGATATTTTTATATTCAAGGGGATATTTTTATATTCAATGGGATATATTTGTATCCTTCAAAACAATCTAGGATGTGTATGTTTCGGATGTTAAAAGGGGCAGTTTTACATTCCTCAGCAATTTTAAGACAAGTATGTTACGCATGGTATGTAGTATATTGTTGCGTCTTCACTTAAACAATACCAGATTCCTTACTGCTGTAGAGATTGTAGGGTTGAAATCTGGCCCTTGGCATTACAACGAGATGATGTATTAAGCAATTTAGAGTCTAAAAATAAACAACGTAACACAATCCTGGAGGCAAACTTGGTACCTGTTTGAAAGGTTTGCGATCTGGCCTTCCTGCTCATTCAATTTTCTTTCCATATCCCAGATTTTGGCATTCTCTGTGTTCTCCCTCAACAGAGGCGGTGTCCCGTTATCGTACACTTCTCTCCGTACTGTGCGATTGTTTGGGGAGGTCATTTTAGGAACCGACGAACATCGTGGTTTCTGAATAAAATTTTGTTGATGGATTTAGAATACAAATATCAAGACGATATGACAAACTTCACACGTACACATACGTGTATCATTTGGCAATATATAAGGGGAGGGGGATTATAATTTTCTACGGTATCTTATGTATATATAATGTGCAAGAAACCTCACGTGGAAACAGCAAATGAAAGAAAACGAAAGAAACACATAACGGACTGAAAAAAGGAAACCAACACATACATACAAATTATAAAGGCAACAGCTATATAACTGTCATGTATGTGAGCTTTGATTCTAAAATAAGATCAGTCACATTTTACGTGCTTTATTTGAATAACACACTGAATACATTTTAACGCCAAAAACAATTTTGTTTTAGATATAAGTTAGGTTACTTACCTAACAAAGAACGTAACACTATTCATCTTTCAACTTTTCATTCGGCTTACCTCAGAAGTTACAGATTAACTGTCATTTCACAGTGAAGAAAACACATCTCGAATGATGAGGCAAGAACTCAAACGGAATATGTTGGCCATGATTGTATCTCCTTAAGTTATTTGCCATTTATAACACCATGACACATCTTTCTTTTGTATACTCGGCGGTGTGCTGAGAACAATTATGGGAACATAATTAAAGAGTATATTGAATTTGTCGGGTATCTATTGAACTGAACCGTTCATAGAGTACACCGTATTGTAACTCAGAAAGACCCCGAAACATACGGTATTGTTATATATCTTTTTCAAACATGCCGTATCGCAATGTACATTTATCAAATTGAAATGAGATTAAATTGATTGGCTACTTTATTATGCGCTTGAAAGGATTGCAAACAAAACACCAATATGGATTTTACATTTAGTATAACAATAATGAAACAAAAGAGCTTGTTTTAACTGTTTTGGCGTCCATGAATAATTTTGCTTGAAGGCCGTAATAATGGGTTTTATAAGGTGATATATAATGTAGATGGTGATCTTGAAAGATCTTAACCTCAATGTGTTAAGGAAATAATAATCGGCACTGCTAATACGACAAACAATGCTACAATTGGAAGAGTGCATGTTTAGGTCTAACTGATCAATGTCTAACTGATGTTACTGATCTGCGGATGTAAACGCACCATTGCAGAACAGCAAATCAAGTTATTTCCTTTTTACTGTATACATTGAAGGAATTAAACAAATTTATTTCAACGAAACATTGAGAAGTAACCGATGTTGAAGTCGTATTTTGATTGACAATAAAACAAGCCAGTATATTTAAGTTCATTTACATCTAGCTCCGTTGGATTTCAAAGACAAACACGCGTGATATAGTTTTAAAAACGGGTTGTTCTAGTAGCAGTGATACATGGTAATGTAAACGTTCCATTAACAACCTAGATACCACAGATATGGCGTACCTATAGGGTGTTAGATCTAGGTCTGAAAAGTGGGTCAGATGTAGTATATATTGTATTGAATAAACATATGTCTGTGTCTGTATAAATAGGTCTTTGCCTCTCATTAAAAAACCCAAACAGTACAATGGCGAAGAAGATAAAGCTGATAAGTAAGAGGATAACAAAGAATTAGGACAGTTCTACACTTCTGCTCAGATGATGTGTTGCAGACCTGATACCTTTGTTAACACTTACGATAAAGGTCTTTATCTTTGCCTAGTTTCCGACATTTTCATTCCACTGAAACACGTCTGATGTCTGATGGAAGAAGTTTAGTGAAACGACTTGATACTATTTTGATCGGCATGGACTAGATACATAAAACTTCGGATAGGAAGTAGATTATATTTTCGAAACCCTCAATAATACCGGCGATGATTACTCAGTTGGTATACAAAAGGTGACAAGCTATTTTTCACAAAATAATTCCCATGAAACGGATATTAAGAAAAACGGAAACGGTTTTGTTTCCCTAAAATCCACCCCACCCCCCTTAAAATAACCAAAAGAGTGTGAAATCAGTAGATCATGTCAACACCAGGCCACGATAGCTTTCAGCTACCTGTGAATTCGCTGCTGCCAATTGTAAGGGTGCTAATTTCTGTCAATACATTAATTTGGGCAAGAGAACAATTGATTAGATTTATGGGGTCAGGTGCGTGTAAAATCGCTCTACTGCAATGATGTTCAGTGTCTGTGTCGTGAGAGGAAGTGATTCTTAATTAAGCCTTCGTTTATTTAACAGTCAGGCAAACTGGAAGGAAAATGTTAATGTCGATCTATGTATCGAATATGTCAGAGTTGAGATTATCAAAAATCAGTTATTTTGGAATTCTAAAAGTCAGCCTGACCGCAATTTTGGCGTTTAGTTATAAATACGGTATATATACGCTATATATATTTAATCCTGATTGGTTACGCTAAACATGGAGTGTGTTTCTCACACGAAATGTCTTGGTTTTAATATGCCCCATCACACAGTATAGTAAGTCTACTTTTCTCCCCAAAGAGTAAAACTAAGGAGACATCGTTCTTGAATTGAGAAGACATTCTTTCTACATATCTGCTCAGATCTATATTTATTCCACCAATACATTTCACATTTTATATTAATATTTCCGCTATCCGGACAACAACACCGAGGGCGATCACCACCCCAACAACAAAACCAGCACTCTACACCTACAAAGAAACAAATTCAGAGGGGTGTTTGTCAACAGGTCGTTGACGTTGCTCACTTCGTGAATAAATGTACCTAACACATCCTTCTACATGTATGCCCGAGTCGTAAATCTCATGGACAGGCAAGTAATATAAATAGAAACAAATCTGAGATTGAACTTTGCAATGCTTAGAACTCTTAGTCATCACATAAACAATCCAAGTTTCATGGAGAAAGCAAACGTCAACAACGAGCGACACAACATGCAAAACTTGTGGTGGCTTGCATCCATTCTTATATCAATAGGCCGTGCCCAGCCAAAGGGAAACTACATTTTATTTCTGCATAAGAAACTATTTTGATTGAACCCAGATCGAGTAAACAATAAAATGAAATAATAGATGGGTAATTAAGTGATGGAATAACATAGAATTCAGCAGAACTAAATATTAGAATAACACAAACCTCCTTATGTAAAATGTAATACTTTAATCAATTAAAAAACAAAACGATATGTAAATGATTCGCTTTCTCTCAGAAACATAATTACTTATAAATTAGGCGAATTTCATTTATCATTTTTCTGACTGATATAATACATTACATCATATGATTGAGTGATGAATCGAACTCAGGTTGCCTGGCATGACAAAATCACATGGTTCTTCCGGAATTTTCCATATCATTGCTTGTGATCGGTCGGTGATTCCGTTTTTCTTGCCTTCTCTCACTACTCGTAGCCTCTACGGGTCATCTTAACTTCGGACTGTTTTCTCTTTCCCATTCTGCAGTCAGGTTTGTGTAGAGTTATTTCCTTTAAATAAAATACTTTTTCCAGCCTAAATATTGGTCAGGATTTCCTTCAACAGAGATGAGAAACATTTCCATTCTCAAGAGATCGCGTCTGTCGGAAATCAATAGAGCTCGCTAATATCATTAGCTGAATGAACAAACAATTATTATCATAAATCGAGGTCCCGTTAACCACTAATAAATTCTTAACGGAGTACCTTGATATAAAAAGCCCCATGTGACCTATCTTTATATCGTTGAGCTATACATTTACCAGATGCCCTATTAGCCGACAAACATTCCTAATGTTACACTATTATTTCAGATGGATTGAATTCAGAACCTAATTGCACTCAAATGAATAGACTTCACTCTTTGTCCTACTGTGTTAATTTGCTAAAAGGCGATTCACCGACATACGTTTCCGGTTGTAGGATATTAAATCCGCAGCATCAGTGATACAAATCATTTAATGATCACGAAAAACCAACAATGGAAATGGATTGATAAAAACAAGAAAACGTTTGAAACACAAAATTCAACTTTAGAAAGTAACGCAAAAATAGCATTTTTCAAGCCTAATTAGGAAACATAATGTAGATGTAGGTATGTTTGGTTCTTGAGCGTTATTAACTCAGACTGGATGGTTATTTTCTGCTCCAGTTGAGCACTTTTGGACAAGCAGTGTTCACAGATGGAACGTGAAGCACTAGCAATATGTATGAGTTTTAAGTACTTCCATCTGTACCTGTTTGGTGATACCTTTACGCTAATCAGTGATTATGCGCAACTGGAAGTAATTTTCAACAATCCAAAGTCATGACCCCCTGCAAGATTCGAGAGACAGCAATCTAGGATACAAACATACAAGTGATGTACAAGCCAGGTAAAACATTCCAAGGCTGGGACTAAATTCTGTAAGCATTCTGAAGTTGCCGAAGCTTCTGGTGAAATTATATTTGTTAATGCATTACCCAAGACACTGACAAGCGAATAGATTCAGATAGCTACTTTGGAGGTCCAAGACCTTGAACGTGTTATCAAATAAATATAGACTGGAAATATTAATTCGAACAAAACACAAAAAATTAGACATCAACACATAACATCTCCAGTTACAGATGATGTCTTGCTTGCTGTGTGACAGAAGTCTATAGTCAAAACAAAATAGCTTCTTCGTGAGAGACAATGATATAAAGGAAAAAGTGATTAGCTTCTGGTTAAATAAGAAAAGAGAAAGAGATGATATCAATATCGTTCAATCACAAAACATGAAATTTGCAACAAAAAGCGTGTTATGATAACAGCGAGAAGAGAAGTTATCAATTCACTAGAAATGTATCATTATTTAAGACAGTAAAGAACTCATCATATATTCAAGCATCAAATGACCAGATATATTCTACAATAAATCTATAAAGGGATAACATGTCTGTGCAGTAAATCCAGCATACGACTTAGCACTGACCCGACGTATTGACCCGACTTAGACTTAGCATTGACCCGACGTATTGACCCGACTTAGCATTGACCCGACGTATTGACCCGACTTAGCATTGACCCGACTTAGCATTGACCCGACGTATTGACCCGACTTAGCATTGACCCGACTTAGCATTGACCCGACGTATTGATCCGACTTAGCATTGGCCCGACGTATTGACCCGACTTAGCATTGACCCGACTTAGCATTGACCCGACTTAGCACTGACCCGACGTATTGACCCGACTTAGCATTGACCCGACTTAGCACTGACTCGACGTATTGACCCGACTTAGCATTGGCCCGACTTAGCATTTAGAAGAGTAACACGAGTAAGAAAATCGTCTTTGATAATTTTGTACCATATCGGAAAAAGAAGAAGCTTAGTTATCTCTTTCATCATTTCTTTTTATGTGAATTTAAGTTGTTTGAAAAAATGGACATTATCCTTATGGTTCATACATATATACTGACCTGATTCTCAATTTAAGACTGTACATTTTAAGTCCGAATGGAAAGATTGGGTGTAGTGTTCTAAAAGCAGTGTTATATGGTAATATAAAACAACTCTCTTGTAATTCAACATTTTAGAAACAAGAGATAATTCCGAAATATAGGGTGCTAGATATAGGTCTGACAAGAAGGTCAGATATTATATGTATGCCATGGAATAAGCATTTGTCTGTAGAAACAGGTCTTTGCCTCTGACAATTGTAAAACTGTACTCAAGGAAACGTTCATGTTTGGGCTCGTATGTTGGTAAATGCTTCCGCTTGTCCTTGACACATTTAATGTTCGAAGAACCAAACCATTCGAAACTACTTTCAGAACTTCACTTGTTGTTGTTGTAACCAAGTTTACCATTATTTGTAAAAATGGTATTTACAGCTGCCTCGCTTGACGCCCAGCATTAATAGGTAAGTGTTAGGACTGGTCGGCCTGGTGTCAGGATAATGTGACCGGGTGGGACATCATGCTACATGGCTGCGGCATGATGCCCCAGTGTTAGACATCATTATAAACTGCCTCACTGCATACATCGTAGCGATATGACTGAACAATTGTTAAACCTACGTTAAAAATCTTAATCAAACAAACAAACAAAACAGCTTGATGGATCGAACATTTATATTGGCGCATCGTCCTAGCAACATCTATTGGATTTCACGTGTTGCCTCTCTAAGTTAGTAGATAATACCAGCTAATCATTAGAGTGGTGCTTTGTACATCCGCCAAAATCAGTGGTTGCAATTGACCTAAACAAAAAGGATACTTTGGGCGTTTAACATCGAAAATATGACTATGTACCAGAGGAAGGACATTACAGGAGTATTTGAATGAAATGTATATGCGCAAACACGGACCGACACTGGAAAGTTGCTTATTTAACAGTCCATTCAAACTGTGTGCTCCCTTTGTCTAGATCACTTTGGAGCCATGTTTAAATATTAATAATTTAACTTTGATTAGATGTGGTGGCATGCCGCCGCATAAAATGAAATTCACAGACCTGAAGCTCAGAACTATCTACTCTATATGCCAAGGTGTAGATAGGGCTATCATAAACTTGGCTTGCGAAGATGAGTTTAATCGATAGTGAATACAAACATAAATTTTAGATCTTAAGAGGCAACACGCTCAGCGAAGATCTTTATAACTTCTGAACATGTTTAAGACACATGCCATGTATATTTTTTTTGCCTTGTTTGTTGGGGAGGAGGGGTTTGTATTCATTATTTACAATGGATAATTGTGTTTTGGACTTGACTTTGTCAAAAGCAAGTTTATTTTATACCTAACCTGCTTTTGGCATGTTTATCTCAGTCTGAGTCTAGAACGTTGGAAATTCCCCTTGAAATGCCGGGTCTATCTCTTGTTTATAACATTTTATTTTATAATTATAGGCACAGATCGTCTAATCATAACTAAGATTTTACTTGGAACCTTCCACATATCAATTTTCCATTAGGAAAAAGTTTGTTATAGAAAATGTTAGTTGTCACCTTAGGTCAAGATGATGACTGTATAATTTTGTTTTTATATAAATTATTCAATCGTTCTGTAAAATCTGAGCCGAATCAATTGCATTATTATTGTATCCAGTATTTCATTTGGGGTGAAATTTATTTATTCAAATTAGTTAATTCAAGTTCTTCTCTGGATATGCAAGGAGCTCTAAAAACAACATTCGCGGAAATATACACTTAGATTTATAGTGAAGTTTCAAATCAGGATATATTCCTGGATTGTATTATAGTGATTCAACAAAACCACTGTTGGCGAATCACTACGACACGGACCACTATAGGCACATCAACACTTCCAGCGTTGGATTTATTTTAAAATACCGCTAAAATTTCTTTAGAAATATATCGATTATACAAGCTGTTTTACAAGGTATGAGCAAATCCGATTGGAGTTCTGTCCCCGTGTTAATAAACGCAGCCAATCAGATACAACATAATCCAATTAACCAAAAGCATAGATCTGTCCAACATTAACACTCATCCAACATCAATGCAACATCTCCACCTTAGTAAGAGTTAATTGGATTTCGCTACGTTATCTAGGGAATGACGTCCCTCGATAATTTATATATGACCCGGTGTGAGTGAAAGACAGAATATCAACATGAGAACTGAGCAAGATTATTGAGTATAAATATTGCATTACGATCCCGCTTAGACAAGAAAAATAGCAAATTTAATGAAACAAATTAAGAGTGATAATTTCAATTCAACTTTAAAGGTCTACTAGTGCACTTTTACAACCTTCGTTTATATTATAAATTTTAACTTCAGGATGCGAGTTTCATAGGTGATATGTCATATACCTCATCAGTAACGAAAATAATGACCACATAACATTGCTTTTTTATCGTTGCTGACAAAACGCTCCTCGCTGATTTTGCGCTCGGTAATTTCCGGACGTTAAAGCGGATGTGACGTAGTTAAGGGAACACGGCTTTCAAATTTTGACTTGTTTTGATTTCAACGAGTGTATCCGTGCGTGCAAAATGGTAAAAAGGTGTATTGTTGGAGGTTGTAGTAATACAAAACGAGAAGGAGTGAGCTTGCACTCATTTCCTACTAACCCTGTTTCAAGGAAACAATGGATTAAGCAGATACGAACGACAAGAAAAGATTGGACTGAACCGACGAGTGACAGACGAGATAGTCAAGTTGTCTGTAGTGACCACTTCAAAGACGACGATTTCGATCCCACCTTGAAACTGAAACAGTCATTTGGGATTAAGAGCAGTAGACGACTTCTACCAAATGCAGTTCCGAGTGTGTTTTCTCGCCATACAACCCAGGTTGCATGCACACCAGATCAACAGAAATCGAGGGATACGCAGGCCTAACAACATGTAGCCCGACAAAAGCGAGAGCGAGCAAGGGTAAATAAATGTTAATTGATTTTATCGCGCTATATTATTTGTTGTCAACCCTACACCCCATACACTCTTGCCACAAATGTACCTAGTTTTCGAGCGATTACTATATATATATAAATATATATATATATATATATATATATATATATATATATATATATATATATATATATATATATATATATATATATACGCCCAGAGGCATGTGTACCCCCTGCCCCCCCCCCCCCAGCTACACCTCTGTATCTCCCCTGCATTGAAAGGACCTCAGCCTAGAAAGAAAAAAAATAATAATGTGGATGCTGTAGCCTCTTTCCTGCATGTTGCTGTTTTCAACAATAATAATAATGTTTATAAGTGTAATTCTCATACTTAAATGGTGTGAATAGTTTGTGTATTTATTGTTTTAATTGTAATGACTAATTAGTTCTGATGATCTGAGAGTTAATTACCTTCCTTGCATAGTATACATTATTATGTCAGTGGATCTTGATTTAGGTCTGATTAACGCCCACAACCCAATGATTGCCGATGTAATATCAATGTTTGTTCGATGTGATAAGTATATTATTATTATTATTATTATTATTATTATTATTATTATTATTATTATTCGGATTGTGTACAGAATCATACAAGGTAAAAAAGGAATTTAGCTTTTAATATTGTTTATGATGTAAACTTCCAATACTGCTTGATTTACCTGTATCTATTTTGCTAGATGTTGAAAGAGATGTTTCAAAACCAGCATCCAGAAGACAATGTTCAAGAGAAAACCCAAACTGCAACAATCACACACTCAACAGTAGATGGTGTGACATATCCTGATGTGCATATTGATGTCACAGAGAACTTTCCATGCATTTCCAGTGTTCAAATGGTTGGTATAGTTTAATATGATTTCATATGGCCTCATATATGATAGTTTACTAATAAATCAATAAAGATATGATATTATTTAATGTTGGAAAGCTATGCAATGTGTTGGTTATATGTCAAACATTATGACCAGTCATAGTTTCTCCAAGTAATTAAAGAGGTATGATGCATTTGTCATTATTCAACATGCATAAAACTTAAAATATGACCACTACAGCGTACCGATTAATCTGATGCAGTTATTTACTAGAACTTGACAGATATATTTTTCATGTATTGTTTTTGTTTCAGGGATTAAGAGACATCATCATGCAGTATTGCCGTTGAATGTCAGACTGACAGGATACTGAAGAGATCCACGCAAGCATTTGTGAGAGGAAAACAAATTGATTTTGGTAATATTAATACATGTATAATTCACAGTTATAATCTACCCATTAAAAGATAACAAGCAAATGACACATGTAACAATAAATTAGTTCAGTATGATAGTGTAAGCAATTGTCTCTGTATACTAAACTTTTGTCCAATTTTTGTTACTTAGTAATTATACACTGTTATTGATAAGCATATTTATGAATTACTCATCTGTATTAAAACCAGGATAATCAGTATATGAAATTCTTGTTAGTTTCTTAAATTGGGTGGGCGTATTCCTTCTTTCAGACTATGTTGAACAGTTGATGGCAGCACTGGGTGATATCGTCAAGAAACCAGAGTCTTTTTATAGTTACCGCCAACTCTATGCAGCCGATTCCAGAGGCCAGACAAGTTGAATGCTCTCCAGTTTGACACATCCCATTTTCACGCAAAGTACAAGTCCTTGTAAAATGAGTGTAGCTAACACTTTCACAGTATCTCATATACTACAAATGATGGCAAAGCAGCTTGATTTAATTTTTTTTTTCTAGCACATCGAAGTCATATATTGTAACAAAATAATTATAGTCAAATACTAGTTGTGTTTTTAAAATGAATACCATTGCTATATTATTTACAAATTTCAGAATATGTTGAAATGTTGATGACATCACTGGAGAAAATGGTCAGGAAACCAGTCGGTTGTTAGTTACCACCATCTTTATGGAGCCAATCCCTGAGGCTGGATAAGTTGATGGCTGTCTGCAAGTTAACTACAAGTGCTTAAAACCGGTGTAGTTACCACCTTCACTTGGGAACTTCTGCCTGATTGCATCTACTGCACAGGATGGCAAAGCAACTCTAATTTCACGGCCAAGATATCCCCAGCACCATCTTACCAGCTGCCTGTATGCGGTGTATCTATTACGACTGAAAATATAATATGCAACATATTTTAGACTTGAATATTTGAATAAAGTTATATTCTGTCACCTATTCTGGTTTTAACTTATTTATTTCAAGTTTTCCTAGTCAAGACGTTTAGGATAATATTAGATTTTAATACAACCAATGGTAGTCAACTAAATGAATCTTAAGTGAATGCGTACAGACGACATTTTTTAAATGTCATAATGCAGAGTCTGTTCAAGATATGTAAGTATTGTATGTTTGAAGTTTTTCTGATATTGGCGCCACAATTACAGCGAGAATATTTTGCCTAGATGTACAATTGTTTACATACTCTGACAGAATTTCCTCGCGATTTCCATACTGCTGTCTGTAGGCATAGTATGCTGCTTCCAGGACATATTCATCTACGCAAACTGTCAAAAATCCAGGATGATTGATGATGCAATCCACATTTAGCTCCTTGGTCTTTTCAAAAATCACACTGATCTCTTTACAGCATATACACTCTTCAACCGTTTCTTTCATGCTGCAATTTCCACATGAACACCTGAATAAATAAAACATGTATATGGTAAATATGCTATATCATAATTATTTGGTTAGACAGCAAACGTTTAGCTCTTAGATTATCAAGTGTGTGTGTGTGTGTGTGTGTGTCATAATGGTAAGACTTCTACAGTTGCACCTCTTGTACCAAAATGATGAAACATACATCTCATCAGAAATGTTGTATATCACTAGTACTGTGCACCTTAACTGACATGGAAAAATATGCTGGCTAAGAATCTATCCATGTAGGATATAAAAATGTATACCCATTGCCTGGATTAAAAGCTACATTCAGGGTACGTGTGCTTTAAAAGAACAAACTTTAGTCATACAATTAATAAAGCATTTATTTCTACACCTCTCATAGTCTGAGTCTTAAGTGTTAAATTTTAACACCACTAGTTATTGATGAATCATGCTACATGAAACTCATTTCTGAAGACGTCCAACAAACGTTTTCCATATTCGTTTAGTAATAGTTAGCAATAACTGCAGTAATGATAATAGTAATTACCAGAATGTAGAACCCAACCGCTGTTCAGCTTGATCGTGGACCGAGTTTTCTTCAGCCAGTTCAGGGCCTTGACACTTATCTCGTTCGGGCTGAAACTGATACGGCCTCACTTCGTAATGAGCAGAATCTTCAGATTCATGAACTTGTCCATAATCAAGGGGTTCACCTTCATCAAACGACGAAGATGAGCATGATAAATTTGCCACAAAATCGCACGTATCGTCACTATCACCCATTATCATCACATACGCTAAACTTGAATGACTTCCCCTACGTACGTCACTTCCGGAAATCCGATTTTTCACCGGATGTTTACAAATATTTCCGAAGCGTTTTCCGTACAATATCAATTTATGCTCAAACAATCCTTTTTTTCTCCTTTGTGAGTTAAAAGCTACATCTAAAATGTACATTTCCGAAATATTCAGCGAAAAAGGAATATTTTGATGTATAATGTGTTTTTGACGCTAGTAGACCTTTAATGATATCAACAAGATTTACTAGCAGTGTCTACTTTGGATTTACATGTAATTCATCATCATAACGAGTGGTGAAAAGAGCGCAATATCCACGACTGATTGCATCACCTTACTCTCGACCGTGTTCTAAAGTTTCCTATTTCTTCGAGTCTTCCTTTTTCGACTTCCTTGCCCTTCTTGAACTTCCTAGATTTGTTTCTGTACTCGTCACTTTCGAACTTAACTCGTTACTTTTTTATTTTTGGACTCCGTCTTCGGACTGTCGAGTTCCCTCTCGCTCGGACAACTGTTTCCTTAAAGGACTAAAGTATCCCTAAAACACTATATGTACCACTTTCTGGATGTACATACAATTGCTTCACTTACGTTATTCAGAACACACTAGTCATTCAGACACTGCGTGAAGCCTACATATTGTATTACCTCGATATAAATTACCACGTGACCTCTATCGTAAATTTACCTTATCCTACTACATATTTGATTACTATTGCATAGAATTCACAGATCCTTGCTCACTTCCAGATTATTTGAACAGTGAAAAACCAAATATAATAGGTAGCTATCGTTAACACAAGCTTATTGGTATCTTCCTAACAGACAAAGGAAATTATTATTATTTAATATTTATTCATATAACCCTATAATTCTTGCACATATGAACATTTGGATTGTATGCAATCAACTCTGCTAATGGACTAACAACTGTAAAATTAAAAGATAAATTGCATAGCAACTCTAGCATCAACACATTTTCATGAAATTATATAAATGGTACATAATATGGAAGCTAATCATATCAAACAAGTTGCATACAACAAAAAATATATAATAAATATAATATTAGGTGAAATTAAAATTGCATATCTTAATGCTGTTAACTTCAGATCTTGTGCATCAAGCACTAAACCCTGTCTTCCCACAAGACAGACACATGGTCCCTCCGTGTTTAACGAGGAAAGCACTATCCTTTGTATGGCTTCCTCAGAGCCAACATTCTCTCTCTCATAACATTTCGGACTAAAGAATTTTGATCAAGGTTATCACTTTAAATTCCAATTACTTTCAAGTTGTACACATTAATTGCCCTCGACCAATCATAAGCAATAGTTTCTAAAAACATTTTGCTAAGACAATCATTTGTTTCGTGAGTCAAAATCTCTGAAGAATGACTATTTGACACGGATTGGAGGTTGAGCTGCCTCCTTCTAAGACCCGTTGTAAGATATCCGGTCGATTTCATTGAATCGGAACACTGGCCCCTTTTAAGTTTAAACACTGATATGGAAGAAATTAAAAAAATAAAGGTCGAATTGACCCTTCCCAAACACTCCCCTGGTCATAATGTGATAAAATCTTAATGCTTGGTGCATTCAACTTTAAGGTTCACAACGTATTAAAAATTCGACTTTTCAGAATTATAATAATATAAAACGGTTAGTCAGTCAAATTTAAGCATAACTAATCGAGATCATGATCACAGAGTCTTATGTACCAATTTTTAAACCGTATAAAATACAATCTCTAGATTGTAAATACACTCGACTAATTAGATATATGATCCCCTCATAAATCTTGCAAATATGCAGAACTCGCCAAAAACAAACGATCATCCAACTTACTGGCGATATTATCCAATTTACTAAGTCTGATTAATATTCGATTAAAACCGAGAAGTCTCGAGTGATAGGAAACTGAGCCAGAAAGGTCATTAATATAAGTGGGTCTCACTTATATTAAAACTCGTTCGAAATATTGATGATAAAATTCCATCGCCTAGTCTGAAAAGTGCGGCCGGTCAAATGCAAAATTACTGCATCTACATGCGATATTTCCATTTTCTAACTCAAGGCGGATCTTCATCATGCAAACCAATATTCCCAGTTTGAAGAGGAAAAATAAAACCGATACAAGATATGGTTTGTAGAGTGGTAAACAAGTTTCGATCAATGGCATGCTATATCGTCCTTTTTAATAAGCAGAAATCGTGCTTATTATCGAACTCTTATGAGATATGTGTATAAGTCCAGTTTGATTAAATGGATATGCACCGGTCTTGCATATAATCAAAATCCTCTAAGATCTTGATAATAAAAACACATAGTCCAAGTTTGTCTAAACTTTAATCAGAAATGTGGCTTTCGAATAATTTATAACGGACCATATCAATATATATATATATATATATATATATATATATATATATATATATATATATATATATATATATATATATATATATATATATATATGCACATACATATATATATATATATATATATATATATATATATATATATATATATATATATATATATATATATATATATATATATATACATATATATATATATATATATATATATATATATATATATATATATATACATATATATATATATATATATATATATATATATATATATATATATATATATATATATATATATATATATATATATATATATATATATATACACATACATAGATATATATCGTAATTAATCTCATCATAATTCATGAATGCCTATATAATTAACCTTGTCGCATCTTTTTATGTTGATGTATGCTAGGTCGAAGAGGAATTGAGGCTAGTGGGTGCAGACAAGGTTATGGGTTACCTGACCCGATGGCCCGGGTTCGAATATCAATGCATGTAAATTTTCTCCAGTAACATGCTAAAGTAATAATGGATTTATAGATTTTATTCCGATTTAGTATCGAGTCTTCGGATATACAAATATGATACTGTTTGAATCTGTTTTTTAATCAATATGTGATAGACGCATATTACACCCTTCCCCTGACTTTATTCGGAACACATTTGGGCCTTTCACTAGGGTTGCCTCAGATGTGCCGAATGTACGCCGAATACAAGTTTGTTGACTGTTTTAATGCAGCCCTCAATAGTGTGACAATTGATGTGTAAATCGTCTTATTTTTCTGAATAGTTTCTATGACAACAGAAGTGTATTTCGAACTAAACTCTTACTAGATACACCAGAGCTAACAAAGATGCAGTTATTATCCAATGCGCCGCGAATTTCTTTTTTTTTTCTGTGTTCGGATTATCGTAGACACTGACAGCTGTAACGGATCATATTTTCTAACAATCGCGAATCTTCCTGCAAAAACAAAGAAATATTTTTTTTTCTTCCAGCAAGCTCTCCATGCAGTGGTTGTAAATTGCCGATAGTCGTGTAAACATGCTCAATTATATATGAGATTTACGCGCATACTTAAGGTTTATCCAAAGTTGCTTGAGACGAAGATGTCATGCTACCCGTTGTTTCATATATGCATTTTATGTATGGATTATTGTGTAGTTCTTGTTCGTGTATGATAATATGTGAGGAATTACCACACCAACAGTAGTAGTAGTAGTAGTAGTAGTAGTAGTAGTAGCAGTAGTAGTACTAATACCAATAATAATAATAATAATAATAATAATAATAATAATAATAATAATAATAATAATAATAATTCTTATCATCATCAGTAGTATAATAATAAATCTAGTTAGAAATATTGGCAAGTCAGACACATCTACCCATGGATGGTACTTGTCAGCTATACTGGCTTTGTCAAGAAGGAAACTAGTCTAGATGCGAGCAAGCATACAGCATGTACTTGTAGAGTTATTCCCCTTAGTATCAACCAGACGGTACTCTGTTGCCAAACAATCTAATCAACTCTAAAGATCGTGTCCATGTGTCTTTTTATTACACGCCCAATTAATGATAAATCGGTGACCGTGCCTCTAGTTTACAAAGTGTGAGCGTCACCATAACTTCTATTGCCCACTGAATATTTTGCAGGATATCATTCGAAGAGAAACATGGGTGTAACTGTCTGGCATAATGATACTTCCACCTAATAAAACTAATGTAGTAAAAAGTGATTCAAGTGAGTGGCTTCTAACATATATATTTAAAAGATGCATACTCAAGGTATACGGCAAGAGTAATCCCATCTAAGAATTCAACGTTGTAAAACGTTGCAGGAGCGTTGACGCAAAGTTTTCATATAACTTTGTGGTAACGTGATTTAGTGAACTTGCTGAAATGTTGTTAAAACATTGTTGTTTAACGTCATAAAATAACATTCGTACAATATTATGACAGCATTCAAAACGTAGTCATTAAAAATTGAAGACTGAAAGCTGATTGTGTTTACGAAACCAATATGGGCCACTGCTATCAATAAAGACACACTTTAATTAGCCATACAAAAATGTCACCATTACCATCCTGTTAAAAGGAACAGAGAGAGTAGGACTTTCAAGATGGCTGCCATTGTCACCACCGTTTTCATTAGGGACTAACTTAACATCACCAGTCATTTGACCGTAATAGAAGAAGCAGACTTAAGAAAACAGTGCACGTAAATGCACAAATCTCGCAGACATTGTACAAATTTACTATGAAGAAATAATATCAAGATTATATGACCATACGTCTGTAGCTATCAAAATTTAAATACCTTTAAATGTGCATTTAAACATTTGTGCCAGCATACATTTCAAATATCGGTTGTGATTTATTTAAGAACGATAAACTTCGATCTAAAATCATGCGCAATTAAACAATCCCTAACTCGAAGCATTTTAATACGTAAACTAAACCCCATCCGCACTAATTTCTTTGACAACCTTGCCAGTCCGCCTCGATGTATCAACATCATTTATTTCATACGGAATCGCATCACAATTAGTATTTCCAGTTCAGTACCCACGAATGTAGTTCTAGTCTATTTTTAGAACATTTTTTCCTCCTTTTGGCGTGATAGAAAGGTTATATTGATGCATTTTTGGTAGGGATTTAAAGGTAATTGTTTATTCTTGAGAAAATGAGCTTAGAGAGTGGTTGTCTGTATGTATTTTGGAGACAGTGCACATTGAGTCATAAGGCCTTGGCGATAATCCGAAAGTGAAATCTGTTCTGTGTACATGCTGTCCTGTTTACAGTTCAGCCTCACAAAAAAATGTCGGTGAACCCTTGACAAGAACTTCACCGTGAAGTGATCTTTGGAGGTATTTTAGATTAACGTCTGATTTGTATTGATTGTCACACAGTGGAAAAGTCCAGTACTGAGAAATATATGTAGATAACATATGGTAAAATTAATTGTGATGTATGCCCATATAAGTCAGACAAAAGTCACTGAAATGCTCCAAAACTTTGTCAATTGTATGTATAGATTGAACATGATGTCCGATTAGCCACGTTTTCTCTGTCTGGGAATGGCACCGCCACGTGGCATGGCGTTAAAATGTGCATGAATGAGTCAACAGATGTGATGAAATAATCAGAAAACAAAGAATCTTTGTTGAACAATAGCAAAGCTACTTTGCGCAACTAAATATGTGAATTATAGATTTATTAAACAATATACAGATATGCACGGTTGACATTAGCATATAAATCCTCGTCTCAGCCACAAATGTTATTCTGGCGGTACAAACTTGAAAATTCTGTGATTCGCACGTTTTATCTGTATTAATAAAAGATGGCGAATAAATATTGCATCTTAAGTTTTTAACTTTCAGTCATTTATTTCTTTATCAAATAAAAATAAAAAACTTCAAAACTATGACTGTTCTTCCTGATAATGTAACGTTAAATACAACAGTGGCACAACGCTGTATAAACGTTACTTACTATATTTGTATAAATGATACTGTTTTGTTGTACACACTGTTATAACCGATTCATATAAGTATCATTAGTTTGACACCAGATGACTATTAAAAGTATGTTAATGCGTAATATTCTAGCAACATTGTCCGAACGTTATATCACAATGTAACCAAGTTATGGCGAATAATATATTTTACCAACCAACTTTACAACAACGTTGTGAAAACTTTGTGTATTAGCTGGGATAGTGGTTTTCACAGTGGCACACCAATGCGACAGAGAAATCCAGCTGTTTTGTTTACCTTACTTTTCTAATCACAGTCTAGACATCTCAGACCAGTCGTCTCAGTCAAGGTGTCCACGCGCTCAGAACTACTTTTAACAAAATAAACCCTTGTCTTCTGCTGTGCCTGACGTAGTTGCTCTAAATTAAACAACAACAACAACATATATATAACAAAAAACATAGAAACTTAAGGTCAATCAATCTTTGGCAACACACCATGCAGAAACATTTCGATAGAGACAAAAACACATGCATACTATTTCGATGTTTTGAAACTATGCTAGTTCGTTCTAACCAACATGGTCAATTTTATATCAGCCTAGCGCAGTACATTTTCAGAACATGGTCATTAGCTCAGTACATTTTCAGGTCAGAGTCATAAAATGTAGCTAAAGCAACCTAACTAGTTTTAAAAACTTCTTGTGAAACAAATTATATACTGTTAGATACATTTAGTGACGCTGATCTGAAAATTGATTGTGCTAAAGATATGATAAACTTCTCAATGCTGTGTGAAATAAACTATGACAGAAAACACTGATCCATGCACCTAGAAAATTAGTCTATACACTTCATAGCCTTTCAACTCTCTTAACAGCTATGAAAAACTTGGCAACTGCCAGAAATGTGTTATGGCTATTTTAATTTTGTTAAGCATCTCTATCGTGCCCCAGCTGAATCAAAATGATACCTGCAATATTAAGGCACAAACCAACCAGAAGGAATCAATACACTAATCCATAAGCAAATTAAACTGCAGCACTTGCCATATTTTCCAGACAGAAAATTAATTTTCCAAAGAACACGTAAACGTGAAATTTTAGCCCATGGCTATCCGCTAGGGACCATATTCACAGGGTCTTTTATACCGGGTTTATTTTGTTTCAAAATTGGAACTGATAAAATGAAACTGTTTCTTTTAATAAATATCATATATTAAATGTGATAATACCTCATTACTATGTGAAGTTTCATATTGTTAGTTTTCTTTGCTAATGCAGATAAACTGTGTACTTCTGATGCAACGGTCGTACCACAGTTTTCATTAACATATTTGTATTCATGCGCCGCATGTAAACATTGATGCGCCGAATCCATATTTTACAATTTAAATCAAAAGCAGCTATGCAGCACTTCAACTGATAACGACAGAACACGGGTGTATCTTGGGGCTCCTTAATATTATTTGAAAACGTGTTGTGCCACCAGTATTATTAAAATCACAAATTGATATTAAATGAAAACCATGCTAAATACGCGCTTGCAATTTCAAATCAAGTCCGTACAGCAAATGTTAATGTGAAATATGTTCATATTGAAACAATTCTAAGCTGTATTCATGTTGAAAGGTTATTTCATTAAACTGAAATAATTTTAATCATCAAAATAAGCAAACAAATAAACATATCAACATTAATGTACCTAATATTTTAAATTAAAATTAAGCTTGTATTGCCTTACTCGTGATAATAATAACTAGATCTGGTATTGTTGTACAAAAATCCATATGTCATAAATTTGTTTTCATCCTTCTATTTTTCTGAATATTTTTTTGGCATTCTTCAAACTTTATGCATGGCAGAACACAGTTAGTCTTACCCAAAAGTACAGATTGTAAAAATTACATTATACGTCGCACATAAACATTGGCTGATTGTTCAATTGTATAGGATGCAACATTTATAGCATCATTTTCACATATTTACTATTGACAAACAATTCCAAGTTTTTAAAGAAAAAGACATAAAGCAATTTAAAAAGTTAAATACCGACGACAAATATCATATAACTACTAATTGTCTGAGATCAGTATACCGCTGACCTAGTCACGTGTGCATTTATCATCCTGTTTACACAAAATCTCGCAAAACCTCAGACTATCACACAACTTGAATGTGTTCTACACTCAGCATAGACGAAGAACATTTTTAACAATATGGCGATTAAGAAAATCCCATTTATGTATTAAAAAAATAATTATACTTAAATACTGCTATCGTTATATTTACGCATTGTTTAATGAAATAATAGCAAGCTTTGTAGTTTTGAAATTGGAGAAACAAAGACAACCACATTTTAATGAAGTTCTTATTTTAACTAGCAGCCTTATTTGGTAAAAGTTGATATTCTAATGAGTAGGAGTAGTTACGTTTGGTAAAAGTTGATATTCTAATGAGAAGGAGTAGTTACATTTGGTAAAAGTTGATATTGTAATGAGTTGGAGTAGTCACATTTGGTAAAGGTTGATATTGTAATGGGTAGGAGTAGTCACATTTGGTAAAAGTTGATATTGTAATGAGTAGGAGTAGTCACATTTGGTAAAGGTTGTTACATTTGGTAAAAGTTGATATTGTAATGAGTAGGAGTAGTTACATTTGGTAAAAGTTGATATTGTCATGAGTAGGAGTAGTTACATTTGGTAAAAGTTGATATTGTAATGGGTAGGAGTAGTTACATTTGGTAAAAGTTGATATTGTAATGAGTAGGAGTAGTTACATTTGGTAAAAGTTGATATTGTAATGAGTAGGAGTAGTCACATTTGGTAAAAGTTGATATTGTAATGGGTAGGAGTAGTCACATTTGATAAAAGTTGATATTCTAATGAGTAGTCACATTTGGTAAAGGTTGATATTCTAATGAGTAGGAGTAGTTACATTTGGTAAAAGTTGATATTCTAATGAGTAGGAGCAGTCACATTTGGTAAAAGTTGATATTCTAAAGAGTAGGAGTAGTCACATTTGGTAAAAGTTGATATTTTAATGGTTAGGAGTAGTCACATTTGATAAAAGTTGATATTCTAATGAGTAGGAGTAGTTACATTTGGTAAAAGTTGATATTCTAATGAGTAGGAGTAGTCACATTTGGTAAAAGTTGATATTGTAATGGGTAGGAGTAGTTACATTTGGTAAAAGTTGATATTGTAATGAGTAGGAGTAGTCACATTTGGTAAAAATTGATATTCTAATGAGAAGGAGTAGTTACATTTGGTAAAAGTTGATATTCAAATGAGTAGGAGTAGTTACATTTGGTAAAAGTTGATATTGTAATGAGTAGGAGTAGTTACATTTGGTAAAAGTTGATATTGTAATGGGTAGGAGTAGTTACATTTGGTAAAAGTTGATATTGTAATGAGTAGGAGTAGTTACATTTGGTAAAAGTTGATATTGTAATGAGTAGGAGTAGTTACATTTGGTAAAAGTTGATATTCAAATGAGTAGGAGTAGTTACATTTGGTAAAAGTTGATATTGTAATGAGTAGGAGTAGTCACATTTGGTAAAAGTTGATATTCAAATGAGTAGGAGTAGTCACATTTGGTAAAAGTTGATATTCTAATGAGTAGGAGTAGTTACATTTGGTAAAAGTTGATATTGTAATGAGTAGGAGTAGTCACATTTGATAAAAGTTGATATTCTAATGAGTAGTCACATTTGGTAAAAGTTGATCTTATCACGAGTAGTCACATTTGGTAAAAATTACTATTCTAATAAACTTGATCTGTTTAATCTACAGGTAAGTCATTAACATATCGAATAACACATGTTCAAATGTCTATCGCATCTGCGCCACGCCTTTCATCATAAGTGGACCATCTCTGTATTGGAGCACACAGGGCCAGACACAGTACTGGATAACACGTCCGGATCTCGTATAACTTTTGTATTTGTCCGATTTGACATCACCTGGTCGACAAGTTTCCATGAACATGGGAGGGTCTTGCAGACACATTAACCATACGATCTCAACGCATCTGTCGGTGAACTGGTGGAGAGGTGAATTAGTCTCAACGTAAATTCCAAGGTCGTCGTTCACTTGCTTCAGAAATATCTAATAATAATAATAATAATAATAATAATAATAATAATAATAATAATAATAATAATTAAGGAGTCTAACTAATTAACTAAAATAAACATAAATATTTTTTTCTCTCGCCTCATTGCTTTAATTTATTTGTTCAGTTGATACTTTTAGACAGTTCTAAACTCTTTTAAAATGAAATTTAGGCATCAGTTGTTATTTTTGAAGTCGTTTTTCTTTTCGAGTTAACTTTGATACTGTTCTGTGTATGTACATATTAGACTGACATTCAGGTAGACATGAAGAGGATTGCATACTACAGACAGAGACTCCAAGCTCAATATCATGAAAAAAAAAATACATACGTAATTGAAAAGGTGAACATACTTACTGTTTTGTTTGTAAAGGATTCTTGGATATTTCCTGAACCATCTGTGATAAACAACCCCTACACATAACGGGTACTTAAGGCATAAGGCTGATTTTGGTTTTGTTTGACATATCAAATTTGCACCAAAGAATTAGGTCCTACATGTTTCCTATACAATTAAACCCGCATGTATTTTACTTGGATTTATATAATAAGTCTAAGCAAGCACCAAGAAGGACAGAAGTAAAGACTGATTCTAACGAAATTGCCTTACACCAAATATACCTTACCCTTTTCAGCCAGGGAACGGATACGACGGCACATTTCTTCCTCATTTCCACAATTGCAGGATCTGCCTCGTGAAATATGTCCACCATCTGACGGTCTGGGAGGAATTCAACCATGTCCTGAAGTTAAGGTATAAAAGGCGTGAAAAGATTCGCTTTGGGTCCTATGACAGAGTAAGACAAATATGTCGTAATGTTAAATGCTATTCATTCGACCTCAAATGTTACATTTTTCTTTCTTTACCAAGACATACATATATGCATTCTGTTTTTAAACTCCACTGCCAACAAAATCACCTTTTCAATTTGCAAATGGAATGAGGAATACAGGTGATAGACTTGCTAAAGTCAGAGGAATAATTGTTATAGTACGCTACACATATTATGTGTAAGTTCGCGTCAAAAACTTAACAGATATACAATTCAAAGTCCAATAATTTAAATGTTATTAAGTTACAATGTATATTTCAAGTCTAATTAAAGGAAGGTTCCATATTTTATATATTCCATAACTGAGAAAGTCGAAACTGAATGGGCGTATTCTAACTGACCTTACGTGACCCCCCTGTATAAATCATGATCCAATTATTTCTTTAAACGATAACTCTATTTGGAAAATTCAGATTTTTTTTACATTATTGGAAAGTTAAAACAAAATTTTACAATTCTCTCTCTCTCTCTCTCTCTCTCTCTCTCTCTCTCTCTCTCTCTCTCTCTCTCTCTCTCTCTCTCTCATCTACATAACTTTTGAAGTTATGAGTATATATATCAATCACTTTGTTGACCCAATCACAAACATTGTTTCAGGGATGAAACTCACACATGACTGAAGGATTTTTAGATTATTTACCGTCGTTATATTTGGACAAAAAAGCTCATCTTTGATGACTTTTTTTAGGGTGTCAAGCTGGTTGTCTGACGTGGTGAGGCAAAAATGGTGGGCATGCTGGAAAATATTGATATTTTTTATTTCTTGTCTTACTTTGACAAGATAGAAACATTAAACAAATTGGATTATGATAATACTTTCTTTACCGTCAGTGACAATCCAAAAGTGACAGTGGCATACCATTCCGTGACATTCTGAGAGTGACATACAATTCGTGACAATCCAAAAATGACAGTGACATACAATCAGTGGCATTTACGGAATACGGTCGATATCTTTACAGAATATTATACATATTGCTGAATACCAACAACCCTGTAAACCATTATACAATGACATATTTTGTGCACACTCCTCTAATGGGGCATGTGAAACCTGATAAATTCTTAGCCAGAACTTTTCATTTCGCGAATTACTCAGATATTATATCATACACTATATTATACAAAATCAATAACATACATAAATATATCGTAAACTGCTAAGACGTCATTTTGTAAGAATAAATAGCGGATATTAAGGTTTAGTTACCGTCTATGCTAACTTATAGGTCAAATCGAAATACAAGCAACATAGAGCATGATCTGGCGGGCACTGGCAGATCAGTATCTATGCCGTTGATTCCTCTGACTACTTCTAACAAATTTATTATATCCGACCTGCCAGCAGAGGGATGTTAGGGTAAAACAATCTGCTTTATAATAGCATTGTTGGAAACCAAACCTAAACTTCAGGACTAATAATTTCCATACTGTTCATGAAAAGAAACAGAAGAAACACATACTTGTACATGTATATCGTTTGAGGAGGTGACTTTAATGGGTACTGACCTTTACAACTTTGAGGAGTTTAGCTATAACTTTCTCTTCATCTTTTGCCGACCTGACAAGATCATCGAAGGCTTTTTTCCATTCCTTGGTATGCAACCCCCAAAATAGTTCCAGCAAAGATCTGGGTTTGGACACAACACCAAAATCTGACATACTGAGAAATGTGCCAGACTCTCTTCTGCTATTTTCTGTTTTTGTATAGGTCCTGTTTGTTCTCTCAGTTCTATTAATTTGTCAACAAAAAGTAGAAAATGAATGATACTGCAGTAAAGAAGAAGAAGAAGAAGAAGAAGAAGAAGAAGAAGAAGAAGAAGAAGAAGAAGTAGACCTTAAACCATCTTTCTCAGTTCTATTAATTTGTCAACGAAAAGTAGAAATTGTATAATACTGCAGCAAAGTAGAGAAGAAAAAGACAAGAAAGAAGAGATAGTCGGGTAGACCTCAAACCATTGTAAAAAAAAAGTTAATTGGAATAAATAATGTAGATACAATACCGAGGCATCTTTTCGACAGACATGTATTATGACCATTAAACTTATAATCTTTATTTAACTGATAACTACATGACCAGTTCAAATATGGTATTCCTTTTGCTCCAAACGCCAACTTGAAGAACTGTTGGACCTATGAATTTCTCGCTATGGTCCATAAATATCTGGTCAATACATTTGATCAATTTTGAAATGACAGGACCCACTGGTTTTTATATCGCGGAAAATGCCTTTCATATAGTATATATAATTAGCACGCATCGTTTAGCCTATAGACTTGAATTGAAAACGATGCATGCTTATATTCTTTCTTTCTACTTTTAAATACACTTGCAACGAAACTACATATTAAACATTAATGTCATGTGATAACGTCAAATACCCATAGTGTTCTAAACAATTGCCTCAACTACCCACCATGTACAAAATACACTATGGATCTACATGTAAACAACAATAAAGAAAATGACAGCTTTCCATAATAGCTTTGCAGAAAAAAGATAAAGGTAGGATATGAAAGTCAAGCACCTATCAGTCATCGGCTCTCTGAGGCTAAATTTCCTCTTCAAATCCTTTTCAAATTCAAACTCTTTTCTATCCCGTTGGGCCTTGGTGTATATTTTGCCATCGTCCTGTGTGCTTCCCTGCTCTGTTGGAGTACTGCAGGAACAGCAAGAGAACAGATAAGGAACAATCGAAATTCTTGGAACCTGTCATATATGTGCTTTTGCCAAGAATTAACAGTATGGCATATTTAGACGTGGAAACACACGTATGTATGTATGTATGTATGTATGTATGTATGTATGTATGTATGTATGTATGTATGTATGTATGTATGTATGTATGCATGCATGCATGCATGCATGCATGCATGCATGCATGCATGCATGCATGCATGCATGCATGCATGCATGCATGTATGTATGTATGTATGTATGTATGTATGTATGTTCTTGATACAACCCATTACAAGGCCCGAGATGGTCTTGATACAACCAATTGTCCAGTAACGTTCTTGATACAACCCATTACCTTGCCAAGTAATGTCCATGATACATTTGTCCTAATACAACCAATTAGCGAGTCCAGAAATAGTCTTGATACAACCTATTAACCGGTTCGGAAATTTCCTAGATACAATAACTACCGTTAATAAGATAATTGTATTCAAAACGTATCACAAGTGCATCACCCGAATGCAGATTTGACTCCCTATCATATGTAATGAATCTATCAAAGTTGAAGCTTTTAATGGAATGCTGAGATATTTGTAAATCACAGCCTTTTCTTACCTCGTTTCCTCTTCTATCAAACTAAGGTTGAGATTGACATCATCAAAGGACCCCTTTGTGTTTTCAGCCTCGACAGCCACAAGCTTGTCCTGAAGTTCCTTAGCCCTATAAGATGACAAATAATTAATACAAAATGTACAATATAACATTTTAAAGGCATACAAACTAAGATTTTCGACTTTTTTGTTCTTGCAAATGCATGATATTATGAAAAGTATAGTAGAAATAATGAGTAATTACAGGTAATTCAGTTTCAAAAAATGTACATCTGTAAGTTTAATCAATGAAAATATAACGATTTTCTGTACGGATTGCTAATTAATTATGCAGAAACGGAATTTACCGATATTCTCCGAAGTCTCAGTGTCAAGTGACGCGCGTCAACAAATAATGGAAGTCGAGGTAAGCCTGTGATTCTCTTTTGATGTAATTATTGCCTTATTCTTCGTCTGTCCTTCTCCTTAGTTCTTTATAGATTTCTCATTATATATGATAAATTACAAGAAGTAGGCAAAAAAGTCAATATGATGGAAACTCCTGACAATAAGGGGTTCCTAAGGGGCCATTCTTGAAAGTGTTTACTTCTCGTGTTTGTGTGATTCTGTTACGTTGTAAGATAAACCAACAAGAAATTTGATAATTTGTATCATTGTAATCAGAACCGCTATTAAAAGGTCTCGCTAAAGTCGCTTCTTTGGCTCAGAATAAAGTTGATTTTCTTGGGCAGTTGCATTACCACATCACGTTCACGTATCTGATAGTCGATGTGATTTGTGCATTTGTTTGTATATTTACACGTTTGCTTCATTGCATAACACAAAAATTAATATTTTCCCACATGGATTAATGGATTTATTTTATTTTATTTTTTCCCTCCTCCTTTCAGAATCTAAGTGCTGCTTTCGATCTAGTTGCGGACAAGCCATTATTTTTGTAAACACGTGTTTGCGCATGGCTAAAATTCTTAATCTTCGGGAGAGGTCAACACAGAGGTTACATGAATATAGGCGTGGCGAATAGCGAATTATTGTCTGCAGACAATAATTAAAAATCGCGAATTTTATCACAAAATTACCGATACTAGCCTGATTTCGGCCTCAGTAACAGCCTGAATCGTAATTTTTCAACTAAATAAGTAATCACGAACTGAAAAAAGAACAAAATAATTTTATTCGTTTTTACTTAGGTTGTATGCCTTTAAGCCCATTTTACCATATTAAGTTGCAAAAAGGAGACAAAACAAAAATGAACAAAATAGAAAACAAACCAAACTAAACAAGTCTTATAGGAAGATTATAGTCATTAGTCAGAATCGTAACTACCAATGCAGTTGTGTGTGTGTGTGTGTGTGTGTGTGTGTGTGTGTGTGTACAGAGGCTATGCCCCTTGTGTCATATTATGGAGGACTGAGTCTTACGCGTAAAGTATGTCAAAGTGTACGCAGATTCGGCCATGAATGCCATATCATAGTGTACGGAGTCTGCACCGTATGAAGTATAGTGTACGGAGACTGCCCCGTGTCGCATATCATATTGCATGGAGTGTATTCCATGTATGGTAGGGTAGAGTGGGCCAAAGCGCCTTCATGGGTTAAAACGCCTTTAAGCCATCCTACTCTGGAAAATGGCCTGGTCTTTATACAGCAAAGATTGCCCAGGTTACACAGGCCTTGTAAATGGCGACCATACTTGGCTGTAGCCGCAAGCATGGTTTTTAAGCAATAATAGTACTATTTTGCATCTTGCTGTAAAAAAAAATTAAATCCATTTCTTTGCAATATTTTTGACTGAAACTACTTAAAAAAACAAGGCATGTATGTTTTGAAACAACATAATATAGAAATGTATAAAATTTCATGATTGTTAATTCTGCTGTTGTTAATTCCGCCTATTGTTAAATTGTCAATGATGTACGATATGAAAAATACCCCACCCTCAGGTGTGTGTGTGTGGGGGGGGAGGGCGTTTTGCCCCATAGCAGTTTCAATGTTGTACACATTTTAAGTAACCGTTCATATGCCTAAAATTATTATATACCTTTTGCAGATGGTGTGAAGTTACAAAAAGAAAACTGATCGAGGAAATTATGGGATACTAGCACTAGAAGCGGCTCTTGAAGCAATGCATTCTGGAACTTCACTGAAAGCTGCTGCAGGGATTTACAAAATTCCAGCTAAAATGCTGCGTAGACATAGAGATTTGAAGGTTTAGCACATTCCACCTGGGGTGGCAGAAATAGGACATAAGACTACTGTTTACAGCCCTGATTATGAGTTGCTTCTAGTTAAGCACATCCAGTCCATGGAAGTATAATTATTTGGACTTACCAAGATTGATGTACAGCGTTTGGCATACGACGTAGCTGTTAATCTGAATAAAATCATCCATTTCAAGGCAATGCAGCAGGTATTGATTAGCTGAAAGGCTTTAAAAGGCATCCAGATCTAGCCAGTGTCAGCAGAGCCGTAGTATTTAACCGGCCACATGTAGATAACTTTTTACCAAGTATACAAGGAATCTCTTGACGTAACACTTGCTCATGGTCTTAGAATATGGAACATGGATGAAACTGGCATTATTACTGTCAACAAGCCAGTTAACTTCATTGCATCAAAAGGTGTTAGATCAGTTGGTAAAGTTACAAATGGTGAAGGTGGTCAAGCTATTACTGTAATATGTACCATGAATGTGGCTGGTACCTTCGCACCTCCAGCGTTTATCAACCCACGTAATCGAATGGTTCCATCACTGATGAATGGCGCACAAGACGGATCACTAGGCTTGTGTAGCCCAGGTGGTGGACATACAGTCACATTTTCTTGCAAAGGCTGGAACATTTCACTACGTCTGTGAAATCCACGAAGGACTCTCTACACATTCAACTTCTTGACGGGCACCATAACCATAAAACGTTGGAAGCTATTCTCTGTGCACGCGAGAAAGGGATTATGCTGATAACATTTCCTCCCCAATGCACACGGCTGCAGGCTCTTGATGCATCATTTTTCAAAGCACTTAAATGTGATTTCAATTGGAGTCTGGTAACTGGATGACAAACAATCCAGGAAGACTAATAAGTGCATTTGAAGTTGCTACAATTTGTTATTCAGCATATAACCGATCTGCCAGTTTACAGAAAGCTGTCACTGGTTTTGAAGCGTGCGGGCTTTGGTCTTTTAATCCAAGTAAGTTCATAGATGATGATTTCGCTCCTTCTATGCTAATTGATGAGCTTCAGCCAGTATCAAATAGGCCTAATGCGTGTCAAGAAGCACTACCTATGTCATCACAACTGACTGAATCAAATCCGACAGCTGATCACCTGTCTGTTACTGGCTGCATAGATATGCCAGACGGGTCGGGTGACGCAAAACATATGTTAAAGAGGACTAGACAGCTGACAGACAATCAGTTAGTATTCCTATAGTTACTGCAGGTGGGGCAGGTGATACAGACACATCTAATGATGGAAATATGTCAGTTGATGACCTATCGCTTAGTAAAGTTATGGTCATATCTGACAATGCAAAAACATTGACTGAGACAAGCGAAACGGGTGAATTTCGGCTAACTGGTAGTTCTACAGCCACTGTAGATGGGTTGGGTAATCCAGAGACAGACCAAACAATTTATTCTTAGACACCTGCTAATCAACAAATACATCACTATGTCATACCGTCGATGCGACAGGCAGTCGGAAAATGTTTGACGAAGCAATTTCCTGCTCGAAGAACGGAAAGTGCTACCTTGGGGGTATCTCATCAGGAATGCTAAAGTGCAGCATTTATGAACGTATTACTTAAACCTTCGCCAAAGCCTAGAATATCCAGTCAGCGCACATGAAAGCGAAAGGCATAATCAGCCATGGACTTAACATCATCACTGTATTAAAAATTGCTTATGTTAAATGTATTAAAAGTTGCAAAACCTGATGATACTAAATACAAAAAGCAAATGTGATGTGACTCTACAGTCAAGAGGGAACAAACGGAATGAAACCAAAGTTTCCAAACATACAGAAATGCAGACTAAAACTAAGCATACATTAAAGAGGACAAAAAAACAGGTAGAAAACCATCTAAGACTATGAGGACAACTTGTATAGAGGACCATGGAAAGGGGGGGGGGAGGCTTCGGGTCCAAAGTCAGTTGATAAACATGATCTGGCCATGTCTGCAGACACAACATATAATAAAGGCAACATTTGTGGAAGCTGCGAATTTAATATGGAGGAAATGATGATCCCTTTATAGAAGAATCCCGGATGCAGTGCAAAGAATGTTCCAGGTGGTGCCATGAATCGCTTGACACCACTATCAGTTTGCTATGTTGCTGTGTTCAGTGACAGTAATAAAGAATTTACCATAAGCATTTACATTTTGGGCTTTGTCGTTTTCTTCATTAACTATGGAAATTAGGGATTATTTTGGTTTGAGCATTGTTGTAGCTGCTGTCTCATCTGGATTGCTGTGCTAAATGGAATGATACAACATTATGAAGTTTTAGTCTCTATGCCATATATATAATGTCCATATGTGAATAAAACTTGATTTTACAGTTCAGTACTATCCCTGTAGTTTTACAGACTTTTACAGATGCCGAATGCATTGTGGGGCCAAATGCCCCATAGAGGGGTCATTGCCACCACAGGGGCAAAATGCCCATTTATAAAGTTTTACCATTTTTCACTTTTCTCGTATATAGTTTTTTCATTGTAAGCAAATATAATTCCATTACGTTAGATGTGAAGCATATTGTAAATAAATTGTCCAATTGCGACCGCAATCATGTAAATCATGCTATAAATTACCAAACGTTGTTAAATGGGACGTTTTGTAACCCCCCACCCCTCTACCCTGTATCACATTGTATTGAGGATATGCTCCGTTTGGCATATCATAATGTACGGAGAGTCTGCTCCATTTGATATCTCATAGTCTTTAGAGAGTCTATCCCGTTTGGCAAATCATCAATAATTTGATGCTTTGTCTTTACTAATGTTATGTATAATGACATACGAATTACTCAGTAGTAATTAGTAGTTGACGGCGACAATGTACGTTTACCGAGAGATATTGATCTTAAAGTGAAAGAAAAAAAAAACGAGTCAAGCATCAGACTGTTATTATATCCCAAGTTTCTAGACATACATGTATGTGTCAGCAATGATAAGGTTGTCATATTTCATGTTTATCCCACATCAAAGTATACGATATTTGATAATTGGCTTTAACGTCCTTTATCAGTGCATGATATACCATACAAAGCTGGCAGTATAACTGATGGAGGCAGTACCCAGGAAAATTCTGCTAAGAACCTGTCTGTCTTGCATAAATACAGCCCGAGCACCAAGCGAACTCGGACAGAAGCGACTTTGCAAAGACCCGCGCTTTAAGCCACTCGACATCTCGGGATCAGGTATTGTGCATAGAAAGGATAATACTTTTACAGTCCACGTTTATTTACACAAAAAGGTACATATATCAGAAAGCATAATGTTGTTCTAGTCCACGTTTCTACACAGTCCAATATACGTCAGTAAGGATAATTGGATCTATTTTGGTTCATGCGAATACCTAAAGGTTATCGTTATAATAGGGATATGATTTATTTATACTTTATTCAACATATTATTTTGCTGTTCAACACAAAAATGGTTTATTAAATATGAATAACTATACGACCATGAACTTCTAAATTCAAATGGACGCAGAGAAAGCATGTGTCCGTAAGTTCCAAAAGCATCATTGCTAGTTTTTGTACTTTTGCTGAAATGTGCGCTGTATAATTGATCTTTGGAAGACGTCATCAATATAGTATGAAAATTGATCGAAAATGTAAATATTTACAGTGAACCCTGTCAATACCGCCATAGGGATGCATCTGTCATTGAAGACATGCGACTGTTGAACAGATTTACTCGTAGTTTGAAACAATGGATTGTGGATAGTTGACTATTGAAGACAGGTGATTACTTAATTCATTCAGATGGCCTTTTAGACAGGTCACTTTACTGACAATAGACTAAGGCGAACCAGGCAATAGTGATAATATATAATATAAAATGTCTTTCTAATTGAAACGTGATGTTTGTGTCAGTAGAACTAGAAACTGATGAAACGGAATCATTTTGTGATCAACTTGTTATGTAAATATAAGAGCTGTTAGTTTCAAAAAGATTATAAATTTATATACATACGTGTTGGAGAGTGTCTCAATTTGTTGTTTCTGGTCATTCACCAGCTGTTCTAGTTCTTTGACTCTCTGATTTTCTTTCGCTTCCTCAACTTTCTCCGCATGATAGCTTCTGAAGATTCAATGCAAAAATTTATAAAGAAGCATGCATCAGCAACGCATGGCGGTATCTTCATCCTCATCATTTAATACCAAAAGGCTTAATGTGTTAGTCTCGTTATTGACAATAATTTGTTTATTCCTTTTTATCTACATGTATGTATCAATCACTATTCCCCGATTCGTCGTTCAAATAGTCATCTGTATATTTATCTATCATGAATATCTCTACAAACAAATTACTTAAGAACAATCTAAACAAAATCAGAAAAAGAGACGGTGTAAAATAGAGTTTTCCCTTGAAAGGAGATGTTTCGAGTATTTGTTATTACCTTTCAGTTAAGTTTTGAATTTCACTCTGAAGGAATTCAATTTTCTGCTCTAAGTCATATATACGCGTATTTTCCTTGGGTAATTTGTCATTTTCTTCTTCAATTCTGCAAAAGAAATATACATAAAGCTAATTTCTCTATTTTCATTAAGATTTTCGGATTTACCAAAAGCTGTTTGTACTTTTACAAATAATGTACTTCTGATGCATCTTTTATTTTATCCGTTGGTTTTATATTGTAAACAATTATTTTACTGAAAACCTCAAATTTTCCATTTCTAAATTAGGTCCCAGAATATATAATTGTTAATTATTTATTTTGTTTACATGAAATGTTCTGCTGTGCGTGAGAAGAGAAGGAAATTGTAATTTGAGAGCAATAGTAAAGATTACAGCAAATCGTAGATTAAACAAGTTTTTAGATATTAATTTTATAAAGATTTTAAAATTATCCATTAAGTACAATATATTTGACACTGAAATATGATGCGATATTTTGTACAATATTAAAACGATATAGTTGAAGATTTTGATTTTCGTGTACATTGCTTTATTTTACTCTCACATTTCTTTCTTCTTTTCCTGCAATGGTTCTGGTAGCAAACCGTCAGATTTTTCCGGCCTGTTGTCGATGACTTTGATTAATTGATATTTTTCCGGTTCTGTCTGGGTCTGAGTTTGCTTTATTCGTGGTGTATCGGATCTAAAATTGGAAGTAAGACCCGTATGTCACACGGTACAACTGATTAGAGGCAATCACCACTAGCAGGAAATAATTCGATGCTGCTCTTGAAAGAAAGCAAAGTATGTAAAGACAGTGCTCTGAAGAAAATTGAACTAACTTAAGACTGAGGATTCAAACCAACGGTCAGGAAGAGACTCACAGCCAATCATTATATCCCAGATGAGTGATAAACCTAGAAGCGATCAATCTGATCTGAAACTTATTGTCGATAATAATATAATTAAACTTTTGAATACATTGACTATTATGATCTCTCTCTCTCTCTCTCTCTCTCTCTCTCTCTCTCTCTCTCTCACACACACACACACACACACACACACACATACACACACACACACACACACATTCTTGTATTTGGTGGATATCGAGGACATGGGTATGTAACCTCGTATCGAGGACATTTGTTCTGGCTATCTTGGAGCTAATATATATATAGTTTCTGGCAACAAATTTATACCAAATGTCGACGTATCGAGGAAGGTACTGTGGGATCAATTCTAAGGTATATGAAATTTAGCAATGCAAACGAGGACGCACACATTTACACAAACATTATGTACAATCCATTCAAACTAAGGACACACATATATATTGACCACAACATGGAAAATGCGGACAATTTGAATTTACGGACAATTTTGGTTGTCATTAAATTGCACAATTAAAATGAACAGAAATATTAAACAATACATTAACTATTCCGACTTAAAGGATTTCTGCACACAGACGCAAATGTGGTTCATTTTGATTCATCCCATGAATGTCTTTACACGTTTAAAGAACCAAAGGACGATCATATTATGATGAGAGTTTGTCTAAAAAATGTCATTAATTATTACTTCAAACAGCAATGTCGGAGCCTTGTGAGTCCAAACATTAGAACGAAGCACTGGACGATATTTGTAAATTTACTGTGCTGTAGTAAGTGTCCGTAATATATATAATTGTATTTGTGTCGATAGTTCCGTTGTAAACGAAATCGTATTAAAACAACATACAAAATGAAAACACAAGGCAGCAATCTATATTGTTTTCCCAAATTTAAATAGGTTTTCAACAATAGCCAAACGCTCAGAATTTTCTACTGGACCAACCTATATTTATAACGTGAAAGAACACTTATTTAGAGCTGCATTAGTTAGTAATATTCTTACTCATTTAGTCTTTCTTCAGTAAGGTGAATTAGGCGATTTGGGGAGTTTTTTTTAAAAAAACTTCCAGTAAACGATATCAAACACCTTTACAAGGTACCTCGAATTAGCAAATGTATAAACTAAGTGATTTGGAAGGTGAACTGTGATAGTGTTGTACGATTAATGTATATTCTTGTTCATATATGGCGCCAAAACAATAGAACAGGATAAACATTTTGTAAAAAGGTATTGGAAACTTATCCCCATCCACTAACTCTATACAAATCATGTATTCTCATAGAACTCTGTATTTCACTTATGGAATTCCTGAACTTTATAGCTATTTAGGAGGTTTCAATTCAGTTAAAATAGATACGTTGTTGTCTATGTTGTTGCTGTTGTTATTGTTGTTTTAGCATATCATTAATCTATGTGTTGAGGTTCATATTAAACACTATACAAAATAAGTAATGTTTTTATGCCTGATATATTTATTCAGCCAAAATAACTTGAAGAATGCAAGGACTCCGTGAAATACACAATATGCTTAACACAAACATTCGTTCCTATCGTCAACTACTAAAAACATAACAAATGTGGATATATGTACACTGTTGACATTTTTACATATGTAGCTAGAGCGATCGAAATAAGGTAAAGACGCAATCTATTAGTATTAACATTTCTCTTGTGGATATGGGTATATCATGGATAACGAGGACACGTTTACACATTTAGTCTGACCCATCAATACAAATTAAGGACGCACACTATTGACAACAAGATGGAGACCGTGGACATAGGTACAATACGAAATACGAACACAATTAAAATATCTAGTCTGAACATCAAAGTCGGTCTAATAACGCACACTATTAAAAAAAGTCGATGACAATGGACATTAATACATAAACAACATTTTCGACATCTTTACCTTTCTATTTTGAATGATCAATAAAAACCGCGACACACACTATTAGCAGCAACATGGAGACCGGGGACATTGGTACATCATGGACAACGAGGACATGACCATAACTTTCAATCAAAGGACACACACTATTACTAAAAGCATAACAAATGTGGATATATGTACACTGTTGACATGTTTAAACGTATAGTTAGAGCGATCAAAATAAGGTAAAGATGCAATCTATTAGTATTAACTTTTCTCTTGTGGATATTGGTATATCATGGACAACGAGGACATGGTTAAATATCTGGTTTGAGTTATTAAGACAAATTAATGACGCACATTATTAACAGAATCATGGAGAATAAAGACATTTGTTCAAGATAGAAAACGATGACATGTTTATATATATATCTGGTCTGAGCTGTCAATACAAATTACACACACTATTAGCAACAGCATCGAGACTGCAAACAAATCTGTATCATGGACAACGAGGACATGTTTAAACCTCTAATCTGAAATCTCAATCAAACTAACTACGAACACAATTACCATATCTAGTCTGAACATCAAAGTCGGTCTAATAACGCACACTATTACAAAAAGCCGATGACAATGGACATTAATACATAAACAACATTTTCGACATCTTTACCTTTCTATTTTGAATGATCAATAAAAACCGCGACACACACTATTAGCAGCAACATGGAGACCGGGGACATTGGTACATCATGGACAACGAGGACATGACTATATATTTCAATCAAAGGACAAACTATTACTAAAAGCATAACGAAAGTGAATATATGTACACTGTTGACATCTTCACCCGTGTAGTTAGAGCGATATAAATAAGGTGAAGACGCAGTCTATTAGTATTAAAATTTCTCTTGTGGATATGGGTATATCATGGATAACGAGGAAACGTTTACACATTTAGTCTGACCCATCAATACAAATTAAGGACGCACACTTTTGACAACAAGATGGAGACCGTGGACATTGGTACAATACCAACAACTACGACATATTGCCATATCTAGTCTGAACATCAAAGTCGGTCTAATAACGCACACAATTACAAAAAGCCGATGACAATGGACATTAATACATAAACAACATTTTCGACATCTTTATCTTTCTATTTTGAATGATCAATAAACACCGCGACACACACTATTAGCAACAACATGGAGACCGGGGACATTGGTACATCATGGACAACGAGGACATGACTATAAATTTCAATCAAAGGACACACACTATTACTAAAAGCATAACGAATGTGGATATATGTACACTGTTGACATGTTTAAACGTATAGTTAGAGCGATCAAAATAAGGTAAAGACGCAATCTATTAGTATTAACATTTCTCTTGTGGATATTGGTATATCATGGACAACGAGGACATGGTTAAATATCTGGTTTGAGTTATTAAGACAAATTAATGACGCACATTATTAACAGAATCATGGAGAATAAAGACATTTGTTCAAGATAGAAAACGATGGCATGTTTATATATATATCTGGTCTGAGCTGTCAATACAAATCACACACACTATTACTAACAGCATCGAGACTGCGAATAAATCTGTATCATGGACAACGAAGACATGTTTAAACCTCTAATCTGAAATCTCAATCAAACTAACTACGAACACAATTACCATATCTAGTCTAAACATCAAAGTCGGTCTAATAACGTACACTATTACAAAAGCCGATGACAATGGACATTAATACATAAACAACATTTTCGACATCTTTACCTTTCTATTTTGAATGATCAATAAAAACCGCGACACACACTATTAGCAGCAACATGGAGACCGGGGACATTGGTACATCATGGACAACGAGGACATGACTATATATTTCAATCAAAGGACACGCACTATTACTAAAAGCATAACGAAAGTGAATATATGTACACTGTTGACATGTTTACCCGTGTAGTTAGAGCGAAGAAAATAAGGTAAAGACGCAGTCTATTAGTATTAACATTTCTCTTGAGGATATGGGTATATCATGGATAACGAGGAAACGTTTACACATTTAGTCTGACCCATCAATACAAATTAAGGACGCACACTATTGACAGCAAGATGGAGACCGTGGACATTGGTACAATACGAACAACTAGGACATATTGCCATATCTAGTCTGAACATCAAAGTCGGTCTAATAACGCACACTATTAAAAAAAGTCGATGACAATGGACATTAATACATAAACAACATTTTCGACATCTTTATCTTTCTATTTTGAATGATCAATAAAAACCGCGACACACACTATTAGCAGCAACATAGAGACCGGGGACATTGGTACATCATGGACAGCGAGGACATGACTATAAATTTCAATCAAAGGACACACACTATTACTAAAAGCATAACGAATGTGGATATATGTACACTGTTGACATGTTTAAACGTATAGTTAGAGCGATCAAAATAAGGTAAAGACGCAATCTATTAGTATTAACATTTTTTTTGTGGATATTGGTATATCATGGACAACGAGGACGTGGTTAAATATCTGGTTTGAGTTATTAAGACAAATTAGTGACGCACATTATTAACAGAATCATGGAGAATAAAGACATTTGTTCAAGATAGAAAACGATGGCATGTTTATATATATCTGGTCTGAGCTGTCAATACAAATTACACACACTATTAGCAACAGTATCGAGACTGCGAACAAATCTGTATCATGGACAACGAGGACATGTTTAAACCTCTAATCTGAAATCTCAATCAAACTAACTATGAACACAATTACCATATCTAGTCTAAACATCAAAGTCGGTCTAATAACGTACACTATTACAAAAGCCGATGACAATGGACATTAATACATAAACAACATTTTCGACACCTTTATCTTTCTATTTTGAATGATCAATAAAAACCGCGACACACACTATTTGCAACAACATGGAGACCGGGGACATTGGTACATCATGGACAACGAGGACATGACTATATATTTCAATCAAAGGACACACACTATTACTAAAAGCATAACGAATGTGGATATATGTACGCTGTTTACATGCTTACACGTGTAGTTAGAGCGATCAAAATAAGGTGAAGTGAAATATACTGATTTACTTTATCTTTATACAAATAATCAGAATCGTATTTTTTTGAACCGCGACGTACTGAGACTTGCTTTAATTGATGTACGTTTTAACTTTGGCACGTTTTGAATTTATTTATTTAGCATTATTTTTTTCCCAGTAAACTGAAGCCTTTCTACTCGACAACCGAAATTAATCTCAATCAAAAAGTTAAATTTTACACTACATAAAATACCATAAAACCTAAACTCATTCCCATGTGGGAAATGGACTTTAGCTGCTAAATGCGTGACACGTGCTGGTCCAGATTGTTAACAGTTAGAAGTAGCTTTAAGTAGGCGTATCGGTGATATAATCTGGCAAGGGCTCGCGTGGTTAGAACAACACTTGACGGATCAGCGTCAACTAAGGGCTAATTTGAAGTCATTCATTAAAGAGAATGAACTCTCAAGATGAATGTGCATTAATTAAAGGCTAGTAGATAATCTTACAGTGTGTGTTTATCAGATTATCATTAAATGGGCTTGATCCATTTGTTTGCATAATTGAACGATTTGTCTTTTTTAGCGAACAAAAGGAGACCGTGCATACTGGTACATCACGGATAACGGGGACAAGCTTACACATTTAGTTTAGAACAATCAATTTCATCTAATAACGCACAATATCACCAAAAACACGAATACTGTGAACATTGGTACATCATGGGTATTGAGGACATGTCTACACATTTTCTCTTAACTATTAATACAAACTAAAGACGAGCAAAATTAAGCAAAACACGCAGACTGTGGATATTATTACATCAAAGACAATGAGGACATGTTTACACATCAATTTTGAACGATCAACTCAATAAAACGACGCACAATAGAATGTCACGAAACTATGTTGTTATGGGTATTGCACTATAACGGTTTTGAAGACAACGTTTCTTGGGAACTGTATTTAATATACAGCCGATCCGGCAAACACTTAGTGAACGCACAGGAGACCCATGTAGCAAATAATTTCGTTCATATTGTTTCAATTTTTCACAACAAACAGTTGCGAAAACCTGTTATTTTGCAATTGCCAGCTATCGACTATCCTTCATTTTGATATCACATTAAGGCCGTAGAGAGCTATCACGGACCCTGGGCTTAAAACCTTTTTGACCTTTCCTAGTTCTAGTTCAAACAAAATTTTATGTTTTATAACATTAAAAGTTTTGTTCAGCTGGGGTCCCCTCATGGGCCCCTGGCCCCAGGGATATATACCCGGGTGCACCCCTCTTGTAGGTCACACACACACACGCGCATATATATATATATATATATATATATATATATATATATATATAAGAAGCAAAAGAAGAGACAAGAGCAAAAGAAGAATAAACTATATTTTTTTTTATTTTTACCAATAACATGATAAATACCCACTGTATCAATACGGGATTAGCAATAATGATGATCCGCCATGTGTGAAGTTACAAAATAATTTCAAAATAGGTTTCATTTCCACATGTTGGAAAGATGATGACGTATAAACAAAATGTATATGTAACCTTTCTAGTAGTTAATTTTAAAAGAAAATTATGGATATCTCTATGAACTCAACGTAATCTGGGAAACTGAACTCTTTGATATGAGGAAGCCTGTCAAATGTTTGAAATTTGTAGGTAACATTTTGCATATACACCTATATAATTAAAACTGTACCTAAATACTAAAACGTCTTTGCAACTGGCTTAAATATAATTTAATTTCCGAATCTTTCCGTTCTCTCACTTTTCGGCATTTTTCACGAGCAGTTAATTGTCGCAGTAACCAAATCGCGTATTCATAATTCACAAGTTTGTTTTGCTTTTTTATGGTTTAACGCCATTTTTCAGCACAAAATAGGCTATACATGGCGGCCAGTATTAATGGTGGAGGAAGAAACCGGACAAACCCCGGAAAGAGCCACCGATCCAACAGAAGCTACTGGCAAGTTTTCTCACATAACTACATTTGCCGAATCTTAGACTCAAACACACGCAGAAAGAGGTGAGATGGCAGTGGTCCGTAACGGACAGCGCTTTAGACCACTCGACCACTCGGGGCCCCTAATTCACAAGTAATATTTCCAAAGTTATCTTATTTTCACAATCTATCTATCTATCTATCTATCTATCTATCTATCTATCTATCTATCTATCTATCTATCTATCTATCTATCCAATTTTTGCTACTTTATTTTTCCTCCCTGACTGATAGATTTTAATTGAAAATTACACCTGAGAGAACGGCGATGAGTTATTCCAAATTAAATTATATAAACAGCTCACAACATCAAAAGAACTATTCAAGGCCAAGATAGTGTTACATTACTCGTGGTATCTTTCCTACAATGATCAAAGAAAATCTAAAACCAGCCATGCCTGTTCACAACTTAATGTGAAGTGGTATCTACTGATCTACGGAACTTTCAACATATAAACAAAAGAGTAATATTTGAACCTAAACGTGCTGAGAATTTTTTTAACTGAGGTACGTTTTAACTTTTGTACGTTTTGAATTTATTCATTTGTGACATTGGGTATTATAGTTGGAGCAGTTACAAGGTGGAACATACATACAATTTCAAAAGTTATTGTAAGTATCACATTCAATTAATATAGAAGTGTGAAAGTAATAAAATAGTAGATAACATGTTTGAAATAAAGGAAAATTACAATAAAATATACAATTTAGTTCAAAATTTGCATTTTATTCCTACAGAAGTCTTTGACATTTCTCCAGTTCCTGTGTCTTAATTCCGGCTCAGCTCTCAAACAGTTTTCAATTTCTTTCTTTCCCGGAAGCGTCTTTCTAAGAATTTGCTTGCCAAGATGTTTCATTACCGCTGCCTTCTCCTCTTCCGTCCAAGGTCGTCTTTTTACAGATGTTCGCTTAGCGAGGCTACATCCTATGGGCACAGCCACTTTTATATTCTCAATCTCTCTCTCCAAGGGCTGATATTTACTTGCATCTGAAATATAGATGAGAACTTTGACGATATAATTAATTAACAATATATAGCAGATGTTTAAAATGTATGTTTTCGCGAAGAGAGAGGAAACAAGTAAAATTATGTTATCAACTCACATTTAATACATTTAGACATGCATTTTCAATATTTTATGCAGACTGCTTGATCTGCCATGACGCAGGAAATGCAATATAAAGAATTGTTTTCTTGTCTCGCTGACGGTAACATTAATGTATCAAATAACACGTCTTTTTAGCGTCATCAATTAAATATTAATTTATTCGCCAGACAGCCCCGTAATACTTAATAACCTCACACAGCAACATTATGCATAATGCAGAAATGTTTAAAATTATCTGATGAAAGGAATCTTATAACTGAGTTCATTTCTTATAAAAAAAAATGAAGAATCTTCAAAATAACGCAAAATGCTGATTTCATTCACTTTACTCTTAAGTTATTTTTAATTTTTCACTTTGTAATCTAGGGAAATAAATTAGTTGACTCATTTTACCAAACCTGTTGGTTTTCGCTCTTATCTTTAATCAGGGCGATCCCATTAATTGCATCATTTATCAAAATATTTTATACTTTACTAATTTCCCTCCTACGTTTTGTCTCTATCCATCAAAAACAGACTCTTTATTGTAACTGCTTATTAATTAATTGTTTACGTTAAATAAACCTTGTTATTTTCATTGGAATTCATTCTTTCCCACTTATTTTTAGGAAGCAATAACTGCACTTTAAGGAAATTAACTTTCGTTCTTTTCATTCTCTTTGTCGTCCAATATTTAGACATATTTAGACATTTCTGTCTTACGACCCTCCTCTCTCTCTCTCTCTCTCTCTCTCTCTCTCTCTCTCTCTCTCTCTCTCTCTCTCTCTCTCTCCAATATCTAAAGTATATCACTCAATACGCTCTTTAATAGAAACAACCCTGGGTTAGAATGAATGGGGGACTGTTTGAAGGCTTGACTCTGTCATTTCGTCCACTATCTTCGCTGATATGTATCAGCCCCCCTCCCCATCAATAAAGCCCACTAGTTATTGAGGACTAAAACTCGGAGAAAGTTCTTAGTTCTTTAAAGAATTGCCTCCGTTACATGTCGTTATCTTTCGACATCATGATAATCGTTTCTGATGTCACATCGACACACTGACATATTATAACGAATAGCACCATAAAGAAGAAAGACTAATGTTCCTTGTTATGTTTGGACAAGACAATTGTTCGGGCGTAGTTTCCGTGAAGATTGCAATATCTCGAACCCAAACCACACTATATGAAACTTTATATTGTTTGTCTGGTTTGATATAAATTGCTAATGAATAATGTTAAAGATTTACCCATGACTGTATTCTCATCGTCCGATTCATTGTCGCTTTCAGCGCTGTCATCATCATGTTGTATTTCTGCAATAAGAATTACACCAATGAGGACAAATTCGAATCGAATGCAATGATTTTAAGGGTATCATAAACTGAATGAACTCATTATTCATTAACGTAGGCGAAACGTCTATTTTCAATATTATTAAATGAAAATAAATATGAAAAAGGACTCATTATTTCAATATTTAATAGCGGCTAAATGCTATTACGTCTCATAACATAGCAGACATAGTCTCGATTGTGCAGAAATTCAGTAATAATTTAGAATTATGACAGTGTGTTGACAAATGACAAAACTTAATTTTTAACAATTTAACTAAGCGGAGACAGGATATGTTTAATTCCTGAATATAGATAAATCAATTGTGTTTCGACTTCAATAAGAAAACCTTGTCATTATATTGCCCAAGCATACTGAAAGTTAAATTGTATCGAATGTTTAAGTATTCAGGATATAATTTTCATTTGTCATTTGTAAACATGTCAGTCACCAACAGTTTTATAGTTCTTTTTATGTTAGAAATGAATAACAAAACAAAAAATAAACCATAGTATACACACCTTCGTCGGGTTGGATGTCAATATCTTCCAGTCTCTTCCCTGCATTATTAGCCATAGTCCCATTCTCCATAGCGAGGAGCAGCTTTGAAAGCTTGGCGACCTGCAGGGTTCCCTCTGGTAGTCTGTAATAATGCCTATGGACACGAATGTCGTGACCCATGAACTGTGCTAGCAGGTCCATCTCTTGCTCTTGAAGGTTCAATATCTGGGACATTGTTGCCACATGTTTGCGCAGTTTTGTGGACCTGATGTGCTCTGGATGGAGAGCGCCACACTGCAAAGAAAATTGTCGTAAGCAATCGGACCCTCTAATATGTCCCATAGATCCGTAGTTTGACCTTGCAAATAGATACACATTTTTGGGATCCACACCAGCAATAGCTCTGTTTTGAATGAGCAAGTCTAACGATTCCTGAACCGAGCTTGTTAGCAGTACAGGAACGGTGCTGCCCCTTTTTCCTTTAATTTCAAGGCGTGCAAACAGCTTGCACAAACCTTGTTCTATTGTGGAAAGCATTTCTCCGATTTCACCTTGTGCTGCGGCGTGTTTTTTACTGTACTGGCTTACTTCAATTCTTGATACTTCTCCTTGTCTTCGCCGATTGAACAAGATGATCTGGGTCAGGGTTATCTCGTTTAATGTTGACCATGCTGCTTTTCTTTCTTCTATGGATGCAGTTTCACTCACCAGAATAGTTCGACGGATCAAGGTTTGATCTTGAAGGTGCTTTGTTAACACTTTTACGTCATTCGCAAGGGGTAGAATCATAACTGAGTTTCGTTTCATAAGTTGCAATGTTCGTAGTGCATGAGATGAGACTTCGTCCGTCCATTTCAACTCACAGAGTGTGCTAAAGGCATCAGCGCGTGTCGTAGTCTCCACATCACCACATTGTAAAGCATTTCCTTTCATGATCTTTGCGCATTTCTTTAATGTGTGTCCTAACTTTAAAGCTAGAGATGGGGTGGCATACTCATGTGTCACTTCATTGAACTGTGATACCTCTCGTGCTGCTTCAACGACATCTTTGAATTTAGTGGGTTCAATAAAGTCTTGTAAAGAGCTATTGTATAGACCAGTTCTTGTTCTCAGGCAAACAAGAAGCCTCCCCAATTCTCTCATTTTGGATCTAATGTAATTGTGGGAATCTTTCTCATGCCCTACTCTAAAGGTTTCCTTTCTCGCTAGCTGCAAAATTAATGTGTCACTTTTGCACACTCTTGATACTTCGTCACTACTCATGGCTGCAAGAACTTCTGTTAGAGCTGCATTAGCTTCTGGGGGAGTTGGTAACAGCATTCGGCTTTTTGAAAGTACCCTTTGACGCAACTTTCCTTTAGTGCTTGACACCGGTTTTAAAGGACATTTATGTCGCCACAGCTCATACTTGGCATAGTACCCATAACAATACTCACACGGTGTATATGAATGAGCTGAAGCAAACTTTGATGGTCGGTATGAAACCAAAAGACTGCCTTCTCCTCTTCTTAAAACTGCGCAGTTATGGACGTGGTTGCCAAGATTTCTTAGTTTACAAAGCATAGCTGTTTTCTTCTTGCCATCTGCCTCACCCAGATATCTGGCTACCTCGGATTCATTTGTGTGCATAGTTGTAAGATGCCTTGTTAATTTGGAATAAGCTTTCTCGCAGTACAAGCAGTAGGCTTTTTTTTCCCATTTCCGAGCTCCTACGTCATTTGAGGTGGTCATCACATGAATTGAAGAGAAACGTTTGCAGCTCGCAACTTCAGCATGTTGTTTATTTGACAGTAAATCCGATTTTGCCATTGCAGCGCTCTGTTTCTGGGGGTTTGCATTTGTTTGGGGCGATGCAACATCTGAATTCTGCAGACTATTGTCAGTTTCGGAATCCGTTTCATTATTATTGAATTTGTCTTTCTCTGAACCCTCAAAATGTGATTCATTTAGTTCTAAATCAGATTCATCAGATGCTTCGCTTTCTTTCGATGGCTTGTACTCACTTTCAGAGTTATAATACTGATCTAACTCTTCTTCATCAGAGGATGATAGAGTAATCTCCCCCGTGTAATCTACATAGTTATTTTCTTTACCGTTTGCGATCTCCGTGACAGTTGTAGCGATAGTAAGCATTGTGTTATTTTCTTCTAGGTGTTCGAAGTCCGTGTTAGTCCTGGTTACATCCGTTGGGTCGTCGTTTTCGGTATCCATAGCTTCGCTTTGTCCCATAGTATTACAGATACGGTTGGTCTCTACATTTGTCTCCACGTTCTCTTTAAAGTTTCCAATTTGTGTCTTTTCGTTAGCAAGGATATCCATGCTTTGGTTGTTACTGTTCTTAGTGTGGCCACTTGTAGCAATGATGTTATAGGGTTTTGGGACATCCTTTTTTACAATGTCGTCTTTCTGTTTAACACTACTCACTGCCCCTGGTAGCTTTCTTGAGACTGAAAGAAAAATGAACACCGTGTTTATTACTTTTTTGTTGTATATATTTATATGTTTTGTAACTCTATTTCAAGTCGCTGTGTTGCGGTTGTTAGCGCGTTGAACTCATAATCTGCAGGAGTTCGAATTGTGCGACCGGAACAGCAAATGTCAACCGAAGTGGCTTGTCCTTAGCAAGACTACTTCAGGTTAAGTTTCTTGACAATGTTCTACCTTCATGTATTATTATGTTACATGCGCGACAAGCTGCTCGAGAACACCTGACAGCAGGTTTGAAAAAAGTATTTGCACTGCTGATTCAAATAACAAAGGAAATTGGCGAACGTGCAGAGGATATTAATAAGGACGCAAGAGCAACCGTGTAACTGGTCCAGAAGTAGAACAAGGTAAAATTTGTAAGAAAGATTAACGCACCAAGGATATAAAGAAAACAATAGCAACTGTAGAGACAAACAAACATGCCAGCGGCGATTAGTGAAGTCAATGAAGACGGTGAAATTGGAGAAGCTATTTGTATGCTCGCAAAAGGCAACCGTATTCTTGATGAAGACACACCGATACAGTTGCAAAAATACAAAACGTGCAAACATCGGTTCAGTAGTTTAACTGGAAATTTCTTGGTGACAATTAAGGTGTAGAGCATTCAATAGTCAGGACTGAATAGGCTTTGGCTAAAGAAGTGTTACATTTTAAGAGAACAATTTATATTTAATTAAAAATGACTAAATGCACGTACATGACCTATGTGACCTATACTTTAAAAATTACTAACAGATGGACGAAAATAGTAAACAGTTACCTAAGTTCAGCTAGCTTAATAGTAAGTATAGCTAGAACTCTAATACGCTCCATATTTCCAGTTAATCTAATGACTTACCTAGTGCAGCATTCACTCTGTAAATAATTCCGTCATCGAACTCAATCATGAGTGTATCATCATCATGGTTTACAGCCTTGACTTTCCCAGGATATGTCTTACAGTCCTTCCATTTTGAATACACGCGCTGACGTTTCCGCCATTTCTGATGAGAAAAAATATTGTGTGTTTATTATTGATTTAGTCGTACAGTACATAAATGTGTCCGAACAAATAGGAAAACATGTCTTTATTTATGTCCAAATATGGTATGAAACACAAACACATATTAACTTAATATAGGAATAATTCATAAATTTTACATAGATAATATTCTGTTCATTCATGATATGAAAATCGCGAAAATCGTTTTGGGAGAACAATTTTTCCCTGGTATGAGGGGGGGGTGGGGTGGGGTGGGGGGCTAGCGGTTATTGTACCAATTTTCTTTTGACCGTAAAATGGCAGGTTTTGAGGAGATATAAATATTATGGAATGTGACTACAACTATAAAGGTCTTGAAAGAAGATGAGAACAAATATTATGTGTTATCCAATCCAAAGGCCTGAAAATTCGTATGCTGATTTTGATATTACTGTCGTAAGAAGTTATGCAAATTTCGCAATAGTGCTCTGAAATTCTAACATAGACTTCTGCACTAAAGTTAGTTTATTTGTATTTTTTTTTTTTGCGAAACAGTCTCCATGTAGACGGATGCACAATAAATGAAACTCACCAAAGCGGGTCTGTCACATTCCTGTCTTCGTGTTTTAACCATGGCTCAGTTCCTGCAGGATGGAGAAATGAACGCAATAAATGCTTTGGACAGAGAAAGCAGTGTTTTAACTGTAACTTGTCCGAATACTTTGGCCATTTATTACCGTATCTCAGAGTAAATAATGTTGAAACGTTACTTGTAATTAAAAGTAGCAGTATAGACTTAACCATTTAAAACTGCAAGATCTCTAACTGCTAGATTTACACAATTTCACTTTTATAATACGTTTGCAGTTTATTACCACTGAAAACTATATTTTATACAGATATAAAATTAGAAGTGCCACGGAATTGAACTTCACATCGAGCTTTCGGTTTATTCTGGTTTGTAATCACTTGCAAAATCATTGGTGTTGAGTAAACTATAATGTACAAATTTTCCATTCAGTGTCCTTCTGAATTGCTAAAGCTATTCACTAGTGTCAATAGTAGCTGGAGTCGTTTAATCAAGTAAAGAAAGACAGAACAAAGAAAGCAAGGAATGGACAAGAGAAAACAATAAGCAAATGCAAAAACAATGGATATCGAAAAAGCAAAATGGAACACTAAATCGAGAAAGACTCGGTTAAGAAGGATTATCTCACGATGGGCAAGGGGGTGCCTTCATCATTCTTTCGAAATATGTTTTAGTATTTCAACATAAAGCAAAAAGCAGGCACTTATACAATTTTATAAATTCACAACCAGCGCAGATTAAACTTTATAGCATTATTTTTGTCCAGTAAACTGAATCTCTTTACTCGAAAACCGAAATAATTCTCAATCAAAAAGTTAAATTTTGCACTAAATAAAATTCATAAAACCGAAACTCATTCCATGGTGGGAAATGTACTTAGCTGCTAAATGCGTGATACGTGCTGGTCCAGACTGTTAACAGTTACCAATTAGTAGGCGTATCGGTGATAAAATCTGGCAAGGGCACGCGTGTTTAGATCAACATTTGACGGATCAGCGCCAATTAGGGGCTAGATTGGTGGTATTCACAAAAGAGAATGTGTAATAGTTAAACGCTAGGAGATACACTATTTTAGTGTGTCTTTATCAGCTTATTATACAAGTGTACTTCATGCATCTTTTTTTGCATAAAGGATCCATTGAACGATTTGTCTTTTCATTTTCTTAAATATTATAATCAACATTCACGATTAATGAATCCCGGTCATTTAATTTAAAAAAATAAAAAAAACAGGAACAAAATCAGAATAAATATGTAATTTAAGATTGCAATATGTTTCTGTTTTAATAATAGAGAGGATTTGATTAGTTGGGGTGGGGGTAGGATGATATTAAAGAAGCTATAGTTTTGGGACCTCTAAAAGAAAAACTGATCTTTATGAAATCCTGGTAGTAGTATGAAGTAGGTTCAGTTTGATGAGTTTGACTATATATTTAAATACAGGAAATTATGCAACTGCATGTTTGTCAAAGTTTTACAAAGAAATTCAGTTTTAAATAGTTTAAAACAGTAAAAAATAAAAGCCTACCTTTACTTTTTGCTCGGCGTGGATCCAACTGCAATATGCGATGCTTCTTGCTTTCTGTCTGTCTTGTTCCAACTAACGACTCAGCGTCATCACGATGGGGTTAAATACTCTTAAGTTATGCAATTTTTAAAACAAAAGGGGGCGTAATTGTACTAGCAGCTGCCTCGCTTGCACCTGTGCAAGATATCATTATAAACCGTCACACTGCGGACATCGTAGCGATATGATTGAAAGATTGTTAAATCAAATCCAAAGTAACTGTAACTTCCATAAGGGTTTCGTCTACAACTGTTATTTAGGCAATTACATTATTATTTGAATATATATCTTGTTGTTATTGAGTGACTGGTCAATTTATTGATTGATTGATCATATTTTCCAATATTACACTAGTTTAATAACACACGCCCATTTATATAATGAAATATGGCATGACAATATATAACGTTAGGCAATGTAATTTAAAGTGATCTCTTTATACGGTTCTTACTGAATAATATTGGGATTTACATTGTAATGCCATGGTAAATTTAAGAAGATTTAAAATGGTTTAAAGTCCTAAACAATTCAATTTGTTCCATACATTTCATTTAACACAGACACTCGTGTAATCTACCTATTATATCTTATATAATTGTTTACAATCCATTATAACGTTTTATTGAAAAACACTTTGTTTAAATAAAATAAACTTCATTTGGTCGTGTCCTAACAGTCACCTGCAAAGTTAATACTTAATTGTGATTGATGCATCAGTAGGACCCGTAAAATGCAGACAAACTTGACCCCTCTTTCACCTTTTAGTAACGGTACATGGAGATTCCTTTCTTCTGTCCGAAGCTATAGAGCGTTCTTTACAGGCATGCAAAGCTTTGATCAGTGCTAAATTCATCAATGTTGTATAATTTAGTCTGCCATTTATATAATGTTTAAAGCTGATAAAATTGTACATGAAGAATGAACAAAAATTGAAACAAAAAAGACCAAACAACACTTGTGTAAAATGAGAAAACTCGTACCGTTTTCAAACCAAAGTTTGTTTTACCCGTTTATGGATAATTAATACTATGCGAATTATTAACATAGAATACATATATTCTGCCGCCTAATTTTCATTTCTCATTGGTAATATTGATACTTAAAACTTTGCATGCTAATATTGAAAGTATGTCAATATAATAAAAATGAAATCAAATAAACTTCGATCTTATTATTATAAAAGCACAATGTGTTATTTAGCTTTTTTTGTCGACAATGAGATAGGAAGGAAAAATAAAGCTTAATAATGCCTAATGCGTTCTAGGTTTTATTGTTCATGTGCAGGCTGGTCAGGAAATAAGGTCATTTTAGTGTCAAAACTCACAGATCTTAAATCACACTCCAATTAATCCCGTGTAGTAAGTTTCAGTTCAAAGACATCAAACTGAAGATTCAGCTGACTTACTTAAAACCAACTTCAGCATGTAAAGATGTATATATTATGATTTTTATGCACTCCTTGTTACACAAAGACTGATGATGTGAAGCTTATTCCTTCTGCATATATAAATCTCACCTATTTTTTATCATCCTTAAGTGATATAACAACATCTGGTTTCATTTTAATTTTTTTAGAAACTGCATGTGCAGAGAGTATGCATGGCCGTTCTTCATAAGCAATTTGCTCATTGTGCCAATTCAGTACTTGTCAATAAGCGTTAAGCTGTCAGAAAACTGAGAAAAACTAACTAAAAATAAAATATAAAAAAATTAATAATTCAATGAAAAATTTTATTAAATTAAATTAAATTAAAATTAAAATAATTTTTTAAATCAAACTTATGTTCTTCCAGAAGGAAGGGGCATTCATTAAAAAGAAAACGTATCTACTCATACCTATATATAATTCGACCGGAAAATTAAGATCAAGCTTTTTGTAATATTAGTACGGAGTGTTTAGTTATCAGTCCTTAAAAACTTGTTGTGAACGATGATGTAAAACAATCGTTTTACATGCACATTTTTAAAGGGAAATGGATAATGTCAGAAGCGATATGTATTTCATTTTGCAGATAACTGGCATTTAGTAAATGTATAAATATACGGGTCGAATTTGAGTGCCAAAAAATGCCCATTTGTTAGATTTCCGGTGTCGCACACCTTCTGTATCCCTGGGCAAAACGCTTTACCGTCGGTACTAAGTAACCTACTTAGCTTGTTTTGTCGTAAAATAACTCCACATATAAATTGGGTTGGATATTCGTTCAGAACTATGTAAAACTATGTAATGACCATGAGCGGAATAAATGCCAGCTATATAGTGCGTTCATAATATCAGTGCACCAGCAATACATATAAAAAGGATGTCAACTCTACTCTTGAAGTAATAATAATAATGCATTTTCTGAATGATCTCGCTCGCAGTGTTTTATACAGCTGGTCGATTTGCACCTTTTTATTTTTCCTTTTGTTTTTAGCGAAATCCCAAAATGTACTTTACCCATTGTAGTGCAACTACAAGATCTGAAAATTAAACTGACACCAACATTCTGCATGAATATCAGCAAATTTTTTAGAATTAATAAAGTTATAAAAATATAGATGTAAAGGTTTAATTATGGGAAAGTAATCCACTGCTATACTCTTAGGGTACTGAAAGATAAGTTTTGCTTGACCTGTATTATATAACACGTCTAGATTTGGATAGGAGTCTCATGTACGGTAACTATATGACTAACTTTGTAATAGGAAATGAAAAAAACGTATTACCATGTTAGATACGGATGCTTCTTGATACATACTAGTATTGATCGCTTCGGTGGCCTAGTGGTTAAAGCATCCGACTCTGATTCAGTAGATAGCGGGTTCGAACCCCGGCCGAGTCATACCAAAGACTTATAAAAATGGTACTAGCAGCTGCCTCGCTTGGCGCACAACATTAAGAGGTTAGTGTTAGGACTGGTTGGCCTGGTATCAGGATAATGTGACAGGGTGGGACATCCTGCTACATGTCTGCTACATGATGCCCCAGTGCAAGATATCATTATAAACCGTCACACTGCAGACATCGTAGCGATATGATTGAAAGATTGTTAAATCAAATCCAAAGTAACTGTAACTTCCATAAGGGTTTCGTCTACAACTGTTATTTAGGCAATTACATTATTATTTGAATATATATCTTGTTGTTATTGAGTGACTGGTCAATTTATTGATTGATTGATCATATTTTCTAATATTACACTAGTTTAATAACACACGCCCATTTATATAATGAAATATGGCATGACAATATATAACGTTAGGCAATGTAATTTAAAGTGATCTCTTTATACGGTTCTTACTGAATAATATTGGTATTTACATTGTAATGCCATGGTAAATTTAAGAAGATTTAAAATGGTTTAAAGTCCTAAACAATTCAATTTGTTCCATACATTTCATTTAACACAGACACTCGTGTAATCTACCCATTATACAGTATCTTATATAATTGTTTACAATCCATTATAACGTTTTATTGAAAAACACTTTGTTTAAATAAAATATAACTTCATTTGGTCGTGTCCTAACAGTCACCTGCAAAGTTAATACTTAATTGTGATTGATGCATCAGTAGGACCCGTAAAATGCAGACAAACTTGACCCCTCTTTCACCTTTTAGTAACGGTACATGGAGATTCCTTTCTTCTGTCCGAAGCTATAGAGCGTTCTTTACAGGCATGCAAAGCTTTGATCAGTGCTAAATTCATCAATGTTGTATAATTTAGTCTGCCATTTATATAATGTTTAAAGCTGAGAAAATTGTACATGAAGAATGAACAAAAATTGAAACAAAAAAAAAAAAAAACAACACTTGTGTAAAATGAGAAAACTCGTACCGTTTTCAAACCAAAGTTTGTTTTACCCGTTTATGGATAATTAATACTATGCGAATTATTAACATAGAATACATATATTCTGCCGCCTAATTTTCATTTCTCATTGGTAATATTGATACTTAAAACTTTGCATGCTAATATTGAAAGTATGTCAATATAATAAAAATGAAATGAAATAAACTTCGATCTTATTATTATAAAAGCACAATGTGTTATTTAGCTTTTTTTGTCGACAATGAGATAGGAAGGAAAAATAAAGCTTAATAATGCCTAATGCGTTCTAGGTTTTATTGTTCATGTGCAGGCTGGTCAGGAAATAAGGTCATTTCAGTGTCAAAACTCACAGATGTTAAATCACACTCCAATTAAAAAGAAAACGTATCTACTCATACCTATATGTAATTCGACCGGAAAATTAAGATCAAGCTGTTTGTAATATTAGTACGGAGTGTTTAGTTATCAGTCCTTAAATCTTGTTGTGAACGATGATGTAAAACAATCGTTTTACATGCACATTTTTAAAGGGAAATGGATAATGTCAGAAGCGATATGTGTTTCATTTTGCAGATAACTGGCATTTAGTAAATGTATAAATATACGGGTCGAATTTGAGTGCCAAAAATGCCCATTTGTTAGCTTTCCGGTGTCGCACACCTTGTGTATCCCTGGGCTAAACGCTTTACCGTCGGTACTAAGTAACCTACTTAGTTTGTTTTGTCGTAAAATAACTCCACATATAAATTGGGTTGGATATTCGTTCAGAACTATGTAAAACTATGTAATGACCATGAGCGGAATAAATGCCAGCTATATAGTGCGTTCACAATATCAGTGCACCAGCAATACATATTAAAAGGATGTCAACTCTACTCTTGAAGTAATAATAATAATGCATTTTCTGAATGATCTCGCTCGCATTGTTTTATACAGCTGGTCGATTTGCACCTTTTTATTTTTCCTTTTGTTTTTAGCGAAATCTCAAAATGTACTTTACCCATTGTAGTGCAACTACAAGATCTGAAAATCAAACTGACACCAACATTCTGCATGAATATCAGCAATTTTTTTTAGAATTAATAAAGTTATAAAAATATAGATGTAAAGGTTTAATTATGGGAAAGTAATCCACTGCTATACTCTTAGGGTACTGAAAAATAAGTTTTGCTTGACCTGTATTATATAACACGTCTAGATTTGGATAGGAATCTCATGTACGGTGACTATATGACTAACTTTGTAATAGGAAATGAACAAAACGTATTACCATGTTAGATACGGATGCTTCATGATAATACTAGTATTGATCGCTTCGGTGGCCTAGTGGTTAAAGCATCCGACTCTTATTCAGTAGGTAGCGGGTTCGAACCCCGGCCGAGTCATACCAAAGACTTATAAAAATGGTACTAGCAGCTGCCTCGCTTGGCGCACAACATTAAGAGGTTAGTGTTAGGACTGGTTTGCCTGGTATCAGGATAATGTGACAGGGTGTGACATCATGCTACATGTCTGCTACATGATGCCCCAGTGCAAGATATCATTATAGACCGTCACACTGCAGACATCGTAGCGATATGATTGAAAGATTGTTAAATCAAATCCAAAGTAACTGTAACTTCCATAAGGGTTTCGTCTACAACTGTTATTTAGGCAATTACATTATTATTTGAATATATATCTTGTTGTTATTGAGTGACTGGTCAATTTATTGATTGATTGATCATATTTTCCAATATTACACTAGTTTAATAACACACGCCCATTTATATAATGAAATATGGCATGACAATATATAACGTTAGGCAATGTAATTTAAAGTGATCTCTTTATACGGTTCTTACTAACTAATATTTGTATTTACATTGTAATGCCATGGTAAATTTAAGAAGATTTAAAATGGTTTAAAGTCCTAAACAATTCAATTTGTTCCATACATTTCATTTAACACAGACACTCGTGTAATCTACCTATTATATCTTATATAATTGTTTACAATCCATTACAACGTTTCATTGAAAAACACTTTGTTTAAATAAAATATAACTTCATTTGGTCGTGTCCTAACAGTCACCTGCAAAGTAAATACTTAATTGTGATTGATGCATCAGTAGGACCCGTAAAATGCAGACAAACTTGACCCCTCTTTCACCTTTTAGTAACGGTACATGGAGATTCCTTTCTTCTGTCCGAAGCTATAGAGCGTTCTTTACAAGCATGCAAAGCTTTGATCAGTGCTAAATTCATCAATGTTGTATAATTTAGTCTGCCATTTATATAATGTTTAAAGCTGAGAAAATTGTACATGAAGAATGAACAAAAATTGAAACAAAAAAAAAAAAACAAACAACACTTGTGTAAAATGAGAAAACTCGTACCGTTTTCAAACCAAAGTTTGTTTTACCCGTTTATGGATAATTAATACTATGCGAATTATTAACATAGAATACATATATTCTGCCGCCTAATTTTCATTTCTCATTGGTAATATTGATACTTAAAACTTTGCATGCTAATATTGAAAGTATGTCAATATAATAAAAATGAAATCAAATAAACTTCGATCTTATTATTATAAAAGCACAATGTGTTAATTAGCTTTTTTTGTCGACAATGAGATAGGAAGAAAAAATAAAGCTTAATAATGCCTAATGCGTTCTAGGTTTTATTGCTCATGTGCAGGCTGGTCAGGAAATAAGGTCATTTCAGTGTCGAAACTCACAGATCTTAAATCACACTCCAATTAAAAAGAAAACGTATCTACTCATACCTATATGTAATTCGACCGGAAAATTAAGATCAAGCTTTTTGTAATATTAGTACGGAGTGTTTAGTTATCAGTCCTTAAAAACTTGTTGTGAACGATGATGTAAAACAATCGTTTTACATGCACATTTTTAAAGGGAAATGGATAATGTCAGAAGCGATATGTGTTTCAATTTGCAGATAACTGGCATTTAGTAAATGTATAAATATACGGGTCGAATTTGGGTGCCAAAAATGCCCATTTGTTAGCTTTCCGGTGTCTCAAACCTTGTGTATCCCCGGGCAAAACGCTTTACTGTCGGTACTAAGTAACCTACTTAGCTTGTTTTGTCGTAAAATAACTCCACATATAAATTGGGTTGGATATTCGTTCAGAACTATGTAAAACTATGTAATGACCATGAGCGGAATAAATGCCAGCTATATAAAGCGTTCACAATATCAGTGCACCAGCAATACATAAAAAAAGGATGTCAACTCTACTCTTGAAGTAATAATAATTATGCATTTTCTGAATGAACTCGCTCGCAGTGTTTTATACAGTTGGTCGATTTGCACCTTTTTATTTTTCCTTTTGTTTTTAGCGAAATCCCAAAATGTACTTTACCCATTGTAGTGCAACTACAAGATCTGAAAATTAAACTGACACCAACATTCTGCATGAATATCAGCAATTTTTTAGAATTAATAAAGTTATAAAAATAAAGATGTAAAGGTTTAATTATGGGAAAGTAATCCACTGCTATACTCTTAGGGTACTGAAAGATAAGTTTTGCTTGACCTGTATTATATAACACGTCTAGATTTGGATAGGAGTCTCATGTACGGTAACTATATGACTAACTTTGTAATAGGAAATGAACAAAACGTATTACCATGTTAGATACGGATGCTTCATGATACATACTAGTATTGATCGCTTCGGTGGCCTAGTGGTTAAAGCATCCGACTCTGATTCAGTAGGTAGCGGGTTCGAACCCCGGCCGAGTCATACCAAAGACTTATAAAAATGGTACTAGCAGCTGCCTCGCTTGGCACACAACGTTAAGAGGTTAGTGTTAGGACTGGTTGGCCTGGTATCAGGATAATGTGACAGGGTGTGACATCATGCTACATGTCTGCTACATGATGCCCCAGTGCAAGATATCATTATAAACCGTCACACTGCAGACATCGTAGCGATATGATTGAAAGATTGTTAAATCAAATCCAAAGTAACTGTAACTTCCATAAGGGTTTCGTCTACAACTGTTATTTAGGCAATTACATTATTATTTGAATATATAGCTTGTTGTTACTGAGTGACTGGTCAATTTATTGATTGATTGATCATATTTTCCAATATTACACTAGTTTAATAACACACGCCCATTTATATAATGAAATATGGCATGACAATATATAACGTTAGGCAATGTAATTTTAAGTGATCTCTTTATACGGTTCTTACTGAATAATATTGGGATTTACATTGTAATGCCGTGGATAAATTTAAGAAGATTTAAAATGGTTTAAAGTCCTAAACAATTCAATTTGTTCCATACATTTCATTTAACACAGACACTCGTGTAATCTACCTATTATATCTTATATAATTGTTTACAATCCATTACAACGTTTTATTGAAAAACACTTTTTTTTAATAAAATATAACTTTATTTGGTCGTGTCCTAACAGTCACCTGCAAAGTTAATACTTAATTGTGATTGATGCATCAGTAGGACCCGTAAAATGCAGACAAACTTGACCCCTCTTTCACCTTTTAGTAACGGTACATGGAGATTCCTTTCTTCTGTCCGAAGCTATAGAGCGTTCTTTACAGGCATGCAAAGCTTTGATCAGTGCTAAATTCATCAATGTTGTATAATTTAGTCTGCCATTTATATAATGTTTAAAGCTGAGAAAATTGTACATGAAGAATGAACAAAAATTGAAACAAAAAAAAAAACAAAACAAACAACACTTGTGTAAAATGAGAAAACTCGTACCGTTTTCAAACCAAAGTTTGTTTTACCCGTTTATGGATAATTAATACTATGCGAATTATTAACATAGAATACATATATTCTGCCGCCTAATTTTCATTTCTCATTGGTAATATTGATACTTAAAACTTTGCATGCTAATATTGAAAGTATGTCAATATAATAAAAATGAAATGAAATAAACTTCGATCTTATTATTATAAAAGCACAATGTGTTATTTAGCTTTTTTTGTCGACAATGAGATAGGAAGGAAAAATAAAGCTTAATAATGCCTAATGCGTTCTAGGTTTTATTGTTCATGTGCAGGCTGGTCAGGAAATAAGGTCATTTCAGTGTCAAAACTCACAGATGTTAAATCACACTCCAATTAAAAAGAAAACGTATCTACTCATACCTATATGTAATTCGACCGGAAAATTAAGATCAAGCTTTTTGTAATATTAGTACGGAGTGTTTAGTTATCAGTCCTTAAATCTTGTTGTGAACGATGATGTAAAACAATCGTTTTACATGCACATTTTTAAAGGGAAATGGATAATGTCAGAAGCGATATGTGTTTCATTTTGCAGATAACTGGCATTTAGTAAATGTATAAATATACGGGTCGAATTTGAGTGCCAAAAATGACCATTTGTTAGCTTTCCGGTGTCGCACACCTTGTGTATCCCTGGGCTAAACGCTTTACCGTCGGTACTAAGTAACCTACTTAGCTTGTTTTGTCGTAAAATAACTCCACATATAAATTGGGTTGGATATTCGTTCAGAACTATGTAAAACTATGTAATGATCATGAGCGGAATAAATGCCAGCTATATAAAGCGTTCGCAATATCAGTGCACCAGCAATACATATAAAAAGGATGTCAACTCTACTCTTGAAGTAATAATAATAATGCATTTTCTGAATGAACTCGCTCGCAGTGTTTTATACAGCTGGTCGATTTGCGCCTTATTTTTTCTGTTTCCATTTTGATTTTAGAGAAATCCCCAAATGTACTGAACACATTGTACTGCAATTCACAAGATCTGAAATCCAAACTAACACCAAGATTCTGCATGAATATGAGGAAATTATATAAGTAATAAAGTTATTAAAAAAGTAAAGGTTTAATTATGGAAAGTAATCTACTGCTATGTCAGACAAAGATACAGAAAATGAATACTCTTACGATACTGAAAAAATAGTTTTCTAGACGTGACACGGCTAGATTTGGAATGGAGTCTCATGTACGATAATTATGTTACTAGCTTTGTCATGGAAAATTAACGAAATAAAATGCCATGTTAGATACGGATGCTTTATGATACATATTAGTAGTGATAGCTCAGGTGGGCTAGTGAGTTTCGTTTACAACTGTTCTTTAGGGCAATTGAATTAGTATTTGAATATATATATATATATATATATATATATATATATATATATATATATATATATATATATATATATATATATATATTGTTGTTATTGACTGACTGTTCAAGTTATTGAATGACTAATTGTCCTGCAATTAGACATTAGTATGACATAACACGCTTCTGACTAATCCACCGTTCTGGAGATAATATGATTCGGCTGGATTTGAACGTTTACGGCAGGAAACTCGCATTTTCGGCAATGACTATTCGTATTTTTTTACAAAATAGAGTACTATTTTCGTTGCATAATACGCGTCTCTCTCTCTCTCTCTCTCTCTCTCTCTCTCTCTCTCTCTCTCTCTCTCTCTGGTACATGCAGAGTTGATGTTGAAAATAAGAACGAATTTTTGTGTTCAGCATATTGTGCATTTCACGAAAACTGCATTTTGCTACTACTTTTTCACCACAACACAAAATATAATCATATGCTAAAACAACAATAACAACAACAATGACAACAACTTATCTTTTTTAACTGAATTGAAACCTCCTAAATAGCTATAAAGTTCAAGAATTCTGGAACTGAAATACAGAGGATTATGAGAGTACATGTGTTTATAGAGTTAGTTGACGGGGATAAGTTTTCAATACCTTTTACAAACAGTTTATCCTGTTTTATTGGTTTGGCGCCATGAATGAACAAGAATATATTTTAATGATACAACAGTAACAGATTTAGTTTTATAAAGAAAAATTTCCCGCATCACCGTATGTGTAAAACATACTAAAAGAAGACTAAATGAGTAATAATATTACAAACAAATGCAGCTCTAAATAATTGTTCTTTCACATTATAAATACAGGTTGGTCCAGTAGAAAATTCTAAACGTTTGGCTATTGTTGAAAATCTCTTTAAATTTGGGAAAACAATATAGATTGCTGCATTATGTTTATATTTTGTGTGCTGTTTTAATAAGATTTCGTTTACAACGGAACTATCGACTCAAAACAATTCACGGTATGTTAATCAAAGTCACCAAATCACGACCTGGAGCAAGTATATGCATTTAAAAGTACATTGATTGCATTGAACGGTTTATGATTTATGATGTCACCTGTTCAATCGTATTTGAATACTAAGTGGGCAGATGAAATAAGGGCGGAAAAATCTCATTTAATAATCAAAAAATAACTTTTGCATATCAAAGATGTCTTTTCACTATCTTTACGTGCATTAAACCTCGCCGTAAAGAAGGACGTTTGAACTTTACGAATGGCCCGCAATTTCGGTACAACTAAACAATATATTCATGCATATTTCCAAAAGCATTTTGATGTAATTCTTTCGTATATGTCTATTTATTTGCCTGTATTGGACGAGCATGCATGTATCGTGAGTTTCCAAACACTATTGTCTCACATGCATAAAGTATTAATAAATATACCAAGGACTGATATATGCACAAGCTTTTCTTTTAATTTAGTTTAGCAGTTGGTATTTGATGCTTGGATCTTAAGGGAGATAATACGTTTTTGCAACGTGTAATTTGATAGCGGAGATCTCTCTACAAGTTTTTCACCGGGCAATCGAGGACATGGTTTCGGGCGTGTGTAGCGTCAGCTTTGGAAGAAAGATACACTCCAAAATCGCGAACAAGCACCAAACGTGTAAATGGGTACATTTCTGAATAACATGATTTTAAGTTTTTCTAGGGTCAAATAGTTGGTAGAAGCAATATTTTAACATTTATCCCACCATTTCCAACCGAGGACGTCCTCGGTTGGAGGTGTGTCCTCGGTACGTTGGTGTGTAATCTCACGAATGTCCTCGGTTAACACCAAATACAAACGCACACACACACACACACACCTCTTAAATAAAATGGAGGTCTTACCCGGTAATGACCTGACTGTCGGCCCTGGACGGTGGTTTGTTCGTCTTTTTGAGATATATAACTGTTTCCGCCTTCTTCGGTTGAATGATAGATTGCGTCCTATTTGTTTTGGGTCTCCCGTCTGGTCCCTGCTCTTCTTTCTACACATGATAAATTAAGATACAGTTAAATCGTATTTTCTAAATATAATTACCAGCGCACTCAAGTCTTTATTCCTCTAAGTGAATCTCAAATACGGCCTGACTTATCTACTGTTTGTATTTTTCAATTGTGAGTATTTTTACTGAATCAAAAACTTGATTATATTTTCCATTTACCTAATCTCGAAACATACTTTGTGCGACGCATAACGTGTGACATTTGTTAATCAATAATACATGTAAAATCTAAACCCTGCATTAGGTTATATTACTTAGTCAGCTCATTTGATAATATGATCCAAATAAAAGAAGATATTTTTCGCAACGAACAGAATGTAAAATTAAGCCTCTTTGTTTATAAATTGATACTGAAAACCCGACTGTAATTTCTAGTTGAGGTATTTCTGCAATTATCCTTAGGAACTTAAAAACAGAACGCTGTTTTCCGAATAACCTAACTTCATAGAATATTACACACATTAATTGAAAATGTTGGCTACATCTGCTTTTTAACGTCAGATTTGTAAGGTTATACAGTGCGAATTGAAACTTAACCACTTGGTAAATTTCAAGTAGCCATGATAGTATGACATTGGTAATATTCAATCAACTATGACATTGGTAATATTCAGTCTACCATGACAGTACTAGTTCGTTTATAAGGAGTTGAATCCACCAATGTCGAGGAAACGGGTTTTACGAGTTAATGATAATAATAATGAGGACTTTGTATAACGCCTAATCTTTAGATAATGATAATAATAATGAGGACTTTGTATAACGCCTAATCTTTAGATAATGATAATAATAATGAGGACTTTGTATAACGCCTAATCTTTAGAAGCTGTATGCGCTGTACAACATCTATAATGATATGACAACAGAAAAAACAAAAACAACAACATGAAATTGGAAAACATTAAAAAAAAAAATGCTGAAAATATTTAAGGTATGAAACATTATTAGGTCTTTAAGTTTGTTCTTGTAGTCGAAAAAGGTGAGTTTTCAGAGCACTCTTAAAAGGGATCACTGTATATATGTGTCTAATTTCAATGGGCAATTCGTTCCACATTGCTGTGCCCTGGTATGCAAAACAAACGTTGTCCTTGTGGCTTCTGTTTCATAGTGGGGACAATGGGTATATAATTATTGTCAGAAGAGGAGCATAAGTATCTTGCTGGTGTGTACACATGGGTGAGGCCGAATAAGTATGTTAGACTGGCGTCTGTCAGTGAAGCGTAGCACAGAGAACAAATTTTGTGTTTGATTCTGGATTGAATGGATAACCAGTGTAGGTAAAGAGCAGTGGTGAAGTATGCTCTTATCGAGGTACTCTAAAGATGATCCGAGCAGCTGTGTTTTGAACTTTTTGAAGTTTCTGGAGTAGATATTGAGACGAACCAGACATAATTGAGTTACAATAGTCCAGTCTTGAACGTACTAAAAAACACAAGTGTTTTAGTGGCATAAACTGAAATATATTTGCGAATGCAGCTGATATGACTACATGAACTATTACAAAGTGTAATAATCAATTACATGCGAATTCATATTGATGAATATACGGCATTAAATCGGTATTTTTTTTAATTTAACAAACTACAGTAATCATATTAACCTCTCATCATGTCAATATATGCGTAATTGGTGTGTTTAAAATATATTTCGGCATATTTATATATGGCTATTTAAAGCGTATTCACTATATGTTTCAATACAGACTCTGTGTGTGTGTGTGTGTGTGTGTGTGTGTGTGTAACAAAATAAGCGGAAGCAAGCACAACAAGAAAGATACATAACATACAAGATGCTGGAGCTGTGTTTGACAGGTAACAAGTTCTCGTTTTGCCTCTTTTATAGTTCCATCATTGACTGCCTTCACCAAAGTGCGCCAATCTTCGCTCTCTATGATATCAAACAGCTTACTGATGCTCCTCGTTTTGAAGCCAGCTCCACTTTCCTCACCGATAAAATCAGTCACATCTTGCAATGTGGTCTTTGCTCGATTAATCCGTGAGGCTGTGAAATGTGTAATATTTTTCCGTGCGGATTCTTCAATGATGGCCTCAATATCCGTCAACCCTTTATCCATGTGCATTTTTAATGCTGTAACTAAGTAAAAGAAACATTTGTTTTAATGTGAAACTAGCATAAACAGTTCATCTATATTAAGTAGTCATCTGTCTTAAACAGCCTTAAGTAAAAGCACCTTGACTTAAATTATATCAGCGAATTGCCGCTTCAAGGAGACCTTTTATCTCTTCCCAGAAACGGCTTCTGAAAACAGATTGACAGTAGTCTAAAGCAATGAATAATGTGATATTATGCAGAATTAAAATTTGCTCAGCCGCAATATCTTCTTATCGTCGTGTGTCCAATAAATCAATCAATATGGATTGACAAGAAGGAATTTTACTAGCTGACTTTGCTGTACAACGTTATTATGCGAGGGAAGCTTAATGGAGGTCACAGGATGCGATATTGTTATAATCGAGAAAAGTAAAGTCGATGGTTTTTCTTTTCCCAGCCGCTTTGAATTAAATATGACAAAAATAGGTATGATCGATAGCAATCGAAGGAAAGCACACACAAGAAACCAAATTGCAAGGTAATGGAATAATTATGCAATGTGATTAAATTAATTTGCAAAACTACAGTGCACATGTGATGATGATCGCTGACGAATGTAGAGATAAATTTCGTACACATTTCTCCCTTACGTTGCTATTACTTGGGTGTAAACAATTTACAAGACAAAAGGATAAATTTGAAAATGCATTTTATTACACTAGGTAAATAATCAAAATGGTTTGTAACAAAATGTTGAAAATGCTTACTAATATAGGATGGAAAGTATGTAGAAAGATAGGTAAATATAAATATCAATATTCACCATACATCTACACCCACCCACTTCAGATAGAACGAAGACTCGTGTTTAAATACATTGATGGGTGTGTGTGTACCATCTACATAACTTTGTCTATAATAACTCCTGTTTCTCAATGTTTAAGGTAGAAGAAATTGAACATTTCACTACAGTACTTTTGATAGTCATTTCAACAAATGTAATGAAACAACATACTTACAACTATTCATTTTCCGTTGCATTATGGTCTTTGATAGTGTTGTTCGAATCCGATCGAAGTGCACTTTTCATTGCCAATTAGAATATAACACATTATCTGTCCATCAGAAACCGTCTCTTTAACTCTTTTGCGCTCTGTTTATAACTGTAGAGGTACCGACAATTTCATAATTTTTCATTAACTGTACATAAACTAATATAGTTTATATCTCGAAAACAATTGTCAGGTAAACACGGACAAAGTATTAAAAGAAATAACAATGGAGATATTGGCGAAGTAATTCGAGAAAAGTGAATATGGACAACGACAATAGGTGTATTCATTAAAGGCAGTGGATCAGGACACACAACTACTAAAAATGAGCTCGTTGTTTTCTCAAGCGGACTTCGAATATAGTTTCAACACTCTCCGAAACGAGTACTGCCAGAACAATAATCATACACTTTTGGTCCATGTTCAAGGATATTGTCTCAGATGCAGTTTTCTTAAACTTTTTCAGTCGTGAACATTTATCCTTTGGCTTGTAAGGAAGCGTGAGGGCATTCTTAAAAGGTTCATCAGTCCATCTACCTATGAAAAAACTATCATTAATTCTATGGAAAAACATTATACCCGAAAGTGTGGAATTTGTATATCGACAATTAATGGGTCATTCTTACAGTCTTTTTAACAACAACTCCCCTTAGTCCCTGTGTCCTGCCATAATAACTAGTCCTTAACTATTGAAATTTCCACCCTATAACCGTATACGAACTTATTTTGACACGAACATACAGCTTTGTACGGTAACACGATTTACCACAAAACATACATCAATAGACCACAATCTTCTAAAATCAAGCATGAAACAATCCACAACAATTTACCCAAGTCCACAACAATCTACCACAATCCATCACAATATACCACAATCCATCACAATTTACCACAAACCATCCACAATTCATCACAATCTACCACAATCCATCACAATATACCACAATCCATCACAATCTACTACAATTCATCACAATATACCACAATCCATCACAATCTACTACAATCCATAGCAGTATATTATAATCCACTACAATCTACAACAATCCATCACAATCTACCACAATCCATCACAATATACCACAATTCATCACAATATCCAACAATTCATGACAATATACCACAATCCATGACAATATACCAAAATCCACTACAATCTAACACAATTCATCACAATATTCCACAATCCATCACAAGCTCCAACAATTCACATCAAATCTATCTTATTCCACTAGAATCTACCACAATCTACTACAATTTACCCATGTCCACAACAATCTACCACAATCCATCACAAGCTCCCACAATCCACTAGAATCTACCACAATCCACTAGAATCTACCACAATCTACTACAATCTACCACAATCCAACACAAGCTACCACAATCCACTAGAATCTACCACAATCTACTACAATCTACCACAATCCAACACAAGCTACCACAATCAGCTACAATCTATTCTACCACAATCCATCAAAATCTACCACAATCCATCACAAGCTATTAAAATCTACTACAATCTACCACAATCCACCACAAGCTCCCACAATCCACATCAATCTATCACATTCCACTAGAATCTACTACAATCAACTACAATCTATTCTACCACAATCCACAACAATCTACCAAAATCCATTATAATCTACCACAGTCTACTATAAAAAAAATATTGCAATCGACTAGATCCTTCTACAATCAAGAGCAAAAATAACACATTAGTGTGAATGCCGATTTTGACAGATTACTAGTAGATACCTGTACAGGTAGATACATGTATATTCACTGCATTACAAAAATAACCATATCACAAACATAAATGTGTTTACGAAAATATACCAATTAAATAAAATTACGGTAATGCAATATACTTTTTGAGGGGGACGTCTTTAGTTCATATCTGATTATTTCTTGCTCTTATTCTTTGCTAGTCACTGTCCGTTTGTGCATTTTCCTTTTCAGTTTGTAGATGTCATGTATTTACTCTATTTCATAATTTAACATCTGATCATTTCCACTCTGGAAATTTGAAAAGGTGAGCTACTGTCATTGAGACTGTAATAACTAGTCTCTAACATAAAAATTAGTTGAGTTGTCTGTCCACAAGTCATCAAAAATATCTGCAAATTCAGCCCAAGACTTTGATATCTACTTAAATATTTCCTGTATCTTGGTTAGCTGATTCTCAATAGTGTAGTCGCGAAAATATTTATAAAACTGAAGAACGTTTAACATTGGGATCAATATAAAATGGTATTACGTCAACAGAGAAGCTGTTAATATCATGTGGACTTGTATATGCTCAAGCCACTGATTTGAGAGAGAGAGAGAGAGAGAGAGAGAGAGAGAGAGAGAGAGAGAGAGAGAGAGAGAGAGAGAGAGAGAGAGAGAGCATGTATGGGTGGGTGGGGATTATCCAATTTAATCTTTATGATCAACCCCACGTAAAACAAATTCTTCCCCCAAAAAACAACTATCAAGTTAGACTCTGATTTTAACATGAAATTATACATGTTGTTTCGTTTCTTTTATTAGCTTAGTAAGTGTCTATTTTACAAACTTAGTAAATGTCCGAACCTCTTGCTGGTTCTTGCTTAAATCTGGGTACGTTTTGACTTGGATGCGTTGGACATGAGTACGGTTTGATCTGGTTTGGGTATGTTAAACTTGGGCTACGTTTTTCATGCATCAGGGCGTGGTACAATTCAGACGTTTAGACCGATTGGTCAGTTTCACTCACTTATTAAGAATATACCTTCTAGCCGATATGAGGATAGAATACACCCTCTGTCTGTTGGCCGAATTTGATAAATCACATTGTATTAATAATTGCCATCGAATCAAGCAGACCAGTCTTGAATTACACCGTGCAATACAATTTATTTTTCTAAAGCTCTGAAACACATGGACTTAAATGTTCTTTGTCTGATATATACAACATGGACACGCAGATGTAAATAGCTTAAGGTCGAGTCGACATGGATTGGTCAAGTCACCTGCATTGTAAACTTCATACCAATAAATAATATCCGACACATATGACCTTTTGGACAAATAAATAAAACTTCAAAGACGTAGATATTTAAGCTATATTTGAAGGAAACATTTTTATCATTATTTTGGAAAACAGTATTATTTTTTTTTTATAATTCTAACTTAAATTTAAAGAAATTCGAACGGTTATGCACCCAAACTTGTAACACAAAATATATAATGCTAAAAGATGATTCTATGTTAAAATTTGAAAAATACAAAAAGTTAACTATAAAGGTTTCTTATTTCTGTATTCTGATTTGAATCTATCGCTGCATTCATACGCATCATGCATAAATATAACCTATTGTATGGCGCTAAATAGCCTAAACGTGCTGGTGTGCCGTTAAAAATCAATCAATCAATCAATCAATCAAGCATTCATACGCACTGAAGCTGAATAGCTTCAAGACAGCGAAACAGTTCTAAAATTCAATACGTACTTTAAAATGAAAATATCACAATACGCATCAAGACTTTGACTTAATTTTAAATAAATTCGTGATGAACGTGAGCCAGTAATATACAGAAAAATCTGCATTGTTTAGTTTTGTTAATATTCCGGATCAATCGCAAAATAGCTAAGACCGAATAATGCTGCTTTTGCGATAGTCAATAAAAATGAACGAAAGTGTAATAATTCCACCAATATATGACATCTGTGAAAACGGCTTTTGTACATGGTCCGAAAAAGTCAATCGCAAATTAGGAAATATGATTACAAAAGTTCTGTAGTGATAACAAACACCTTATAATAATTTACTTAGGAACCAAAGTAGTTAATTTCCTTGTAGAACTGTTACTAAACGGCTATTCCAACAGCACTATAACTTTATTGTGTTTGCATCCTTTAACTTTTCAACTATTTTGATCTGTAAGGTATGTCATGTGTTAAGGTCGTATGATCAGCTCTCTCAATGCATTCCTGTCTACTCCGGATAATAACTCTGTCATAAAAAAAACCTACACTTCTGTCCTATGGGCTATATTATGACACAGGAACTCATAAATAACCGTAATTATAACTCCCAAATCCCGTAGAGGTGTAAAAGAAACTACGCTTCTGCCTTATGGGCTATATTATCAGTCAGGAACTCATAAATAACCGTAATTGTAAATCTCAAATCCTGTAGCGGTGTAAAAAGATACAAGGGAGATTGATCTTTTCGTATTTGTACACTTACCGGAAATCTACATTTCTTTGAGCATTCAATAGACGAAATAGCTTTTGAACCATTATTTGTGCAATTGATGCCATTGATCGCAACTTCCTCATTATTTATTCATTATGCCTTTTAATAGTTTTTGGTTCTCAGAAACGTTGGTAATCACAAAGGCTTCAAAACATATGTAAATGCTGTTATATTGCAGTTTAAGATATCATTTATACAGCAAGAATAGTTTATGTCCTCAACCATCATTATTTCAAGATTCGGCTGAATTATTTGCATGTCCGATAATCGTTCCGTCGAGTGATAAGAAAAGCTCCCTGGTACGTTTTAAGCATTTTATCCTCGCCTCGGTATTATTACAACATTTTATAAGTTCTGCTCATGTTTAATTCAACTTGGTGCTTGTGTAACCCAATGATGTATTCGACCAGATGCATCTGACTTGTGTTTCATGTGTGTCTCAGCATTAAATAAATGCAGAATTAAATAGGCACCTCGTCTCTCTGATCATCTATACTATTTATCATATATCACAAATAGTTACTTGCATATATGTTACAACAACCACATAGTGACTTTTTGTGTATAGAGAAAACTAAAAGGTAATATTTTTCCTCGTAGTTCAGCATTAAATATTGCAGTTCCGTATTGCATGTGGCAGTTCGTCATTAAATATGTAGTATTAATTTTCATGATGATGTCTGTAGTTCTTTCTTTAAATATTAAAGCGCTATCAAATATATTATCTTTCTCGAAATATGCAATACACCGCCATTATCATCTTGGGAATTTGAAAATATTATTTGATTTCCAGACGGTTATTACACGGCAATGTAATTTTACATATACATGTACTTAGCTAGAACGGGCTTGAGACAATTCTCTGCTACTTTATGCTACGTAATTTTAGTAATGTACACTGATGACGTCACGTTTCGTCTCATCCATGTGTTGTATTCGCTAAATATAAGATTGTATTTATTTCGACTTATTTCTTTATCAATTAATTAGTTTTTTTCCAGCATTTTATCAATACTATTCAACATTATTATATCATAGAATACAGTCCTGTTGTGTTATAGAACTTTATTATATACCAGCTTGTATTGCAAAGTTTTAGGAACAAGCCATAATACAGTTGCAACAACAAAAAACAAAAACAAAAAAACACAAAAAAATCGTAACAAAACTATAGGAAAAGTGAAAACGGTGGCCGCAACACCTACACTAATAGTCACAATATGCGGTTTAAACAAAAACTTTGCAATACTAAACTCTGCAAAGTTATTAAACTTATACGCTATTATAAAAGAAAAATCTTACATCTCTATAATGTTGCATCTGTGTATCTAAATCGTTCTTAATTTCAGTAAACTTTCTAAATCAATAATCAACTCAATGGTTATAATGTAATTTATTTTCTTTTCGTTAGTTAGTCATAGGCGGATCAAGATCAAGGTTAACTCTGAAAATATTGTTGAAATCTCGTTGTCATTTTTCGTCTGAGTTATAATGTTCTTCACCTGATATTTAAAAATAAAATTGATTTGACTCTGTTTAGAAGAACATAAACATATAGTATAATACTTGCTCTTTCTGTATTTGAACACATAAGGCAATTAACATACGTCATATAATACTGTGATTTAGATCTTCCATGTTCGTTATTTTGTCCGTTGCTATCTTAAAGAAAGAAATGTGTCCTTGTTATTTTCTATTGTTGTACTATCTCCAAGTTATACTGATTAGGGGTGTACCCTATATACCATCCTTCATTTATGTAATCTGTTTAGTTGGTTTCTACATCGTCTCATCTTCAGTAATCTCCCTCTTAATTTTGTAAAACGTAACAGGCCGAATGACATAATGGAAATTCTTCACTGTTCGATATGTCCAATCATGATATGATATTATATTATAATATACATTTTTGTAAATTAGTTAAACTCTTCTCCACTCTATAATGTTGTTTGTTGAATTAAATGTTTGATCATATGGTAATTGTACTCAGGATTTAGTTAACAGTTTTCCGACATGAAAGTATAGATGAATCCTGTATCCTGATATCACTGGCTCTGTCTAATACAGTCGATCCGGTTAACTGCACACCCTCGGGCCCGTCACGAGACCGTGCAGTTAACCGGAGTGTGCAGTTAACCGAAGTACGGTACAGTACAGGTTTAAATCAGCACGGCACGAATATAGGTGAAGAATAAATTTAAACAATGATTAGAATCCACTCTTTCAACTTTTTCATAAATGTTAAGCTTGTTTTCCTTCCTCCGAACACAACTTCACTGATTCAATCAATGGATCAAATAATTAAAACGAAATTCAAGAAATTCTATAGATCGTTTGTTATTCGAAAACTGCTGTCAGACATTGATGGGTCATCTTCCACATAAAAAGCGTTCAGCTCAAAAGTCGTCTGCGTTGTTGCTTTTTTGCCGTGTTGTCGTTTAAATTGAATTCCGTTGCGCATTTTCCATCTTTCCAACCATCCATTTGTTGGTTTGAAATCATTCAAACCCGAACGGTTTAGAGCAATGTTTCCCATGCTGTACATGTACTATGATTTTTCCCACGCTATTGTTCTCTAGTGGGCGCGGATATACATATATATATATATATATATATATATATATATACCAACTAAGGAGTCCTTTACATGTCAATCATTACAAAGTCGCATTTACCGGCTTAATTGTCGGCTTATTTGAAGTGCTACATCAGTGAACTGGGAATAACAACTGAGCATGACTATATATTGTGCATTTAACCGGAGTATAATTGTATTGAATAATGTGCCACGGGCAGATATTTATCGTGCTTTTATCCGGAGTGTGCATTTGAGCGAAGTGCAGTTATCTGAAGTTTGTTCCCATTGAAAAGCTTTGGGAAAAAACGAGACCGGCGTGACTACGTGCAGTTATCCAGCGTGTACAGTTAAGTGGAGTCGACTGTAAATGCCAATAGGATACTGCATATCAATATGTTGCTATCCGTACTGCTCAGTTTAATTGATTTGTTTCTCAAAGTTTCGTTTCACGCAGTGCCCTATCCATGTCCACTGAAAGAGAACTTTCAACTCTTACGTTATCAAATGACAATTTCTAGCGTAATCTAAACTGATCTTATTAAATATGTGACATATATAAATTGTTTCATGCTTGGATTCTTATAAGTTTAAAATAACGAAAGTGGAGGTAGGCTTTTGCTTTATTTCCTATACGTTTGGTGTGTCGGTGGAAAACAAAAGCAGTCCTGACGTCCTGTTTTGTTATAAAAGGTACTTTATGAGGACCTGTGTCCAAAGTTTCCAAGTAAATGCGTAGTTTCTCAATAGATTTTGAAGGCAAATTGCGTACGTGGCCCAGGTTTTCTGAACACGTTTTGAATAGTAAATAGAGTACGTAATCCATGTTTTCTTAACACATTTTGAATTTAAAAAGAGTACGTGGCCCATGTTTTCTCAACACATTTTGAATTTAAAAAGAGTACGTGGCCCATGTTTGCTCAACACATTTTGAAGGTAAATAGCGTATGTGGCCCATGTTTTCTCAACACATTTTGAACGTAAATACACTACGTGGCCCAGGCGAATCGCATAACATTTTAAATCAATTTGTCTCGAATAAAGGTCAAAAGTTAAGTTGCCCAGAACCGGTTGTAGGATAAGTGACAACTGATCCATAACATGAAGAAGGCCAGCATTACAGAACACGTCAGGCGTTAAGTGACCAAGAGGTCCTAACATTTTGTAAACCATTGGCCTTGTTGTTATAATAACTGCATTGAAAGGCCAATTGAATAGGATATCTAGGCTTGGGTCATGGAAATTTGACGTTATATGACTGAGGGAAGGTCAAACTATAGTGGTAAAGGCTAACATTTGGCTAAAATCAAAGGTTAAGTAATACAGTTAGATGCGAGGCCCATGATGAACAAATTATATAATGCGTTCTCCTTCAACGATCACTGACATCTTATATCTGCCCTCGTGGGTTGGAGTCGCTTAGTGTGTATGAGAGAACGATTACCAGTAGCTCCCAAGGGGTCGGTGGTTATTCCAGGGATTTTCAAAGATTCTTCCTTTAACAGTTATAATGGCCACCGTGTATAGTCAAGCATGTGCTGCAAATGACCTTAAACTCACAAAATTTTTTTAAAAAAAGGGTTACGTGTCCCAGGATAGAACAATCTACTGTACACTACTCGCGCGCATACTTGTTGTACAAACTCAGACGTTTAGTTAATTAATGATATGTCATCATCCAAATTGTCTTTAAGCAAACTTTCTGACTTTTCTAAACTTGTCTATGTCGAGAGGGCAACATTTATAAAGACTTGTTCTTTACGGGTCAGATTTCAGGATGATGCACACGTTCATGGTGGAGAAAAGTGGACAGTACAAGTGGAAAGAACTCCCTTTGGATAAACGACCAAGTACAATTTTACTTATCGGCACAGGACATGAAACATATAACCACAAATCATCACCGAGCTAACATAGTCTTTATCAAAGTGTCCTCTTGAAAGTTAGCAAATAATATGTCAGTAAGTAAAGTTCAACAATGAGAAATTTGTATTTCGTGCAAAACAATTGGTGCAGAATCCGATTCGTAATTTAAATGTCTTGGGTTCCTGGGCCGGCTGCCTCAATGTATATTTAGGAAAGAACATTTGCACTGGATTCAGTTTAATTGTTTATTTTGAAAAGACCCACCTTCAAAATATCCAAATATACATTTTTAATATATCTGCACGTTTTGAAAATAAATATCTGAAAAGTTTGTTAATATTATTTTCAAGCAGGAGAAGCGTCTCTCTCTCTCTCTCTCTCTCTCTCTCTCTCTCTCTCTCTCTCTCTATATATATATATATATATATATATATATATATATATATATATATATTGTACTTCTACAAGCATGACATGTTGAAGTTGTCACTAACCATTTCCTTGATTGTCATAGCACTTAGCGAAAATCATATATGTTATTGAGTATGTTTCCTTGCATTTGGAAATCTACAATCACAGGTCTCGTTTTCTACTGTACACGGAGCTCAAACTGATCCTTCAAGGGGAAACATAAACCTTTACGCGTCTATATTCGCTTATAAGTTTAGTCCAACTGCAAACTGCATGGATCCAGATTTTATGTAGTGTTACGGCTATTGGATTTAATTTTATTTATTTTTAATTGTTAAATCCAAATTTGTCATTTAGGGTTTAATATTTATTCATTAAATGGGAAATTTTTCTAGAAAATTCAGTTGACCTGGACTTTACTGTAAACAAGTTTTGACCTGGGCTTACAGTGGTCTAGTTTCTGACCTTGCTTTGAACATTGTCAACAGGTCTTCAATTTTATTGGTTAATTTCAAGGACAACATTTTATCAGTGGCTGATTTATTCTTCTAGTTCATTCTTTAAGCATGTGACTTGGTGAAGGTAGCTCTTTCCATGACCTTCCAGACTCACATGATTCCTCTTGTTTACTTCAGAAAAACAATATATATAGCTGTGTTTTAGAAGCTAACTTTAGTAGAATATAAATTGGGCTTATTTTAAAGAAGTTGTGTATTTATGTTTGAGTGTTAATATTATTCTGGACTTGTGTCAATTCGTTGGAAAAGAAGAATTATTCTATTTATCTGGAAAAGGACATATGTTTCATAATTTCATTTGGATGATTTAAAAACAAGAACTGTACCACGTGACATTGTCAGCCATTTTGGATTATTACATCGTCAAGATTCGAACCTGGAACTATTAGAACATTTATTTATTAGGACTTGCAATTCCATTAGTGGATTATTTTGTGAATTCTAAATTTGTTGGATTTGATTCTCTAAAACTATAAGTTCAATTGTTTTATTTAAGTAATTGTACTTAATAAAATCATTGTTAAAGTTTTACAAGCTTGTTAGTTTTCACTCTTTCTGTGTTGCTGCTTATTCGAGCCTAAGCACATAACATAGAATTGGGGGCTCGTCCGGGATTGAGATTTGAGATAAATTTGAATTTCCCCTAGTTTTTGAGAATTTTAAATCTTTAGTGAGGCTAACACGCTTGTATCAAAATGACATCTAAGGTAGAAATATTTCTTTCTAATCCTACCCAGGAGGAATTAGATCTTTTCAAAAAAGACGAGTTGGTTCAACTTGCCAGAAAATACGATCTTTCTGAAGTGAAGGCTTCTTTAACGAAACAAGATATCAAAAAGATTTTGGTCCAGTATTTGGTAGAACAGGATGTTTTTGAACAAAGTGCTTTGATTCCAGTTAGTAAGTCTACACCAGACTCTGACATTAAACTGAAGGAATTAGAACTAAAATTCAAGATGGAATTAGAGTTGAAGAAGCTGGAATTTCAGAGAGAGAGAGAGTGAATTAGAGTAAAAGAAGCTGGAGTTTCAGGAAAGGGAGAAAGAGAAACAAATTGAATTACAAAAAGAGCAGATGCGGATTGATAGAGAGAGAGAGGAGAAAGAGAAGCAAATTGAATTACAAAAAGAGCAGATGCTGATTGATAGAGAAAAAGAGGAGAGAGAGAGACAAGAAAGGGAGAAAGAAAGACAATTACAATCTGAATTAGAGTTTAAGAAACTGGAATTTCAAGAAAGGGATAAAGAAAGACAATTACAATTTGAAAAAGAGGAGAGAGAGAGAGACAGGAAAGGGAGAAGGAAAAACAATTACAATATGAAATTAGAATGAAAGAGATAGAGCTGGCAGGTGAGAATCACCGTCATACTTCAAATCAAAATTTTGATTTAGCAAGGAATATTAGATTAGTGCCCCCTTTTAAAGAAAAAGAAGTAGATAAATATTTCATTCTTTTTGAAAAAGTTGCAGAAAATTTAAAGTGGCCAAGAGAGAATTGGACTCAGTTACTACAATGTGTACTTACTGGTAAGGCTAGTGAGATTTACACTTCACTGTCTGTTCAGCAAAGTGGTGATTATGACGTAGTTAAAGAATGCATTTTAAGAGGTTACGAGTTAGTTCCTGAAGCTTATAGGCAAAAATTTAGAAATTACAGAAAAGAAGCTGGACAAACTCATGTCGAATTTGCTAGACAAAAAGAGCAGTTGTTTGATAGATGGTGTTTAGCCAAGAAAGTCGAGCAAGATTATCAAAATCTCAAGCAAATTATATTAATTGAAGAGTTCAAAAACTGTGTCCATAGTGATGTTAAAACTTATCTTGAGGAGAATTAGATTGAAACCTTGGAAAATGCTGCTCGAGCTGCTGACGAATATTCTTTGACACATAAAGTTCCTTTTGTTAACAAGACTTCTACTCAACAATTTAATGGCAGAAAAGTATTTCCGCCTAATTCAAGCCCTTCTAAAACTCAAACTAACACAACTTTCAGGAGTCAGACTTCAGAGAAGTTTGATTCTAAATCCTTGTCTCTTCCGACGTGTAACTTTTGCAAGAAAAAAGGACACGTCATTTCTGATTGCTACAAATTGAAAAATAGGCAACAGAATCAAGATAGACCTGTTCCAAATGCTCTTATTTACAAGAGGTCAAGGTCACAGTCATGTATTGAAAGCAATACATTTGTTGGGTCTAATAAATCCCAGTCTGATTGTGATATGGAGAATTATGAACCATTCATATCGAAGGGTTCTGTATCACTCTTGGGTGATTCGGCCAATCCCACCCCTATTAAAATTTTAAGGGACACAGGAGCTTCTCAGAGTCTTTTATTATCAGGTACTTTGCCTTTATCTGAGAAGTCTTCTAATGAAAGTGTTCTTATTCAGGGGTTAGAGTGCTGCTTTGTTAATGTTCCTCTCCATTGTGTAAATTTGTCATCAGACTTAGTGTCAGGACCTGTGACAATCGGAACAGTCTCGGTTTTGCCCGTAGAGGGAATAGATTTATTGCTAGGCAATGACTTAGCTGGAGACAAGGTTGTGGTTAATCCACTTGTAACTGACAAGCCTAATTTGGATCAGAAAGTTGATCCAATTGAGAAAGAAATCCCTGATATACTTCAAGCTTGTACGGTTACTAGAGCTATGGTAAAGAAAGCTCTTGAGAATGAAGTTGAAAAGGGCAGTATTCCCTTATCTGACCCTAGTATAGGTCAGGCTTTTGATGAGGTCACTTTTACTCTTGGTTTGGATCAATCTGAAGGTATTGATCATAGTGATCCTCTTTTGACAACTCATTCTCTTTATTCTAATCAGGGTGGTGATTTTGAGAGTGATGTTACAGGAGGCAGCATTCCTTCAACTGGCACTTGTATAGGTCAGGTTTTTGATGAGATCACTTTTACTCTTGGTTTAGATCAATCAGAAGGTATTGATCATAGTGATCCTCTTTTAATAACTCATTCTCTTAATCAGGGTGATAAACGACAGTCACTTGTCGTTGAACAGGAAAAAGATCCTGAGATCTCCTGTTTGTTTCAAAGGGTCATAAATGAGACTGAAGTTACTGAAGTTCCTGTCTGTTATTTCATTAAAAATGGAATTCTTATGAGAAAATGGAGACCTCCCGAGGTACCTGCTTGTGATGAATGGTCAGTGAACTATCAAATAGTAGTTCCAAAACCTTACAGACAGGAAATACTTAATCTGGCCCATGAAACTCCTTTGGCTGGTCATTTAGGGATTAATAAAATGTATCACAAGATCTTAACTCATTTCTATTGGCCAAAAATCAAAAGTGATGTTGCCAAATACTGTAGGTCTTGTCATACTTGTCAAATGGTAGGAAAACCCAATCAGAAGATACGTAAGGCTCATCTGCAACCTATTCCTACGTCTGATGAAACTTTCAGTGGAATTATGGTAGATTGTGTGGATTCCTTACCCAAGACCAAGTCAAGTAAACAATTAAAGTTAAAAATGAAACTATGGTTTGAAAGTAATACAAGGGAGAGAACTTTTGAGTATGATAATGGAGTTGTGTTACTCTTGTTCATTCTTCTTACTTTTCTTCAAATTAGATATTATGGCCCTTACAAAGTTAAGAAGAAAATGAATTAAGTTATAGTATTAGTGCTCCTGGAATCTAAATTAATTATAGGAGTACCAGTATATTGAAAGAGATAGCCATGTTAAATATGTAATTAATTTAGTTGTACCAGTCCCTCTTAGTGAAGGAATATCATCGGATTATATTGACATTGGAGCGACGAATTATTGGAATTCAAAAATTATAAAAAATCTAGACCAGAAGCTTTCACAGTTGCAAGTGCAAGAAAGAAATGAATTGAAAGTTATTATTATATGAGCATTTATGTCCAGATATTCTTACAAGGACAAACAAAATTTTCATGACGTTGAGATTGAGAATTCCATGCAGGACGAGTCCACTCAAACAGGAATATTTGAAAAAAGGAAATTCAATATTTGCTGGAGAATGATTTTATCAAGCCCAGTAAAAGTGATTGGAGTTCACTATGCATACTTGTTTCTAAAACAGATAAAACTTTCCGTATGTGCATAGGAGGGTGAACAGAGTGACAAAAACAGATTCATTCCCATTAACAAGAAGTGACTATTCTATTGATAAAATTGGGAATGCCAAGTACGTCACCAAATTCTGACCTTCTGAAAGGATTTTGGCAGATTCCACTACGGAAACAGCAAAGGAAAACTCAATATTGCGACTCCAAAAGGACTCTACCAATATAAAGAAAGTCCATTTCAACGTCTCATAAAAATGTTCATCTCTGGTTTAGAAATTTGTGATGTCATCATCTACAACGACACCTAGAGAGTACATCTAGCAACAATTCGATAATTCTTTAACAGACTCACTAATGTACGTTTGACAATTAATTTGTCTAAAAGTGAGTTCTGCTGTGCTTGTGTGTTTTTCCTAGGATATTTTGTGGGACATGGACAAGTTAAAAATTTGAGGCTATTTCTTGATAATATAATTGTAGACACTCTTTCCATTGTATAATTTATTATATTGTGTAATTTTTAATTTCAGATGTAAATTGGTTTGTGATAAAAAAGAAAGTTTAATCATATAAACCTTTCTTTTTATTTTATGGGGGAAGGTGTTACGGCTATTGGATTTAATTTTATTTATTTTTAATTGTTAAATCCAAATTTGTCATTTAGGGTTTAATATTTATTCATTAAATGGGAAATTTTTCTAGAAAATTCAGTTGACCTGGACTTTACTGTAAACAAGTTTTGACCTGGGCTTACAGTGGTCTAGTTCCTGACCTTGCTTTGAACATTGTCAACAGGTCTTCAATTTTATTGGTTAATTTCAAGGACAACATTTTATCAGTGGCTGATTTATTCTTCTAGTTCATTCTTTAAGCATGTGACTTGGTGAAGGTAGCTCTTTCCATGACCTTCCAGACTCACATGATTCCTCTTGTTTACTTCAGAAAAACAATATATATAGCTGTGTTTTAGAAGCTAACTTTAGTAGACTATAAATTGGGCTTATTTTAAAGAAGTTGTGTATTTATGTTTGAGTGTTAATATTATTCTGGACTTGTGTCAATTCGTTGGAAAAGAAGAATTATTCTATTTATCTGGAAAAGGACATATGTTTCATAATTTCATTTGGATGATTTAAAAACAAGAACTGTACCACGTGACATTGTCAGCCATTTTGGATTATTACATCGTCAAGATTCGAACCTGGAACTATTAGAACATTTATTTATTAGGACTTGCAATTCCATTAGTGGATTATTTTGTGAATTCTAAATTTGTTGGATTTGATTCTCTAAAACTGTAAGTTCAATTGTTTTATTTAAATAATTGTACTTAATAAAATCATTGTTAAAGTTTTACAAGCTTGTTAGTTTTCACTCTTTCTGTGTTGCTGCTTATTCGAGCCTAAGCACATAACAGTAGTATAATATGCCGGCAGATATGGGTCGGTGCAGTTTGTTAGATAGTGCAAAACATTAATCCTGCCGCGTTAACAGCAGATCAGGATTTTTGTTGTTTGCATTTTGACTCATCCAATATGCGAATATATACGGTATGTGTTTTACACAGAATATTCTAGTCTGGATTTTAAATCTAATATGTTCTGCGATTGCTTCACACGACAAAAACATCCCGTCATTTTCTTTTGTAGCTGCATTGAACGAAAACTGCCTATTTCATATGTGCAAAACCTTTCGTTATTAACTGTCCCTTCTTGCTAAGATGCACGGCGGGCCAAACACAATAATGAACGACAGTCCCTGAACTTGCATAAGGTTGAAACATTTCAGTATCGAGTTTTGTGCCTGGTTCACAAACTGTGAGAGTTATCGGCGGGTTCTGTATACACATCATCCAGGTAATTTCTATGCACCGGTCCAAATAATCTGTAACCTTGTTGTCAGGTACGAACGACAGCTTCGGGTCTCCTTCTATTTGCTTCTTTATGGACTGAATAATAATAATAATAATAATAATAATAATAATAATAATAATAATAATAATAACAATAATAATAATAATAATAATAATAATAATAATAATAACGATGATGATGATGATGCCGATGGCGATGATATGATGATTTTGATAACGATGATGTGCATAATGATGAAAACGAAAATGATGATGTCGATAATTAAAATTTATTTACAGCACACATATGAACTTAAGATAAATCTTATACATCTAATGGTTATTTACAAGTTGTGTGTGTATGTGTGTATGTGTGTGTGTGTGTGTGTGTGTGAGAGAGAGAGAGAGAGAGAGAGAGAGAGAGAGAGAGAGAGAGAGAGAATCTTATATGATATTACACGCGCATCCACATTAATATGAGCAGAAAATAATTAACGGAAATTTATATCAACCTTTTTCAGCATAGGAATGGATACAACTGCAACGCGCTTCCGTAACTCATGCACATTCTGAGCGGCATCATTTAGGATCGTCTGCTGGTGTGGGACAGGGCTCATCTCTATGTCCTGGAATGTGTTTACACATTTACATGACATTTGAAACTGCTTATAAAGCACTAATTTTAAGTCTGAGATTCAATCAAATGAAAAACATTAAAAAAAAATAACATTTGCATTCTAGCATATGCAGGAGGTCGTGGGTTCAATGCCCGGCCATATCATACCAAAGACTTACAAAAACGGTACTAACAGCTGCCTCGCTTGGCTCTTAACATTAAGAGGTTAGTGTTAGGACCGGTTTGCCTGATTTCAGGATTATGTGACTGGGTGGGACATCATGCTACATGTCTACGGCATGATGCCCCAGTGCTAGTCATCACTATAAACTGCATAACTGCAGACATCGTAGAGATATGACTAAATTTTGTTTTTAAAGCTACGTTAAAAATCCTAATCAAACAAACAAACAAATTATTTCGATAGTATGGTTGTCCATTGACTATCATTTTGGGATATTTAATCAATCTCATGAGACACCTGAGAATGCAAACTCCTTAAGTAAATATCGCCAACAAAAGTCCCATTGCAATGAAATTTAAGGGTATGAAAATTCGAGTTGCCTACAGTGATCATTTTGCATTTCTTTTCATTCAACCCTGATCACGACAGTTTGGCATATTTTTGCTAGAATAGTAGAGCTGTCATTGTCTGTAATTAAGAAAGCACTGAGCAAAATCCAGAACAATTCTATTCGATTAAACAGGCAAGTCAGGAGGTACATTTAGACAGATCGATACACAACATTGTTATGTTCATGTCTCACACTGTGCATCTAAAGTCTATGTTTGACATCATAACTCTCGGCAAAATAGTCCACTTACCTTATGCAAGTAAATCATCTCTTTCTCAAGGGTAGTCTTCAAATGTTTTAGCTGTGTCTCCGACGCTTCGATACATGTTGTGTAGGATATCTGAAGAAACATAGGAAGAACATAAACGTTTAATGAACTTCATGCTACTGAAAGGTTTTATGGAAAAATTACATATTGTTTTGGACATATCTACCTGCCATTCATGAAATCATTGAAAGCAATATTGAAAACAATTATGATGTTTCGATTATGAAGTGATCAGTTTCGCGTTTGCGCTATGTTTAGTACACATTCTAGATATGTGAGAGTGAGAAAACGTATAAAGAAGAAGAAGACATTTGAATTGTTTTAAATTACGATTAAAACAACAGACTTGTTGGCAACATGCTAAGGACGAAGAGGATAGTTTCTTACGAGTAGCATGTCAGCAAAGTCTAAAGATTATCAAAATGTTTCCGCAGGTCCTAGTCCAGTAGCATAAGGACAAATGAATGCACAATCGGACAGAAAACATGGCCGCCATACACATAAACTAGAAGCATTAATTGTATAGCCACATAGAAACAAGTATACGTATCTTATTTGAAAGATGTAATCTCGTATAGTGACTTAGGTTGTGAAGCATACATACATACATACATACATACATACATACATACATACATACATACATACATGCATGCATGCATGCATGCATGCATGCATGCATACATACATACATACATACATACATACATACATACATACATACATACATACATACATACATACATACATACATACATACATACATACATACAGACAGATAGACAGACATATAGACAGACAGAAAGACAGACATATAACAGATGAGGTTCAATACCATGAGGATCTTTAGAAGAGATGAAATGACCTCCTCCTCAGATGATTTCTGCTTCATGCACTCCTCACGAGCATTCTGCCACTCATGGTGGAAAAGGTCGGTGAACTTTTCCACCAGAATCTGAGGCCTGTTTGGATCTATTAGGTCAGATATATGCGGGTTCTCAAACTTCATAACTTCGTTCGAAATTTTGCTCAGTCTGCGACGATAAAATAACTTCTTGCATATCCGAATACATTAAGAAGGTTGTCGTCGATTGATGTTTAAGGCATAATTGTGTTTTCCCCCCCTTTTTCTTCTCATAACCCAATCGGTCAAAAACGTTTCAAATGATGTTTTTGGAAAAGTGAACGACATTTATAATTGCTTTATGCATCTCTTCTGTACTCGTTTGATAGACATTTCGCGACCCTTCCAATGCTTGAGATAAAATAATATTTTTAATAAATTGTTCAAGTCCTTTTTATAAATATAATTTAGAACAGTGTGTTTGCAGTTTAATGCAGAGAATATATATATAGATATATATATATATATATATATATATATATATATAATACTAGAAAAAGACAGCCATACAAATAAAATCATCTTTCTACCATCGGCACAATGTTTTTTTTTAAATAAATATCTAAATTTACTTGTTACTTGCCCAATAGAAATGTCCGGGATATAGTTTGCGCTTACAGAAATTTACATAAAATAACAGATGGCGATAAGGCTCATCAATTTCGAGGTCAATATAAATTATATTTTCAGTATCCGCATAAAGTTGATATAAAATAGTTGAAATATTAAAATATTTGCATTCTTATATTCCTGTATAAATAGTCGAACAAACTTTGTAACCGCAACGATATATTTTTTTTCTGAAGACGCAGATATTAAGACAGTAGCACGTTTTGATTATATATATATATATATATATATATATATATATATATATATATATATATATATATATATATATATAAACTACAGAAGCACTATTGTATTTGTATACCTGATAAAGTAAGTTTAATTTTGAAGATGTTGGCTAGGAAAGTTGCCGTGTTTTCAGTTTTTCGTGCCTTAAAGAGTAAATGGACAATATATCAAAGGTCTCTAATCCTGTCCAAGTCCGTATCTTCTATTTGTTTTTAACCTTTTAATAATAATTATATATTCTTGCAAAGTGGGTAAAATACTCACTACTTTTGGGATGTCTTTTTTCAATTATCTGAGCAAAACGGTATTAAACAGACACATTTATACAGGTTACCATGCATGTGAACGTGTTTTGTCCTATTTGGATCAACATGCAATGTATCCGGCAGTATCACCTGCTTGCCGGTGATTCGTAACGCATGGACACACCAATTAGGCGTTGAGGACGAATTCTCATTATACCCAGAAGTTTTTTTTTCATTGAAAATAATCATATTTTTAGTCTAATTTTAAGTATCTGATTCTTGTACAAGAATCCATATATTCACCGTTTGGACATATTTTCAAATAAGTTTCATGATGTTCCAAAACGTTTAATGAACAACGGGAATATTCAATCATGTAATATGATGATGGAATTTATTTATTCTGTTGTACCTTGTACTGAGTTCCTCGACCTTTTCTTGTAGTGTTTTATTTTCCTCTCTGAGGTCTTTTTCTGTTTTCTCATCCTCTTCAATCGTTGCGCGCATGCTAACTGTACTGAAAACAGATTAATAATATCAAAGAATACAGAAGTCAAATTGTGCATTCTACTTTTTATGTAGTCTGTCATTTAATTTACTTTCAAAAACGATTTTCCAATGATCCCCCGACAGTGTGTATTAAAAGAATATATTTATATTAGCATATCATCTGGACTTCAACTTGGTGATAATATCGAGAAAAAAAAGTCCCGTTATCGGCTTATCATAGCTTGGAATTGATCTTAGTGGATGTACATGTTTGTCCATCCGTTTGTTCGTGAAACGTTTATTCTTATGCTTGTTTGTATGTAACTCTGTCCGTATTTTGTCTTACCTTCTGGCTACAGTTTCAAACTGGTCGTATGTGTTTAGTTTCTTCTCTAGCTGCGCGATCTTCTCGTCTCTGTCCTTCACATTCCTCATCAGAGTTTGAATGGCTCCCTCATTTCTGAAATAGCGATATACAAAATTAGTGAGACAGTGAGTTGTAACAGGATATTATTCGAAAACCTCATTAAGAGTACCCTTTACTTTGCCGCCACTTATCCACTTTTTGTGAGGTCTAGGTATTGCAGAAATAGTTTTTTTCTAAGCAAGACGATGATTTAATTTTCGTCCACTTCCCAGATTTGGGACAAAAAGGATGGATTATATTTAATATAGTTCATAGAAGGCATTAAAAAGTACTCACTGCATATGGAAGTACGGTGAGAGAGAGAGAGAGAGAGAGAGAGAGAGAGAGAGAGAGAGAGAGAGAGAGAGAAGGAAAATAATATATAAATTTAAATGAAGATTAATGTATTTTAACTTCTCATAGAATATCAAAAATTATTTTAAGAATGGAATTTTGTCCTAACAAAGTTACATATACTGGAAGCTATTATGAATGACTTGCCATTGAAATTAGACACAAAGACACAGTGATCATTTTCAAGAGTGCTCTTAAAACTTTCCTTTTCGACTGCAAGAACAATCTTAAAGATCTAATAATGTTTCGTGCCTTAACTATTTTCAGCACTATTTTATGTTTTCCAATTTTATGGTTTTTGTTTTTCTGTAGTCATGTTGTAAAGCGATTAGAGCTTATAAAGATTAACTTGATATAGCCAGTGTAAATATTTATTTTGTGGTTATATAATAATGCAGAAATCAATGAGTATTGATTTCAATACACACGTTTTAGTTATTTTAAGCACTTGCTCCTCGTAATTGTGAATTTTATTGTCTTGCTGTCGAATTGTTTCATCTCTTTCCGCCAGCAACCTCTTCAGCTCGTTCAATGTTTCGTTTTCTTTTGAGTCGCTCGAAAGTGGAGTTGACTTGGTATTGTCTCGGCTGTTAAAAGAGAATAATGGAGTTTAAACCCTTGATTGCCTGCTTTCATCTCGAAGACACAAAGCATTACTGAGAGAACAATTTTTTAAATCTTGATTGCCTGCTTTCATCTCGAAGACACAAAGCATTACTGAGAGAACAATTTTTTTAAATCTTGATTGCCTGCTTTCATCTCGAAGACACAAAGCATTACTGAGAGAACAATTTTTTAAATCTTGATTGCCTGCTTTCATCTCGAAGACACAAAGCATTACTGAGAGAACAATTTTTTAAATGAACACAAATACTTAAGTCTCGCTGTGTTTATCAAGACTTTACTTATGTACTCAGTAAACTGTTTTGCATCTGTGTTTCAGCTGGAGATTCGAGTATAGGTATCACGGTACCAATTGTTTTTCCATAGACCTCAATGCTAATATTTGGAGAGATAACTATATTTTCTATCCTAATTTAGCGTGCATCTCACACACTGTTATTGAGAACAATGTTAGATTGTCAATTTGACGATGACAAAACCAGGTACTCCATTGCATTTAAGAGAGATAACTCTGCTGGAAGTAGACAGGGGTATGAGTTATCTAGTCACAACATACTTATTTTCAGTCATGTCTATGACATTTTCAAAAAATAATAAAAAATAAAATACAAAATATGATCTATATAAGAATTAACATAAATTCACATGTTGCCAAGAGGCTAAACTATTTTTTAAGCCTAACAGAAAGTACAACTCTTACATAATCCACCAATCATAGCTTGTGTTGTTCTTTATTTCTGCATGCAATGGACCTACACCATAAGCTCCACCCACATGGACTTCCGCAATTGGTACCGTTATACCTATAGTAATGCACGAAGCATGGCAGTCCCCTGCTTCCGGTACAACAATATGTACGGAAAATACACAGCTCGATTAGACTGAGTTGTTCGTGGAATATAAAACATTGTAAAATTGAATTCATTCTGTGACTGCCCTTTGTATGTTTAAAATAAGCACTGGCTACCGTATTTTTGTACTAGTTTTGTTTTGTGTGCAGTCGATATAACATCTGCACATAAGTAATACACATACAGATACGTTGTAAATTACAATGTGATATTTAAATCTTTTTGTTCATATAGGATTACATTCTTTAATAATGATGTACCATTTTATAATACTCACACTTCATGTCTCAGTGCTATTTGTTCCTCGTACGTCTTTAGCTTCTTATCCAAATGCTTAATAGTTTGATCTCTTTCCCGAATCGTTCTTTTAAGTTCTTCTGTATTTTCCTCAACATTGTTAGATAGGGGTGTTCCTTTCTCTGCTCTTTTGCTGCAAGAGAAAATTGAAAATCAGAATGTTCAATATCAAACTAGCGCTCTTGTCAATCCTTTCTAGTGTCAAATTATAGCGTTACAAGTTTGGACATTTCAATCAACCCAACTTGACTTAGGACACTACAATCGCAGCCTTATGTTATGTTCTTATATTAACATTTGTTTCAACAGACTGACAAGTTAAGATTTGGAAAAAATCTAAGAACGATTTGAGATGAAATTATTTTAAACATGCAGAAATGAATATACATGTAAGTGAACAATAATATATATTCAGTTTCTACGGGCGTTTGGCTATTTACGTCTTTAATTCTCACCCACAGATAACGTCCCATTTTCCTTTGCACTTTCGTCAATCTTCAGTCGATGATATAGTGAACGGTCCTTATTGTATATTTGATCAAAATAGCTCCAAAAACCTGGTATGGACCATAACAAAGTCTTTTGGAAAATGACCATATCAGACTCGTTTCCCTTTCAGATCTGCTTCTCCCATCTCTCCTCATCCCTCCCTCTTCTATGTGACAAAGCACATGGAATAAATATACTCTCTCTCTCTCTCTCTCTCTCTCTCTCTCTCTCTCTCTCTCTCTCTCTCTCTCTCTCTCTCTCTCTCTCTCTCTCTCACACACACACACACACACACACACACACACACATACCACAAACACACACTGGTTGAAAATATTCTTCCACATGGAATTCAACCCATAAAAGATGTTTGAAAGTATTGCTTTATAATTTTTACTGTCATAATTTCTCAAACAAACATATACTAAATAATTCACCTGTTTCTTCCCACCGAGTCATATTCATCGTCTGTAATTGTTTGGTTTAGCATGGAAGGTGTTGGAAACTGACTAAGACTCTCGACTGAAGATCGCCAGGAAGTGTCCCCTTTGTCAAACGAGGAAAAGCCCTGTTCCTTCAGCTCTTTCTACATTAAAATTAATGTGCTGACTATAGAATTCTTATATATATATATATATATATATATATATATATATATATATATATATATATATATATTGCACATATTTTGAACAGAAGCAAGAATAGATACATGAATTCATTAATATTTTTAAATGTATCGAGCTATCGATTTATTCATTTAGTCGTCCGTTTATTTATATAATCATTTATTCCTCTGCTTTTTCTCATATTCTCTCTTTCAGTATATTTGCTGAATAGCAAATAATTCCTAGCAATTTCGATTTCATAAAAGAAAATCCTGAATTAAAATGAAAAATAAACTAACTCTAATCGAGGTTCGATATTTTTTATTCCGTGATACTCATTTCTATTTCACCTATCAGATGGTTGTAATTAGGTTGTGTATTCAAGGTAATTGTGTATTTAAGGTATTTGTGTATGCAAGATAATTGTGTATTGGTGGTACTTGTGTATTAGGTCTACTTGGGTATTCAATTCACTTTTGTATTTAAAGTAATTGTGCATTCAAGGTACTTGTGCATTTCTAGGTGCTTATATATTCAAAGTAATTGTGTATTCCCAATACTTGTGTATTGAATATTCTTGTTATTGAAGAGACATGTGTATTCATGGTAATTATGTATTCAAGGTACTTGTGTATTCTAGGTACTTGTATGTTCAAGGTACGTTTGTATTCAAGGTACTTGTGTATTCATGGTAAGTGTGTATTCAAGGTATTTGTGTATTCAAGGTACGTTTGTATTCAAGATACTTGTGTATTCAAAGTTCGTTTGTATTAAAGGTACTTGCATATTTATGGTAAGTGTGTATTCAAGATACTTGTCTATTCAAAGTACGTTTGTATTCAAGGTACTTGCGTATTCAAGGTAATATTGTATTAAAGGTACTTGTCAATCGGATTTAACAGTTTAATTTATTTAAATATTTTTGGCCTGAATGGCAGACAGAACAATGGTGTCATTTTTGTAATTGTCATAATTATTCAGAAAAAAAGCTCTTTTCATAAACAAAACATACCAATCTAAGTTTGCATGCATCTATTTCTTGCCGTGCTCCTTCCAGAAAATCTAACTTGACATGATTAATAGTTTCCAATTCGTCTTTCCACCCATTTTTCTTCAGATGTTCTTGCAAGAAATCCACAATAAAGGAAACGTTGTCTGTTTGGGGTAGAATGTCAGGCTTTGAAATGAACTGTAACCCCTTTTTGGCTTTGGCGACTCGAAATGAAGTAAAATTTGAGAAGTCATTCTTTTCCAGATCGGTCAAAATACCGTCTATTTCTTTTATTCTGTCTTCCATCGTCTCCAAGCAACTGAACTGAAACAAAGGTAATACGAACCAAATGCTTAATATATGCTTATTTTAGAATGCATATTCCACTTACGCCCAGGATAATCATGTATATGAACATATATTGCTTTATAAAATTATCAATACAAAATACAATACTGTAAACTGACACAAATATCACACTGCATTAAATACGGGATCACTGTATCAATTCTATTTTCTATTTTACACATCATTTAACTACTATGTTGTTAATCAAATCTCAGCAGTGAATGAGCTTCTTTTAATTTAATTTTAAAGAAATTTTACCTTTCATTTGATGTAATCATATAGTCATATCCCAGTCTATTCTTCCGCCATCTTAAAAAGACTACTATTTTCCTTCGACATATTCCCCCTTATTGATTGAAGTAAGTAAACTAAACGATCGATATTCTTGCATTCTTTTAGATGTATGCTTTGTGGGTCTTTTGTTTCCGTTGTATATTTTTGAATTAGTCTTAATGGTTTTTCACTTACATTGTGACTTGACTAACCAAGTGTACACACAAACAATGGGCTGATATGAGAAGGTATTGAATACACAATGTCGTAAAGCATGAATTTCTATAAATGTATGTCCCCAAGATGTTTTTTTAAACCTATTTTAAATGTTAATGGCACTTTCTTATTTATTACACGGACTGCGCTTTTTACTGACAACAAATATAAAGTAAATAAAAACATAAGTACAAATATGTTTAGAATTATGTTTAGTAGCAAGAAACGTGAATGTGTATGAATAACACAGACTCTATGATAGTACGAGGTGTCAACCAACCCTTCAGTAATTTAATCACTTCTTGAACGTCTACTACTGTGAGAGAGAGAGAGAGAGAGAGAGAGAGAGAGAGAGAGAGAGAGAGAGAGAGAGAGAGAGAGAGAGAGAGAGAGAGAGAGAGAGGGTGCATTTAAGTTGGGTGGGTAATAAATCAACGTTTCAAGTTGTGGTATAAAAGTAAATTTGTCAGAATTGAAATTTAAAACTTATCAGAGGTCCTTACATCATGATTGGATTGGTTGGTATGTTAAATATAATTGTGTTACCATTCCATGGTGCACTTTAATAAAAAGAAAAGGGCAATTCCAACAGTCAAGTATGGTTGTAATCTTTCATTCGTGTAGGGAAAATATGAATTTTACAACATCAGGGATATTGTTTAGTTTTTCTTTGTGGGCTAATATCAATATTAAAAGAAACTGTCTATTCATGCAGAATAATTTCAAACGAGGAGCTTTGATACAGATATTTTGGTGTTCGAAATATCCATACCCATCGAGATTTTCCTGTTATTTTTCCTTTTCTTTACATGGATTTCTGAAACAAAAAGTGTGGAAATCGCATTATTTGTGCAGTCTTCAAAATATTACTACTATTACTAGTATACTACTACTGCTACTTCTAGTACTACTACTACTAATAATAATAATAATAGCAAGCATTTCCTTTTTCAGTTGCCACAAGCATGACAGTAACGAAAACAGTTGTATTACCTTTGTTTTGTCTGTTAATTTACAGCTGCAGACAAATATGGAATGAAAAAGAAAGTGCCTAGCTTTTTAAATGTGGTGCAAGGGAAGTAACCCAACAAACCTCTGCATGCGATTTTCGTTAGTGATTGATGCTTTTTATTTTGTGTGTGTGTGTGTGTGTGTGTGTGTGCTTTAAAAAGCATTTAATTATATGTGATCTTATCATGGTATCATGATATGGGATCTAAGTTCCGTTACCAACTAAACAGTGAGGCAACCAACATAGGCTGTCATGGGTATCAAGCTCGCAGTCCTTATACAACGGGTCGAATCTGAAACATTATTGTATGTTCAGCAAATATTTTCACGAAATTGTAAGTACTATAATACTTTTCGATATTATGCGAACTGATTTGTACATAGGATGTTATCGAGCGTATAGCACTTCCCTGGGGTGTATTCTTGAAGCCTTAGGTATTTAAAAATACTGTGTTCGGATCCCCACTACTGCACCATCAAAGTGTCCGTGGTTTGAAACCCTATTACCTCGAGTTCTCTTGTCACTGACTTGACCATCACCAGGGCCTAAAGGTTACTCTGTATGGTCACAAGACAGAGGAGTTTTGTCAGGAATCTCAGCACTTACCTGAAACATTCTTAAGCTGAGCTTTTCACGGTGATTCGTTGAACCCGCCGGATTTTTATAAAACGGATGCTGCGTAGAAGGGTCCAGAGGTTATGGACTTGCGAGCCTCTGGGATAAGAAAGTTCTCAAGGGATCCTTTAGCAGGCTGTAAGGAGCGGATAACGCGAGGTACTTCTTTAGCCATTAGACGGAGATATGGAATCGTAGGTCTCTCGTGTTCTTCGACAGGACGCCATGATATGTGTGGGTGGGGGTGGGTGGGTGTTTGTATCTAATTCAATTTCACTAATCTTCAAATAATAAAAATATGTAAAGAAGATTTGTTAAAAATAATTGTAGGTATAAATATTTATCGCTTTCTAAAGCTGTATCTAATGGTGATGCGCTTTACAAGTTCAAGTTACAAAAACAGAATAAGCCTAATTAACTCATCCAGACAGTAAATTAAAATGCCTTGAGATATCGAGATTCGAACAATAATTCCTCATGAAGTTTGCATTAAAGGAAGCTTTTACTGACCTATAACTTGAAAAGTCAACCACCAGCCCTTTTTAGGGCCACCAACATCTCTAGAAATATAAATAATCCCAATACTATAAACCCAAAACAAATCGTGTAATTTTTTTATATAAAAAAAAATTCTTCTTTAAACTTTCTTTTTAAAATGAGTAAAGTCTTAGCTTAAATAAAATTTTTGTTTCCAATTTGCAAAACTCTAGGGTTTGTATGTTAACTTTAATGTTTGGTTTTATTTTTTACAAATTTACTTCAGTCCTCTGTAAAATTGCCGTAAACGTTTAGAATTTGTACTTATACAATAAACATATGTAATTATATTTTTTAACTACAATTTGCCTAAATTATGTAATGATTTCAATATTCAATATACCATGATATATTCCTTCACCATCTCCATGTGTTTGGCATTCAGAATATAGCCTTATAGTGGTTCAAGTCCTACTTAGTCAACAGAACATAAATTGTATCTGCAAATGGATTACATTCCAGCCCAGTTGATCTATGTTGTGGTGTTCCATAGGGGTCTGTTCTTGGTCCTGTTCTCTTCATTATATACACGCAGCCGCTCTCAAGTGTCATAGATCATCACCCAGTGTCTCACCAATTGTACGCTGATGACACCCAAATATACAAGTCTAGCCACCCAACTGAAGTTGATGCTACCATCCATGGAGTAGAGAGGTGCATTTCAGATATGATATAATGGATGACATGTAACAAGCTGCAGATGAATGATGATAAAACTGAGGCTATGCTGGTCACAATACAAAGACTTTCTCATTCACATCCTTTACCTCAGACAATAAATATCAGCAACACCAACATTAAATTCTCACAGTCAGTTCGAAACCTAAGTGTTACTCTAGACAGTACTCTCGCATTGCACTAACATGTCATGAACTTATGCAGGGCTGCATATCTTGAACTGAGACGCAACAGTTCCTTTCGTAAATATCTTTCAGTTGATGCCACTATAACACTTGTGTGTTCATTAGTACTTTCAAGACTGGACTATTGTAACTCAGTTATGACTGATTCGTCACAATATCTACTCCAGAAATTTCAAAAAGTTCATAACACAGCTGATCGGATCATTTTTAGGGTACCTCGATCAGATCACAACTCACCACTGCTCTGTACCTACACTGACTGACCATTCGATACAGAATCAAACAAAAAATTTGTTCTCTGTGCTATGTTTCAATGACAGATTCCAGTCCAACAAACCTATGTGGCCTCACCCATGTGTATACACCAGCAAGATACTTACGCTCCTCTTCTGACAACCGTATGCTCATTGTTCCCACTATGAAAACGAAGACATATGGACAACGTTATTTTGCATACCAGAGCCAGGAGATGTAGAACGAATTGCCCATTGAACTTTAGACACAAAGACACAGTGGTCCCTTTTAAGAGTGCTCTTAAAACTCACCTTTCTCGACTACAGGAACAAACTTAGAGACCTAATAATGTTTTTGTATCATATGTTTTTAGCATGTTTTTATGTTTTCCAATTTCGTGGATTTTGTTTATTGTTTTTCTGTAGTGTAGTCATATCATTATAGATGTTGTAAAGCGCTTGGAACTTCTAAATATTAGGCGCAAATACAAAGTCCTCATTATTATTATTATTATTATTATTATTATTATTATTATTATTATTATTATTATTATTATTATTTATTTATTTATTTCGGGATTTCTTTTAGTCGTGTTTTTTTTTTTTAGAATTTTACTATTACGTTGCTCCTCGTCCATAATTTTGTAATTTTATTCAATCATTATTTCAGTCTTGGTTTAAGTTTGTATTCGTATGAGTAATTTAGTATTACATATTTGTCTGAGACATAATGTTACAATTTGTGGCCATATTTTTAATCTTTACCTGACTTCGTTACAATTTCTGCTGATTTTTGTGTCAGTTTCAGAATTTGATATAAGTGTAGTCTAGGACATAATCTAGCATTTTTCTTTTTTTTTTTGTCTTATTTCTCCTCTAAATACTGCATGGTTTTCAGAAATGTAGTAAACATTTAGTTTCGGAAGTATTTTTTAAAAAAATAATTACTGATATTTCTTTTGTCTGTACGTTATTTAAGATTGTAGTAATGCTGCATAGTGCATGCTTTTCCTGCGGAGTAGCTTTAGTCAGGCCAAAAAGTCCTTATTAGTTCGGAAATTTTATATTTCTTAAATTCTCCGCCTTTTAATAGAATGTTCCTGGATTTTTCATGTCTTGCTAAATTCCGTCACAGTTTCGTACTTGTAGTATGTCTTTAATCACAGCTATAGTATTATCATGAGCTGGTTGCCTTGATTACATTCATTTATGTCATAAGAGCAATATATACATATTTACAGACAACGCGGGGGCCTTTAGTTGCCGAGTGGTCTAAAGCTCTCAACGTTACGGATCGCTGACATCTCACCTCTGTCTGGGTGGGTTCAAATCTCTAGCTCGGCCAATGTAGGTCGAAAAATATTTCCAGATTCTTCTTTTGTCTGTACATAATTTCAGATTTTAGTACTGCTGCATAATGCTTGCTTTTCTTGCGGAGTTGCTTTAATCCTGCCAAACGTCCTTATTAGTTCGGAATTTTAATATTATTTTAAGTCTCGGCCTTTAAATAGAATGTTCCTGGATTTTTCAAGTGTTTGGCTCGGTCAATGTGGGTATGTGAAATAGCTTGCCGATAGGTTCTCAAGGGTCGGTGGATTTTTGGATGTATTATCGGGTTTTTCCTCCATCTTTTATATTGGCCAGCATGTAAGGCCTATCTTGTGCTGAAAAATGGTGTTAAACCCTATGACAACAACAACAACAACAACAACAACAGCAACGCCAACATAACCTAAGACATAGGTAATGCTTTGTGTATAAATCAGATAAATGCATGGAACCACAAAGCAGGATTCTTTCGAAAGGCCTTCTATTCCGCTGTTAAGTTAAGAAAGACTGAGTGTTGAATAAAATTAGATGCTAATCTTCATCATCTTATCCTATTACTTATCCATATTATCTTATACAGTTGTTCGTAGGTGTGTGTGGGGGGGTGGGGGTGGGGGGGGGTAAGTTGACCGGATGTTGATCAGTATATGTGATTACTGGACAGCAGATGTTGCCTCTGGGCAGTACGACGATTTTCCAGTAGTTGTTACTAAACGTCATAAAAATATGTGCTTGTAAGTAATACGGTGTATTAGTAAATATCGATGCTGTTCTGCAAGCCATATTATAGTCAGTATATGTCGGTGCTGATCAGAAAGACTGCTTATTGGCCAGTAGGTGCGAGCTGTGGTCAGTAGGTGTACGAGCTGTTCAGTAGGTGTTGGTACTGGTCAGAAACACTATTAGTAAGCAAAGTGTTTACTAGAAGATGTGGTGCTTATCAGCAATACATTCTATTGGTTTGTAGATTCTTGGTCATGGTGAGTAGGTGTAAGAAAGTAAGTGTGGGTGCTGGCAAGAAAGACGGAGTGCTTGTCAGTAAGTGTGGGTGTGGGTCAGTAGAATTGTATGACAACTATGGACATTTTTAACATTATCGCTCCATTTTGTCAAAATTGCATCCTCCTCATGTTAAACCTATGGAATAATGTTACATTATCCCTGTTGTCTGACTGCCAGATTCAAAAGTCGAAGAGTATTGTTAAATTCACACTGTTGCTGAAGAGCTACTTTACTTTTAATTGCCAAACGCTACTACACTCAGTAATTGTTTCATACCTTATTAACAATTTGTTACAGGCACATATATTTATTGTGTTCCTTCCTTCTATCACTTTCGAAAAAAAGGTGCTACTCTACTAACATGCTATGGACAACTATGTACTAATGCAAGATATTCAGTCATTCAAAATTGTTTTAGAATTAGTAACATTAAATGAAGACCGCTCTGGATATCAGTATTGGAAATTTGTTAGTTATGTTCCTAATTGAGAAACATAACGGACATATTGGGAATGCCCAGTTATCCGATCACTTGTATTTAGGTATTATGGAAATGCAGATTACGTGCAAGATTGGCTTGAAGAGATTAACATCCAGCAATGATACGCACCTTCGATACTGAAGATTCGATTATTTAAGTGCTCCAATAAGCATGGGTAATTTTACATTTTGAGAACACACATCTTTGCAAAATTCTTCTTCGAAGATTGTTTTGTATATTACATTGCAATCAGTTGAATCATGAAAAAAATCAAATAATGTGACGACGTGTTGGATTTATATTGTTTCGCTCTTAACATAAAGACGTGATCAACTAGTTGTTCGTCGAAAAGATAATATCCAAAAAATTGTATATAGTAAATTGACTGATTGTAGAGACAATTACTGTGTGACGATGGTACAGAGTGGCTATCCGTATACAGATCAATATTGAACTAAGACTGCAATTTGTTCATGATTGTCTGTGTAAATGTCACGTTTTGGACTACGTTAGAAATGTAACTACTACTACTACTACTACTACTACTACTACTACTACTACTGATTTTGCTTTTGTTTTGGCTTGCATATGAATGGTATCATTGACACCACTTCATCCATGGAAATTCTAAGAGATGTTTCAGATATCAGTAGAATGAATTATTTACTGCTGTTGCAGAGTTTGCCAATCTACAGATGATATCAAGAGATGACGATACTACTATTACTACTACTACTACTACTACTACTACAAAAAACAATATCAATAATAAACGTTACCTTTTCGTTTCACAATACCCTGTCACCAGGCCGACCGGTCCTAACACTAACCTCTTAATGCTACGTGCCAAGCGAGGCAGCTGCAAGTACCATTTTTATGTCTCTGGTATGACTCGGCCGGGGATCGAACCGATGCGGACGCTCTAACCACTAGGCCGCCGGACTAGTCTTGGGGTTTTGGTATAGCCGTAGGTGTTATACTTATCAGTGTCGTTCTTTGATGGCATCATTGCTTGACAAAACATCAGGTAGTTTAATAGATCAGTTCGTTATGGAATTATTATTCATATTTGGCTTAGACGTGTCCATTGTTAAAAATCAAAACCTTATTGGTATCTGCATTGATCAACACATTCGGTCACGAAAGATCCATCTGTTATCTGATTCTTAGTTTTTGTAACATGTTATGTTATAAAATATGTTTCATTTCATTGTCACTAACACCCAATCAAGTATCCTCGCAGACGTACTCACACAGATATAAAATGAATTAATATGTGTAATTATAGTGGGCAACATAGACATGCATGAAAACTATAATATACATAGTATCACAATTCTGCATGTCAGAAGTCAAATATACATGCATCGAATAAAACATACACATACTATTACAGGAAATAATGATACGATTCTCGTTTGGGACGTGTTAGGCTACCAATCCAACTGGTCAAGAATTTCTTTAATGGGGTTTCAAAAGGAAGCAAGATAATTTGAGTTTGATCTCCTTGGGTATAAGGAATTTCAAACTATAGCAGCTGATACAGTTAAGGAACGTTTGAAAAGGTTGGTTTTCGAATAAGGAATTTGGAGATCTTTATTATCTGGGATTACTCTCGCTATTCAATGATCGAAGTTCAGTTAAGTTAGATATATTATCTGGTGGAATATTGTTATATTTCACGATTCTTTTGAAATAAAGAACAAGTTTTTGTATATGTAGCCACCGTAATCTTAAATATACAACATACAATTCAATTAACTGGGAAGGTAGAAATTGCAACAATAATTTTCTTATTTAGTTATTCTTTGAATACCATTGCACATATGTGATCGATATGTTTTATTCCAGCTGAGATGTTGATCAATGCAGATACCAATAAGGTTTTGATTTTTAACAATGGACACGTCTAAGCCAAATATGAATAATAATTCCATAACGAACTAATCTATTAAACTACCTGATGTTTTGTCAAGCAATGATACCATCAAAGAACGACACTGATAAGTATAACACCTACGGCTATACCAAAACCCCAAGACTAGTTCGGCGGCCTAGTGGTTAGAGCGTCCGCATCGGTTCGATCCCCGGCCGAGTCATACCAGAGACATAAAAATGGTACTTGCAACTGCCTCGCTTGGCACGTAGCATTAAGAGGTTAGTGTTAGGACCGGTCGGCCTGGTGACAGGATATTGTGACTGGGTGGGTCATCATGCATGGTGTCTATGGTATGATGCCCCAGTGCTAGATATCGCTATAAAGTGTCACACTGCAGACATCTAAGGTTTACAACTGAAAAATGGTTAAAGCTACGTTAAAAATCCAAAACAAAACCCGTCCCCCAATCCATCCCTCCAAAACAATGCAAAGAAACCAAAACCTCAAAGGCGATGAAGGCATAATGGCTAATGAGAAATGCTGGAAGGTATTTATTGTAATTGTCGCTTTATTGCTGCACAGTTCGCCAACACATAATTATACCATAGTGATTAGGGAGAGCTTAAGAGCAAAAATATTGTTAATGTAATTATGGATTCTTACATGCATTTGACATGCATACCCCAGCATCTGCATTTATAGTGCTATGACAATGTAAGAAGAACAATAAGTATATCAAGCATAGTAACTCAATTTGCTAATAAAATATGCACATGATTCAAAGAATGAAACACAAAGAAAGATATCCAACAGCAGAGTTGCAAAGACAGATATGATACAATTAAGGACAAAAAGAAAGATATAATACAAAGCTTGTCACAAAGAAAAACATGATACAGCAAATGATACAACGAAAAATATTCGAAAAATGATACAAAAATATGTACCATGAATGATATAAAGAAATATATGCCAATTACTTTCAAATGAATAAAGCATCAAATGAGTCAGCAAGCAGAATCACTGAGATATTACATGTAGTGTCAAAAAGGTATGGATCGTAAAGGCGTTTATCTGGTATGCAGCTAGTCTAAAAAAAATTCTCTTCAAAAATCAACACAGCACTTAGAAAAATTTGTCGTACGTAATACAAGTGAAGAATTTGCAACACAATCGTTGCGAAACAGCAAACTCAGCAAGACAACTTATATGAATATATTGAGAATATTTGCATGTTTTTGCAGTTGATATAAATACATCAAGAGTGAAGTGGGAGAGACTGTATTCACAAAAGTGTTTCCACTTAACAGGTCAAATAGTTCCTTATGTTTCCTAAAAATAAGATAAAATTCTTTGTATTATATATTTTTAATGCAGAAACATAGATCTGCATTGATATTTTTCTCCGTTCTGTGCCAGTCATATTAAGGACTGCATTAAAAGATTCCAATGACTTTTAGTTTACTTGAAAGGATTTTGGTTCTTTATTCTATTTATTTCTGTATTCAAACGCGAACTCTGGAGTTGACACGCTTTTAGCTGAGTTTCGTAACAGACACTGCACCCCAATTTCGAGATTGTAACTTAATTTTTACTATCATTACCAATTATTGTCTGATTCTGGATCGTTTTCAGATACCAGTCTCAATGTGTTGAGAGTTAACATGGCTAATTATACAATATGCATAATTTTCGTGGAACTAATTAAAGTAAGTCAATCACCGAAGCCTTATTTTTGGGGGTCTGGAGTTCATTTTAGGCATGTTTTGATGAGGCTTACATAAATGTATACTGGAGGGTCTACCGTCATCATACATGTTAAGGTCTGTTAATACTGGTGTGAGAAGAGGAGAAAGGAGAACAATAATGAAATAGACATGCATATGTAAATACTGATTTTGAATGAAATGCATAAAGGCAGACATGTCCTTAATGTGAACAGAAATTAATTCCAAACGTTCTGTCGAACAAAAAGTGATATTATCACCATGCCAGTAACATTTATCTCCCTTCGATATAATTGAATATAATAATATGAAATATATAATAACATACAGTACCTAGATATTCCACCGGAAATGCATGACCATTGATGATCATATGTTTCACTAATGAAAACATTTTTAAAACATGTCTCAGTAGACAATGTACACAAAACAGATTATTTACAATGTAATTAACGAATTACAGATATAATTACTTACTAGCAGAATTTTGCAAGTATTAGCACAGAAAACATCACAACTCTAATGAACCGTGTATGGATACGAATTCAAAACACGTATAGTAAATATAGGTTATTTACCTTTCCTACATTAATGCCGGATATATTTCATCGTGTGCTACCAATACACAAGATAAAATATATCCGGTAGAAAAGGTAGAAAAAGAAGCTTTTCTTTTTTATGAAATCCCAATCTTGCTTCAGATATCGAAATTCGGAACGATACACTCATCGCTACCACCTTTTGTAAATTCATCTCACATATAAACATATGCGACATATGACAAAGGTAGAATTGGGTTGACATAATCTGTCACAGTAAATTACAATATTTGTTGTTGTCATTTTGTAAACTATTTGCCCTTATCTGAAAAAGAATGGAAGTCTGATTCAGCAGTTAATTACATCCGGTTTGTCCTTGAAATCAAAGGGAAGAAAGGTGAGAAAACTTCCGAGAGACGCAAACATCTTAATAACGACAAACGTTTGAAGCAATACTACCGTTAGTGACAAATGCGTAGAATGAATACTAAACAAAATTCCCTCTGATTGGCCACTACATTTTCATCTGACGCTTCCCTCGATTTTAGGGGCCATAATAGCGACACGTGTATGGAGCAAACACCGAAGTCCTGGAACGTTTTTGAATTTGGTTTCCAGGAACTACCATTTGCATCTTTTAAATCACGAATCGACTATTCTTGCAGCAAAGGCGAGAAAGCGCATCACTCCACCCGTCTCTGGTCCAGTTATTAGCAAATTAATTGACAAGACAAAAACACTTGATTTTTTTTTCTCCATTGGTAGGATATGTGAACATTATTATGAAATTCTAGTCAATCGAGTGAAACATCTTAATCAATCGAATTCCACATTGAAGATTACTCAAACGAAATTTAGCTGAGTGTAAGAGAAAGACAAAATGTATTTCCTCATACAGACATCACTAATTAACCCGCTTATCCACATGCAGAGGCCGATTACAAAGAAACATATGTTAACACCGTTCTATCGCATTTGCGCAACTCCCTTCGCCATCAGGGGTCCTTTTTCATACTGACGTAAACATGGCCACACACAAAAGTTTACAGTGCTACCAGATCGTGTATAGCTCATAAAGGCCCCATTATTGTAGTCCCCATTAAAACACCATTCCATGTACATAGGGGGATCCTGCATACACATGAACCAACACAGTTCCACACATCTATTCACGTACAGTTTCAAAGAACTTTCCTCTTTGATGGGTATCCTAAGGTCCATCTTTACGACCTGAACAAATGCCTGAAATGTCCAAAAGAAAGGAAAGATTTAATTATTTAATTTACAGTATATATCTTAGCATTTCACACTCCGTCAACGTTTAAAATGTGTTAGTTCGAAAGCAGCCGTTTACAATTCTATATTCATTTCAAATACAATCAACATAATACTTATTGTTGTTAATACAACGCTGATATTGTTATGAAGCATACGAGTACTTACTTATTACAAATATTGTAATGTTATCCTAACCCCATTTGCTCCCGCTTTCTACACACACACACACGCACGCACGAACTATATGTATGTATGTATGTATGTATGTATGTATGTATGTATGTATGTATCTATTTGTGTAAGTATGTATTTATGTATTTATTACGTTAAGAAGAAGATCAATTTATTTGAACATTATTTGATTTATCGATGAATGTTGCATTTCTTTACGTTCCAAGACAGTAATTAATAGTACACGAACATTGTTTCTGTAGGTGATAGTCGAACATTAAAAAAGGACAATTTATCCTATCGCGTATGGAGTAGATATATGGAGTTATTTACTAAATAAATGCTCAACAAAATCCAACATTTCTCAAATACTTATCGACATTTGCTTATGTTATATTACTTTCGGAGATTAATTGAAAGTAGAATAGTCTAAATCAAGAGAAAAGCGCATTTGGACATAACTGAAATCGTCATCATGGTTACTGACATAATACAAGATGGCGCATAACCTGTTTAATCTTTGGAAGAGAAAGGGCACCAACTCTCTTTCTTGATTCTGTTATTACGGAAAATATTTCCTCCAGCTCTTTATTTGGTTCTGGGATACCTGCTTTCAATTCTGCCTGAAAAAGTGGAAGTAATAATTATTGTATTTACCAGTCATCCTTTACGGATTCGTTCATTTCATCAAAATAAATTACTAATGCTCACTCGTAAATTCATATGGATCTTGAGCCGTATATTACGCTTGAATGCTAGAATGATAACATTGATCAACAAGCACTAGATGCTGAACAAGAACAGTAACTACAACGTATATTCGTATTTTGTGATGACAGAGTACTTACATTATGGGCCAGTGGAACGATGATTTCCTTCGCAAATGACTTTTTCATCGCTTGTGGCTGTTCAATCGATATCTTCATGCAAAACTTGTAAGAATGCTGAAACATTTTGAGTGATCTGATGAAACTTTCAATGTCTTCAATGTCTAGTCAAGGTGAGAAGCTATTGTACAAAGCATGACATTGTTCACCGAGTATGTGTTGCCGATAAACCAGAAAAACTTAAACATAAATGTATTTCTTTAGATAAATACAAATTGTATCGACAATTGCTGTGTATGAAAGGAACGAACCTGATCCATACACAAAGTTTTATCAAAAGTAAATATTTTCAGATAAGTATATTGTAAATATAACTAATTCATATTTTCTAGTTACCTTTATTATTCGAAGGAGACTCGTAATGGTCTGTTTTTCTCCAATTCCATTGATCGACATTTCCTCGAAAGCATTAGTCCATTCATTAGAATATAGTTCATAGTAGAGTTCTATCAGTTTTTTCGGTCTATGTGTGTCGCTTAGATCTACAATATTTGGATTTCCTTGTCTGAGCTTCTCGCTAGAAAATTGGCTTAATCTACACCAAAAAGAGACGATAATAGTTTATTTTGTCAATTAAAATAATTGCTAAGTGTTGTTAATAAGTCCCTTAATAGCATATATATTATGTTCATAATTGGCAAAATAAATAGAACTGTTGTGATATAGTTTTTCTGATTCAAAATGATTCACTCCGATGTTTCTATACTGATAGTCACCGTTACGCTAAACTTATTCATTAAATTAAATCATGCGACGAACACGAAGCCTTGTATATTTGTGGACATAAAAAAAGAGATAACGATCTAGCTAGATACAGGCATGCCTAGATTGATGTAAATAACTATATATTTAACTCTTTTACTGACAGATCAACTTAGATGATTTAACATTTGCAGAATGTGTACAGACTGAGTCATTAAAGACTAAAACTCAAAGCTATATTCGAAAACAAAAGTTAAATGACTGACCGTCTCCTCAAATATCCAATCTCATCGTCCCTTTTCTTTAATTCTTCTCTCAAACGTTTGATTATTAGATCGTTACTTTCGGCGTTGTATACATGTACACGTTTGCCTCTAAAGTAAAAGGAAATAATGAAATAAAAGTAATCGATTTATCTAGACACCAACATGTTCTGTAATGAAATCATTCTTTATCTGCAAGCCTCTCAAAAATCCATTCGGCATCGAGTCACACTGAAGTCCATGTTAAGATATCCGATTTAAACTTATTCATTAAATTAAATCATGCGACGAACACGAAGCCTGGTATATTTGTGGACATGAAAAGAGATAACGATCTACCTAGATACAGGCATGCCTAGATTGATGTAAATAACTATATATTTAACTCTTTTACTGACAGATCAACTTAGATGATTTAACATTTGCACAATGTGTACAGACTGAGTCATTCAAGACTAAAACTCAAAGCTATATTCGAAAATAAAAGTTAAATGACTGACCGTCTCCTCAAATATCCAATCTCATCGTCCCTTTTCTTTAATTCTTCTCTCAAACGTTTGATTATTAGATCTTTACTTTCGGCGTTGTATACATGTACATGTTTACCTCTAAAGTAAAAGAAAATAATGAAATAAAAGTAATCGATTTATCTAGACACCAACATTTTCTGGAATGAAATCATTCTTTATCTGCAAGCCTCTCAAAAATCCATTCGGCATCGAATCACACTGAAGTCCATGTTAAGATATCCGATTTAAAGAGGAAATGTTTACTTAATTCAATGTAACTAAATTGGAGGTGTATATAGATATGCCTCATACATTGTAATTGCATTTTAAATCGACATTCTAATTACATTTTAAAAATATTTTAATTACATTTTATCTCGAACAGTCCAGCAAAAATGTATACGAATAGCCCGTTTTCCTAAAAGCGGCGAGCTATGCATTTCTCACACGGTTCCACTCACACAATTATCGGTGTTTGTAGAATGTAATATATACATACACTTTGTTTTCTGATCGTGGTACACCCATTGTTTGCAAATTTTCTGTTGACGCACCATATTTGAAAGATTTATCATAATTTGCATATGTCGCTCGAAGGGGTGCATATTGTTGCTTCATTATTCGGGGTTCCCCAGGTTGTTATTGGTGATTAGCTCGCTGTGCTAGATGTGTTGATGGTTGAGAGATAGCCTGTTGATTTGATCTTGCTCGTAATAACGTTGATCATGATACTCCGTGAGTTGTCGTGTCATGCCCTCCTAAAAGTCAAGAATATGGATATGTATTATTTGTGTTTTAAATGTAAGCTTGTTTTAATATTAGCAGAGAAGAATTTGTTCCCATGTAATCGACAATACTTTTGCACACACAGACACAGACATACACGCACGCGAGTAATTTTGACTACTTGTGTTACTGATTTAAAGAATGTTGGTTGAATAAGTTTAGGAGAGGTGTGAATAATTTTATTTCGGAACGAATTTGTTAAATATATATTTTGAAAATTAAATATGCTAGACCAAATATTCAAATAATGTTCTTATTATTAATTTTGTATATCGTTTCCTTCAGAAAGAAAATACTTGCAATAGAAATACTTATTAATTTTTTTTTCTTCTCAAGGTTGCTGGTTTAATATATTTTGGGAGATTTAAGATAAGAAAAAGAAATCTTCATATTTGAAAGATAATAGCGAACACGGAAAACAATAGATTTAAATCATGCTCATTTTAAAATCATTTTTTCTATATAATTTTTAATATATTTACTTGCTGACTATCGTAAAGGTGATGATAACGTTTGTTATAAGGTAAGGGTGCTTAAGTATTGTACATCTTACATTAACACATTTTTACAACTGAAACACTGTCAATGTTTTTTTTTTTTTTTTTTACATGCTTTAATACTGTTCTATTACATGGAAATATGAAATAGTATGTTTTATAATTTTGAGTATATATATGGCCCAAGATAGTAAGTTATAAGTGCAGGTTATTACTCAGATTTCTCGTGTTGATAAAAATAGTAAAATGAGTTTGGAACATTACAGGTTTAAGTGAGACGTCTTTTGGCACCGTATATTTAGGCAATTGTAACAAAAAGTGAACATAGGAGACATTTGTGAGCAAATGTTGACACATTCTTTCCCTAAGAATTCGTGTATGCTGAAACATGATTTTGTTTTACCAAGATCAGTGTTTAATATTTATCTTTGACCGAAACCGGTAAAAGAGAACAAGGTTTAACCTGCGAAATTTTAACATTCCATAGCATATAAATAACGGAGATACAGCCATGATATTTCCATTCTAAACCATGTTTCTGACGCCTACAAATACAACGAATAAATTCGAACACGTTAATGTTTAATTTATCTGAATGAAAACGATATGAATACAATTTGACGAAAAAAAAATCAGAAAGGAAAACGATGCAACACCCCCACGCACGCACGGACGCACGCACACACACACACACACATATACATACATACATACATACATACATACATACATACATACATACGTACGTACGTACGTACGTACGTACGTACGTACGTACGTACGTACATACATACATACATACATACATACATACATACATACATACATACATACATACATACATACATACATACATACATACATACATACATACATACATATTTATGTGTGTGTGAGCCAGTTCAAGGGATTCTATACCACATTTACAAGACAACGACATTACCTTCAAAAACAGTTGCTCAAAAACAGCGCGTTAGATGAACGCCTATTTAAAGTCATTTGCAATTTCTCATTTAAACTTATTGTACGATGCGAGTTTGTGTTTAGTTATTTGATACTGAAAAAGTATCGTTAACTAGGTTCGATACGTATATTGCAGCTTTTATTTTCGTCATGTATATCTCTTAACTGTCTTTATTCGGGGAATGAATATGTTGTTGTGACTTATTTTTCAGTGAATGTTGAATTTGTTTTAAAAAATTAACATGATCGTTGTCGACAACGATACCATAGTTATATGTAATCACTACAGCATTGCCTGATTAAAGTTTGCCAAAGAAGAGCACGAAGCTTCTCATTCCTCGGCGAATCTTAGAGACATAATGTCTTGATATCATGGCCAAAATCCACCACAGCCCCAATTCTTTAATAAATGCACTTGACGATTTCGATTTAGTCCTGGACCCTGTAGAAGGTCAGCATGCTTGTCCAGAATATGTATATTATTGATCAGGATCTCCTCCTAATCTGAGGTTTTCTTACCACACGTTATGTCCGGTGTGTCGGACGATTGTGCCACACTGATTTTTCAGTTTACTGATAAACTATAATAAACTTTATATGAAAATATTATTTTGATTCAGGCATTATATAGTGTTTAGATAAAAGTCGACTTTGTCCAGAAGAAAAAAATGTAATTGATCAGTTATGGTACATACATCAACATTCTATTAATTATATTGATTTTGTTAGAGGTTTGAAATTGCTATTTAATATTTAGGAATCATTTACTCAAAATACATTGTCACCTCCAGAATCAATAAAATACTTGCAAAGACTTCCTCTTGAATTGACAAATAAAAAATAATACAAAAATATGTTGTGACTTTGATTGTAAAATATGAACATCGAGCATGCGCGAACAACATATCTTATTTCAGCATGCAGTAATCCTTTGACAAAGGTAGTTTTTCAACGTTCCTCAAAAATAAACGTTATGCAGTAACACGTCTGACAATCGTAATAATCTAGCGCACACCAACTTGTCCAATCAGCTTATATTTTGTCAACAAGGCAGCAACGGCTCTAAGAAATTCTGTACCTGGATCGACTAGCATAACCCGTGGTTACGTTAATAGTTAACTTGCGTATATACGTATAAGCGCATATGTGATACTCGCGTAATATTTAGATGTCAATATTCCGCTGCCTTGCATCTGCTTGCAACATCGGCACTAATTAACTTGTACTTATAAGTATACTAACCTGATCATATGGGTTAAACGAATCATGAACCAATCGAATCGAATAGTTTAATTAAAGTGCTTCGTTCACGAGGAACATTTAGAACTGTTTTATGCCAACATTGTTAGCATTTTTTGTTAATCCCGTGGGGTAAGGAATAGTGCCACATCCCCACAGGCGTTAAAGCACACATAGTGTACTTTTTAATTTGGTCGTCATATCGAGTCCCTATTTAGGGACTATCGACATGAATGAAAGACCTTCAAGTGAGTGGGAATAGTACCAACACGCACACAGCCCCATCAACCAATCAGCGGAGGTATACTAGAGATGCAATGGCATCAACTAATGATGAGAGAAGAATAGTTTTCTTATACTGTCATGTTGAGAGTTTCTGGTCGCAAAAAAGGAGGCATGATGATCCAAACGAACTTTGTTGGAAGTCCTTACATCACACCGTCCGAGGGAAATTCCTTGTTCCTGGTTAATACAGCAGCGGCATCACTGCCGACTTGACATTCAGACTGGCGTCTGAGGTTTTATGTGGATCTGGTAGGGCCGACAAACAACTCCAAGACGTAAGCACTAAGAGAATGCGTTGCTCACGAAATACAAGCGTATATTTATCAAAGTAGATACCATTAACGGAATCGCCGCCACCTCCACTACTGCTTATCTTTATGTTACTGGAGTTACAACAACAGCCATTGTCGTAGTTGTATAAATAGTAAATTTGGTGAGTTGGAGATCGGACACAAATAAAATATTAAAACAAAGATATCGGACACAAATAAAAGATTAAAACAAAGATATCGGACACAAATAAAATGTTAAAACAAAGATATCGGACACAAATAAAATGTTAAAACAAAGATATCGGACACAAATAAAATATTAAAACAAAGATATCGGACACAAATAAAATATTAAAACAAAGAGATCGGACACAAATAAAATATTAAACAAAGATAAGTCCTCATACTATCGACAAGCCATATCCCACCAACTATCCGTAACAGTCATAAGCAAGTGTACATGTACACTGAGTTGTCTCTTGGGAAAAGTACCATCCAGGGTCGATGTCACTTCGCATTCCTATGGTCGTGCCACATCTCGTTCGGTCTTGTACATTTCCTCCTTGCAAACAGTTCCATGTTAATTGCAGATAATGACTGGGTCGGTGTTACCGGCTCTTTTGATAGTTAATATTCCTGCTGAAATGTCGCAATACACATACATAATTACACGTGGAAATGCAATAATGTGGGATACGTTTTCGTCACGTCTTTAGATCGAAATAAAATACTGAGTTAGAATACCACTCACCTCTCATTATTGTGTCAGTGTGTGTTTGTTTTAACACCTCAATACAGACGCCTTTTACGATAATGTAATAAATGTTTCTGCTTGTCATGGTCTGAAGTATCACGTGAAAGATATCATTCAACTTTTAGCTGCATACCGTACAAAGTGCACACTGCACACCTGAATATATGACTGGTGTAAACTTGAAATCTATGCAACATATCATGAGTAATAAGATTAGAGGTATTTGGTATCTATGTTGTCGACTGTCAATAAAACAACATATTGAAAAAACACCAGTGCGAGAAGGTTGATCTTGACCCTTTTTATAAATTTATATTGATATAATTATACTCATTTTAGTTGTATCCTGCTTTATTTCTTCTTCTTCTTCTTCTTCTTCTTCTTCTTCTTCTTCTTCTTTTTCTTCTTCTTCTTCTTCTCTCTAATCAATACAAACTGTTTTGTCCTGCAACTCCCATTCACGATTTATTTTTTAACAAAGACAACGCACATACATGTAGAGAAAAAAAATTAATTCAGTACAGTGGAAGCAGTTATTTTGTACATGCAACCTTTGAACCTTTTGATAACTACATTTTTAGATTTGGCAGTACTCATTGTGTACAACAGATCAGAAAATATAACAAAGATTTTGGCGAAATCTCGGTAACTGAGCAGTGCGAATGAAAACATATGGTTATGGTCGATCGTACTGTTTGCTAAGAAAGCAAAGAGTTCCTGAGTTACAAGCTGCAACTTTACATTAAATTACGAAACGTGTTTTATGAACCTGCAAAACCTTCATCTGATGATACAGAATCATTTATTAAACGTTATACTCAGAATCGGTGATAACGTCAACACTTCTTGTCATCGTTAGTTATTACAAGCAAATGTTATCGCCGGACACAAAATCGATGCACGTAGCTATTAAAGAAAGAAAACTGTAGAAACAAAATTATAATTTGGGAGACAAGCTGACAGGTGAAGATAATGAAATAATACGCAGGAGCCCACTGTGATACATGGGCTGTATTTTATTTGTTTAAAGCTCAACATGAAACATCTATCACGCAGTCTGTTGGAACTAATTGTTGCATAAAACAAAACGTCTTTGCAAAAATAATTACAATAGAGCATGGATCTTTGCATTAGTGAGTGCTTCTCCGCAACCTCCAATTAAACCTCTAACCGTGTCTGCTTTAGTCCGACCAAAGCTGACTCAATAATGCTTATCACATGGTCAATGACATCAGTGACGTTTTCGGGACATTGAAATGCAATTTACTTCCCAAATCTGTATGTATGTCCTCAATATGTTTTGTCTTTATTTGTAGGTGGATGCTTTCGGCTTTGCTTTGTATTTGTTTTACAATCTTTGCTTCTTTCTCTTGCTGGCTTAAAAGTTTATTGGTATATATTACATGCATTCTTTTGCTTGCTCAGTAACCCTTCTTTGCTGCCGGATGTTGCCAGTGTGTCATAACATTGTTGTAAATAAAGATCTCTTTTATTCCATCTGGTTGTACGCATACCTAGAATGTTTAGGATCCAGTGCAAAATATTTATGAAAGCTTTATTTTGTTGCATGTGGGAGTACAAATGTTCATACTTCCATTTTCATCTTAATTAGTATGCTTGAAAAATGAAACTTTTTGTAACATTTGCAAATTACTTCCCATTTAAAGGCGTTTATCGCAACTGCGCAACACCCTTCATCATAAGTGTTCCCCCTTTATACAATCGTACACATGGTCACACACAAAACTCCACAGTATTCCCAATCTGGGTATAACTCCTGAAGTCCCCTGTGTTGCCGTTCCTTGTTCTGCAAAATTCCAAAGACATGGGGGGTGGGGGTGGATCTTGTATACACATGAACCATTACAGTACAAAACATCTATCAACATATACATTCAAAGAAATGCCAGTATGTACGCCTTCGTATACCTCTGTATTCGGCAACAGTCCAAATGCCTGAAAGGAAGTATTTTAAAACACTGGACTAAAAGTTATATTTATAAAATAAAAATATGAATACATGTTATAAAAGAGCTAATGATGTAAATACATAATTGATTTGAATTATTGGTGCTACGTTTGACAAATACGAATCCCTATTTTGCAGCTAATCAAATTTGTATAATGTATCACTTCCTTCGTATTATTTTATATATGTTTTTAAATTTTGTGTTAAAGAGGTGACAAAAATGGGCGTTGCTCATTTAGTGTCTTATCTAAAAGATAAATCTATCTAGGTATATTACTTCCGATGAACAAGGTAATACTTTATGCTTCTGAAACCCATTAAGAATATAAGTATACTTTAAAATGTATGACAGATATTACAAACGCTATGATGAAAAAGAATGATATAATACTCATTGTTAATTAATTACCTAATAATGACCCCATGTCACGAGGCTTGGAAGTCTACAAATATTTGACCTTAGTCTATTATCATTTATAATAAACGATGATGATCTGGTTGTGTTTGGTTTTCATGACATATTTCAGCGCATGATGCGTATACATGCTGGCCAATCTAACTGGTGGATGAAGTACCGGCGAAAACCCCAACCAACCCACTGTCCTTAGGAACGTTACTGTCTAGATTTCTCACATACCCATTTTAACCGAACCAGAGACTCGAACCAACGCTTTAGACCACTCGTCCATTCTGAGACTCAATCGCCGATGATATGAAAAAGAATCTGAAAATTTTTGCACCGTTTTGTTTAACTTCTTCTTTTAATACTTATGACATTCCTAATAATAGATGGTTAAACAAGACATATATATTTGAACACATTCTGTATTTGATCCATAATGAGAGACTTCGAAATGGCGTTGCTTATTAAAAAGAATGTGTTCATGCAAGTCACGAGAGAAAATTCAACAGCTTCTACCTGAGATGTCTGCGGCGCATTATGCACATCAAGTGGCAGGACAAAGTATCCAACACAGAGGTTCTAGAACGCGCCAACAACAGCATGTTCTCCATTCTCAGCGAGAGGCGCCTTCGCTGGCTCGGCCATGCCAAGAGAATGGACCCAGGCCGCATTCCTAAGGACCTATTATATGGGGAACTAGCAGAAGGTACACGACCGACTGGACGTCCACACCTACGCTACAAAGATGATTGCAAGATGGACATAAGACGGACAACATCGATGTCAACAATTGGGAGAGCTTTGCTAATGACCGTCCCATTTGGCGCCTAGCTGTCAAGCAGGGAGTTAACAAAGCTTAGGATGAGAGGAATAGAAAGCACGAAAGCATGCTCAAAAGAGAGCCAGAAAGAAGGAACAGCTGACGCTTGAGCTACGCCATCGTCTCACGTAAACGGACGGATGCCAAAGATTAAAAAGAATGTGTTCAAAATAATATTTTCTTCAGCTTGAATGCTCTACATAGTGCAAAGCTTTCATTTTGTAAAACAAAACTGAAATCTATCACAAAAGAGTAATTAAATAATTAACTAGCAAACATTTGTCTTTATAAGCCGCATGGGTAGCGATGAGATCTAATGTTCGGTGAAGCGTATCACCCGTTAATGCATCCCCCACTTCATTCCCAGTGGTACGTCTTCTAGCAATACAAATACTATTCATGTTTGGAAAAGATGCTTATCTCTTGGGTAGAGTCCATAGAGGCAAAAAGGATGGTCTACATCCCTCTACTTAAAAGTTTTCTATTCTCAAGAAATGCTTCGCCGAGGAAAAAGGTCATAATTACTTAAGTGGTTGATGGATCGTGGGGCTACTTGATGTCAGATCGATATTTAGGAGATTACTGCAAAACACATCTTCAAACAAAAAGGAATTTGAAGCGTTTTACCCACACCATGTCGCTATCGTGTGAAGGTACCGAGTCTTACGCCAGGCTTTACCATCATTGTTATGGATATAGGGTGCAGCAGAAGTTAATGTATACAGAACAACGGAGTCACACCTCAGTGAGCAAGTATTACTACAATTGATGGAATTATACATATCCATTGGTAAATAAGACTAGTAAGGTACATGTATATTACGTTTGAGCATCAAGTTAGATAAAGTCACGAATGGTACACACCTATTAGGCTTTGTGTATCCATGTATGGATAAGACCTGCACGCTAGATATGTTAACCATGGCACATACACAAAAAAACCCACGTTAAAATAGTTATGTATTTAAATCAGTATATCATCTAGCCCCAGCAGATCACTGTCATATAGCAAGTACCAAATGACTGAATAGTGTTTGTTCCGTTCATGAATCAGGATATCATTGAAAAAGTCATCATTTTGTATTGGACATATGCCGGGTCTTTTTTGAGTTTTATATAATTAATATGAAATTAATTTTCAAGAATAATATTCCCACTTCGTTATGAGATGTTTAATTTCCTCGGTTAACTCAATAATTTTGTAGTCCTTATTCTGCATTTGTTAATCACGTAAAACATAGAATTATCGTTGAAACACATCTGTGGTCGAACTTCCAACTATTTGTCGTCATTACACCATTTTAAATATAACTCGTCGATGTCAATTTCATGTCGCTAGATGGCGTGGTTGCAATTATTAATTACGATAATTGGTTGTCCGTTACAAAATGATTGTGTTCATGGGCAAAGTTTCTGGATTAGGGAACCAGAAAGATCAATAATACATGGGCGAGTTCCTTTTAAAAATATTTCCCAGATTATCTAGAAACATTAATACTAAAGGAATGAATCAATACTGGTTATACGATACCTAAATTTAATCAGCAATATATACATTAAGCTTCTAACTTAAATATCATAATCAAAGATACAAATATTTAAACAATTAAAAATCACAAATTCTCACACCGGAAGAAAATGACAATCACATTTTCATTCAGCGCTTCATTATATATATCTCCCACAATGACAATATCTTAAGATTCGCAGTTTTTCATCGCAAAGGCGTTTCAGGTGAATGTCGTTCAAGCATTCTAACAAGTAATTATACACATACCTTAACAGAAGACCGATTGCTGTCTTTAACTGATCATTCTTCTATTTTAATAAGGTTAACAATCTATTTTAAGGTTTACAATCTATTTTAAGGTTAACAATCTATTTTAAGCTTAACAATCTATTTTAAGGTTTACAATCTATTTTAAGGGTAACAATCTATTTTAAGCTAAACAATCTATTTTAAGCCTAACAATCTATCTCATGCATAACGCACTGTTATGCAAAGGAATTCCTGAGCGTAATGTCCAGATATTCTAAGAAGCAATTTAAAATGATCACCGATCGATGTGTAAGCGGACTTCCTTTCATCGAAAGAAAATTTTCAAACCTTATTTAGTTTGTATTACGTTTCCTGTAATACTTAAGTAAAATGCTAACATCTGGCAACATGTTCATTTGGGAAGCTCATCTCATTACACATTCACCATAAGTGAGCGATATTTTCATATCACACACGACTACATGAGCATCTTTCAATTTTAAAATTTTCAACCACTTTCCTACAGCTTACATTTAGTATGACGAGCTATTATTTTCTTACCCGGCATGACCGTTAAGGTTCGTTAACGTCTTTTTATGTTGGCGTACGGAATTTGGACAATACTTACATGGGGTTGACTCATATCCGGTAACTCTCACACATACCTGACGGATCTTACACGTAATATTACTAATTTGTTCAACCGAAGCTCTTCAACGATGGGCACTAGGCAATGATTAAAACGGAAAATAGTTTATGTCATTTTATCTCAATATCGAAAAGCATAATGCTGGAGGGGTGAGGGTCTGACATCAACGGATTCTTCACGTTTATGTTCATTTTGAATGTAAAAATAAACGCACCATGACACTGTCCAAGACAGTAAAGAATAAGATAAAATAAAAACGAGATATTTTAAGCAAATCGAGTTATTAACAATTTAACTTTTGCGTCTTTTTAGTGTCTTTGTTAGCACCTTCAAACAATATGATGTTAATTAAAGTTATCGCAAACTATGTACAGCATACATCATATGTGTAAATAACAAGCAGACAGATACGTAGATCAGGAAGCGTTATGATGCTGATACAGTTACAAGAGCAAAATCAAACATGTAACTGTATATATACAGATAAATGGATATAAAGGGTTGGGAAATAAGTACTTCAAAGTAATGCGTAAGAGACATGGACACACACACACACACACACACACACACACACACATATACATATATATATATATATATATATATATATATATATATATATATATATATATATATATATATATATATATATATATATACGATTATCAAGCACGTGTTCCTTTTATGATTAGATAAAATAGGAGACTACATCAAGAATAAAGATCGCGACACTATTTGTTCATGATTTATTTACACTCGTAACGGAAGGATTTGTGATCACATATCTCCTTAACAATTATCATCTACTCACCTGGAATTTGACGAGTCGCACCGACATGTTTGGCAAATAAGCTTTAAAGATTAAGATATGATAACACTTACTTTTATCAATTTAAGTGTTTGTTAATCAGTATGTATCGGTCTTCTGTCATGACCACATAAACAACTGACCATATATATCGGTTGTGGGTGTCATCTTTTCGGGATATTGATCACGCTTTAAACGAAATCTTTCTGGAGTTCAATCGCTAGAGTCAAGATAGTGTGGTCCTACTTTTTGGAATAAAATTTATGAACAGAACGAAAACGTCGGGCTTTCTAATTTACGCAACTATTATAGTCAGGCACAAAGATAGATGGGCAATTGTATTGTTTGAATGAAGTTCTTAGTAGGTTACTAACTCGATTCTTGCTGTGTCGAAGTCATCCTTCTTGTTGGTGATTATCCTCTTGGAACCATTTGAGGTTTTTTTTTATACTAGTGTGTCTGTTTGTCAAAGTGAAGTGATTGAGAAGTCTCACTCATTTCTGGTACACGATTTGATACACTTTTTCCAAAGATCGACTGACGATTTGGTGTTTGGATAAATGTAAAATCTTGTGCGGTTTGTAGGTGGTCACTTTAAAACGTATCTCCTATTCGAATTGGAAAGCTTCTTTCAACACGCAAAAGTTACCACTTGTCTGGTAAGATAATTGAGAGTTAATCCTTTCGCGTTACTATATGTGTTCACCGCTACTGGTGGGTTACGGTATTCGTAGCCGTGATTTTGGAGACCGCCACTGGCAAAACGTAGAATCTTGTAGTTGTGGTGCTTGTCCATCCAGGCTCCCAAACAGTCACCTTAGATGTCAGGGTGACGTTGACCCAGGCGATCGATGCAGATGCAACTGTCTGTGTCAGAGGATCTTCTGACTTGCATTAGGTTTCGTATAATTTTATGGGAGCATGGACTGTCACGTTGGCCACAGTGATGAAATTTCCAAATTCGTCAGCGTGCACAAAGTCCGGTTTTTCTCGTAATTTACTAGGATCAAGTACTCATATACACTTTTATATGTTGCCTAAGAGTGGCTGCGTGAGGAAACCATTTAGTATATAGCCGTGTCATCTTTCGGATGAAGTTGAACATTACGACATAGTTACATTATGATTAAAACTACAAAAAATATTTTGGGGTGAGACTGCTATGGATACGAGGAGTGATTGTATGACAGCTATGATAAAATGTCTGTAATGCTTCCAGAAGATGATTTTAATTTAGATTTAGCTAATGATATATCGTCTTCGCAAGACTTGTTACCTGCATCAATGGTAGTAATACGTTCACCACGCTCAACATTGTTGCTTTTAACGGTGGATTTTAGAAAGAGACATTTAGATAATTTGGAGAGATTTTTTACAACGTTAGAAAGAAGCAGAAAATACATTTGTTATTCAAACACGGAATGAAGATTAAAGAAGACGAGATGAAGAGAAGATAGAGTGACGTGTGAAGGAGCTTGACAGAAGAATGCCTGCGAAAGCAAAACTTTGTGTGTATTGCAATACATTTTGGCAGAGTTAAAGTATCTAAGTCAAATGATGTAACATACTTCTTTAACTCGATCTTAGAGAAAGAGACCTTCACGTGCCAGGGTTTCCAAAACCACATCTACACTTACCGCCATCGAGATATCAGCAGCAGTTTCCATTTATTAATAAGAATATCAAAAGTAGCAGAAAAATAAGTAAGGTTTAGTCATGGGAAGGGTTTCAGGGAGTTAAGCTCATCACATCAAATCCACGGGTTTGTCACAATCACCCATCCACAGTCACTTCCAGGATCGCTAAAATCTCTAGGAGGAGAGAATGCTCAAATATTGCCAAATCAAGTAAAATGTAAACTCATTTTCCCTTTTAATGGTGTACGTGCATGTTTGTTTATCCGTAATATAAAAAGCAAAACAAATTTACACAAGTGCCTCATGCAAGTACTTACATTTTGCATACACTTGTGTAAGGATGGATGATATTAATGAAAAATAAAAATGTAAGAACATGAAAATAATAGATGTAATGTGTGCGTATAAACCTTTTAAAATAGAGAACTTAAACGTACTTACAATATATGAGTTTGGTTATACGATCCTTATGGATAATACAAGATACATAATAACAAGTCAAAGGTTTCATTGTGTCATTATATGCGGACTGTCGAATTCATGTTTAAATTGGCTTTTATTAAAGAAATGTCAGTTTATATAATTTTAAGTTTCGCATAATCGCGATAGTTTACCTGATTCAAGGAAATGACACGATAAATATTTTACAAAGATGATGTGAATGCAATATATTTAAAGCTTACTTTATATCAAGTTTAAATATGTGCGTGCATTGCTTGAAACACAACAAGTTTCACAAATAGAAAACAAGGTGATTAAATATAATAGCTCCGAGTCTTTGTCTCTAATGTGATAATACAAAATGCAACAAAAAATGTAATAAAAGACAACGATAACGATCATCTTTTCTTCGTATATAACGCGAGTCATACGCTGTAATAAAATATTAATAAACAAGACTGTTCCAAGAAATGACGAATTTATGTGTTCTTATTTGTAGTCTCCGATGTCTTACTTGTATAGTGTATTGTATCCATTATACAGGTATGCATTTCCATTTAGAAATACACATTTAATTTTCCCCTTGTGAGGGATCAGTCATTTGAGCCACGCCTTTCATCATAACGTGGCCTCCTTTGTGTATGTAGATACATGGCCAGACACAATACTCTACGACAGTTCCTGATCGTGTATAGGATCTGAAGATTTCTTCACTTGGAACACCTGCCTCACACCTGTATAGGTACATTGGGGGATTCTGAATACACATTCTCCAGGTAAGTTCAACACAACGGTTGGTATATAATTTGAGCTTGATACCTTGTTCAGCTTTTGGTGCAGTTCCTCCACCTTCGTGTTCAGCAATCCTCTGAATAATTTGTTACATGATGTTTAGTGGTTTTCTTTGGCACACACACACACACACACACACACACACACACACAAATATATATATATATATATATATATATATATATATATATATATATATATATATATTCTTTAAAAGCATAGGATTATACGAATCGTGATAATATAACTGAACAAGTTATCGAATTTTATTTAAATGTTACAAACGCTTTGTTTAATTGATTCAAATATTTACCTGTTATAATGTATTAGGGCATACTATATAATAATAATAATAAAAAGGTTTACATCCATTCAAAACATATTTCTTAGTAAGTTCCGACTATACAATAAGCATTCATGGAAACAGATGCACATAAACATAGAAAGATAAAACATAAACAGTGATACCTGTTTCAACTTTGGAAGTGAGACTATTGCGCAGCGTTGTCTAAGCTCACGCAAAGAGAGTATGACTTCATCGAATACTGCATTTTGTTCTTCATCAGTTTCTCCGCCATTCTGAAATTTCATATTATATTCAAGCAAGAAAACATATGGTGTATGCTTGTTGTTTGATCTTTAATTATATATCTTTTGTTCTAACACGTGTAGTTTACAGTCTTACTGTTTGTGAACCAGATACAACCCATTCATACTGTATACTAAACCAATAAAACATACTCACATAATTAGCCAAAACAAATAACTTGGTTATGCCTTAAAATATTTGACTAGTATTCGTTGTGCATGCGTACAACGTTAACTAGGGTGAACAGGTGTTTTTCCAGTGAAGCTACGGAACCAACATATGTCTCGCCAGAAATTATTTGCGACGAGAGACGTTATAATCACGATATGCACGGATATTTTACCCTGAATATTACTCACTGTCCTATGAATTTAAGCAAGATCAATTTATAACCGACACACTTGTCGCTCTGGATCTTGTCGAGGAGTGCACCCATCTCCATTGCATTATATAACCATAGAGGTGGGTGTTAAATTTATATTTCATTTGATATGCGAAGTTTATTGAGTTTGTATTGTCATATCGTGTAATGATTCATTTATTACAATGCAGATTTGAAACGTTGTGTACTGTGAATTACAAGTTGCTATCAAGAGTTTAATGTATTAGTATTTTCCAGAACTCATTATTATTACCAGTTTGGTTTTTTGTAGCTAACGAGTCTAACGAGGCTAACGAGTCTGATGAGTTTAGCTGCTAAATTTAGCTGCTGACGAATTTAGCTGACGTGAAGAGCTATCTTCAGCTGTCTATATGTATGTACGTATGTCTGTACATGTGGTGGAGCCACGACTGTAGACGTAATTAATTCAAAGGTGCTGTATGCTGTCTGTACGTGTGTATACGTATGACTACTGTACATGTGGTGGATACATGAAGGGTGCGAGCGGCCGATACAAGTCTGGGACAACCCAAGGACGTCGTGAAACTGTGCGGTTTATCAGTGTATGAATCGTACGACTGTACAAGGGTCAAGCAGCATATGTTTGGTTCAATTGTTGTTTCAATTGGGAACATGTTTTTATTTACATGAGATTATTTGAATCTTAGTTGAATTTCAGGTGATGTGTGAATCCTACTTACAGTGTAGAACATTTGAAACGTATTTGAAAACTTGAGATTGTTTGAATCTCAATCCTAGTCTATACGTGAAATTATGTGAATATCTTACAGTGGACACTATTATGTGAAACTGAGATTTCTTGAATCTGTATATCAGATAGATATAATATTTTTGGTTTTATTTTTCAATGTGTGAATGTTTGTATAGGGAGATAGGATCAATCGTATTTTGAGAGCGCGTGAGAATCATTGTATCTATATATCATATATTTTTCTTTACTAATTAAGTTAATAAATTTTCATCTTTCACACATTGTGTTTGAGGTATTCATTTAATCCAAAAACCACTCGGTTTCTATTCTGCGACATATTGTATACTGAAATGACAAACAAGCTTAGTTTGCATATATTACTGCATTTGTATGGGAACATGTGTTTTGGAATTTTAATGCATGACCTTGGCAGTGTAATATTAGTACAATGAAACGAGTTCATATCTTACCATACAAATGTGGTAACACTTTTGCTGAAGACCCTTTTTTGTATTCTACCTAAGGATTAATTATAAAAGATATACTACAGGAAACAAAGTAACTGACTTTATGCTGTGTTCCAAAATAAATACCCAACCGTAGATTCATCAATAAACAATACCAATATTAATGCGCATATAGTACCGCTCTGCGACCTTTGAACTTAGTCGGGCACTCGATGTTCGTTTAAAACAAATTGTCTTTTTGGTCTACCTACGATTGAAATGTAGAGCCGTATTGCATATAAGTGTGCATGGCAAGAACGTTTTCAGTTGGTCAGAAATGGATGGATTTTGGGTTGGTTATTTTTGTTGTCGATTCTACTCAGTTTTGCTAGGTATGGATTGGATGTATTAGCTGTTGTCAACTCCACACGAAATACATGTGATTCGAGCAGGGAGAGATGCATCTTGACTCGGCTGCACGTGTTTTTCTGTTCTTTTATTAAATGCTTGGAATCATAATGCTGAAAAATACAAACTCTTTCGATTGAAATTATAGAAAGATGCTATGGATTACCACGGTCATTTCATGTTGAGAGCACTAAGGAAAACGTGATTTAAGTTGGAAACGTAATCGAAATTGCAATACAAATTTGCGTTGCATAATCAAGTTTTAGAACTCATGACATACTTCATGTAATTCGAATTTGCAGAAATAATAATAAAGTACATTTTGGAGGAGATTCAAGATGCAAAAATGTAAGTATTATGTTGCCATGTTTAGTACTAGCTATAGAAGACATGTTTATGCCCTGTTGCATGCATGCTCTGTGGAGGTCGCGATCTTTGTTATCACCGTTATGGTGTCCGTATATTGCTAGCCTAAATCAGAAACATTGTATCAAAACGGTTAACTTGGAAACTTGCAAAGCAGCTGACGTGTGACAGGCCATTCAACCAGCGGAAATAGGAATTCTTCGTCTTCCCTTGTTTTCAATATGCTTTTCTATGCTATTTGTAAGTACCTCAGTGAACACTGGTCACAGTGCTACATGAAACGTGCTCTAAATTGTCAATGTACTAGTAATAAATGTTCTTATGAATTCATTTTTGAGTCCAAAAGAAAATCCAAGATGGAAGGCGATGACGTATGCCGTATCATGTATTGTGCTGTGTCTATAGTTCCTTATAGAAACATAAGAAACAACACTCCGTTGTTGGAAATCCAAAAAAAAATGTTTAAGAAATGTCTTTGTCGAAGAATTCTTTTCGAGAACTCAAATATTTCCAGAGAAACAAGTTAATCTTTTAAAATAAAGATAATATGAAGAAACTTTAACATAAACTCTAAAACCAGCTAAAAAAAACAACAACAACTTGATACCAAGTGTAAAAGCCTGAAAATGAGATTATTTCTTTAAAGAGAAAGACTATACACCAAACGAAGACGCAGTTTCGGAAATCACCGTGGATCACGTGATCGTGTTTATACCACGTACTCCGTACGTGACCTTGACGAAACCAAGCATTTTACTCTAAGAATAAAAAAAAATTGTTTACTGCACCAAACCTATTTACAGGTCTAGAGGCACGTATTTCAACACAACGTCAATTTCATCCTTATCAATCCCACAGTACGAATAAGTTGTTTACTTGATTCTCAATCAAGGTCAGGAAATAGGTCATCTAAGATACATCGTTCCTAACTTTAGGTTTTCGAAACCCTAAACTGAATTTCTGGAAAATATCATCTCAGGTGAATAAATTGACATTACAAAAACACGTAATGAAAAATAAAAAATACACAACTGACCAACAAACAATTAAATTAAAATAAAAAAAATAAATAAATAAGTATGTATATATGTATAAAATCAGATACATGTAGCAATAGTCTGAACTATTCCATTTACGAAAAGTTAAAAACTTTTCTTCTACATAATTGTTCATTTGATCGAATGGTACTTTCAATGCTGCGTCTCTCACGTTAGTACGGACATTCCAAATATGACATTCATTCGTTGCTTACTTCAAAGTTTCAGTAAACCAGTCCACATCGTTCACTTTATCATCACTACTTTCACATAGATGAAACAATTTCCCTAAAATGTATCTTATATGAGAGAACATGTTTTATTTACAAAGTAGTTCCTGATACAATATTCTATTTTTAGAAGTACGTGTCGTGCAGTTTTGAGGCTTCAGTATCGCAAAATACGATGAAATATTCTAAAAATGTCAAGACAACAGAGAATAAAATGAGTACATAATAATACTATATAATATATTGACAAGCACAATCAAACAATATACTAAATTCAAAATACGTAGTTTTAATGTATACGACGGTCCTGATCAAAACTCAAACTATCAAAGTGACACAAAATTTCCAGCATATAATGAAGATCAGATATTTTACTTTGCTTCGTTATTATACTTTTGAATGAATATTTTCTATAAGACTTTCTATATATATATATATATATATATATATATATATATATATATATATAGTAAAGTATTGTATCAAACAACATATTGAGAGAGAGAGAGAGAGAGAGAGAGAGAGAGAGAGAGAGCAACCTTAGAATCGCTGGCAAGCAGCATTTCTTTTCTCAGAGCTTTTTTGAGGTTTTCAAACTGTTCTTCTGCTGTTTTTTCACAGTACTTAAAAGCTGTCTATATAAAATAAATTGCAGACGATAAACATTTTCCAGATTATCGCTATCTGTAATAACGGGTGATTGTACCTAACCTTGCATTTAATTAAAAAATATACATAATTTAAAAAGCTGAATTATTTCCTTATTATGTGCAATCGTGTCATATTTTGGATACAATCGAAGAATCTCATTATTAGCCCAGTATGCCCACAAATGTCATTTTTATTTCAGAGGAAAAATTGATTACTTTCACTATTTATTCCTCGAAATATTTGATATTAATTTCCCATTATTCCCTCGCATAAGTAAGAGGCAAAAATGAACTTCTGAAAAGAATGTTTGAGTCATGGAACCGATTTGTAAGTAAATTCGTTATTAGGAATGACTTGTGGGTAGCTGCAAATAGAATACTTAAAAGATCATACAACTTCTCCATCCTTTCCATAAAACATTGTGTGCTAGTGAATATTTGTGATAGTTCAGCATGAATGCAGACACCCCAACCTGACACCATTTAAAAAAACAAATCAATATCCGCAACAAAATGTCGTCTGTGCTCTTCTATATATGGAAGAAAAGTATGATTCATTCAAATACATAATGGACTGGAACCCTGCTTAACGTTGCGGATTTTAATGACTTGTGATTGAGAATATCTTCTTGTCAGTTTAGTCATCTTGGCCCTGAGTGAAATTATTTTGTTCAAAAATTGGTACTTGCCTTTTTATCAAAAGAGACACTTAACAATAAGAAAGACAAACGGCGATAATTGGACGTCTGTAATACAATTTAAGCATAGAGCAAATTGTTATGAGAAAAAAAAACAATTTGTATTATTACAAAAAGGAAACATTTGAAAATGAAATAAAAACATTTGGGTTTTTTGGGGATGAGAAAAGAAGCGATGTAGATATTAACATTTAGGAAAATATGTTGACCGTTTAGCTGGACGTGGGCTTTTTTAGTGTAAACAAAAACAGGTGTTTTTTTTTTATA